>JAJOZX010001569.1:325000-850440 GCA_023014485.1 Bathynomus jamesi
TTCAAAATAGTTGGCTTAAAATCCCTTCATTCAAAACTGGCTTGAGGAAGTAAAGACAGATGGGACAAAGGCTTACTGCAAGTTATGTAAAAACTGAATTGAGAGCACATAAAACAGACTTAGGAAAGCATTGTGAATCTTTAAAACACAAGGAAAATTGCAAACTTATCCGCCCCAAAACACATAAAGCATGCGTTTGAACGAGTGGAACAATATAAGTAGATTAGAACTGAAACTTGCAGTATTTGTGCTTGCCATTCCGCTATAGGTCCATAGATCATTTAAGTGAATTATTTAAAAGTGATGTGCCATCAGGTTCAAAGCACGATACTTACGTTGCATAGAACAAAATGCACAGCATTAATAAGAAATGTAATTTCTCCTGAATTACTAAAAGAACAAGTAACTGAAATTAACCAGTGCTCATTTTCTTTAATATTGGACGAATCAACAACATTTCATGCGCTAAGCATTTATGCTTATGTGTTCGTTATTACAATGAAAAAGAAAGGAAAATCTCTTCACAATTTTTAGGCCTTATTTCATGTCGTAGAAACAACTGCTGATGCATTGTACCAGCATATAAAAAGAGTTTTTCAAAAAATTGGTGTTAATTTAGGAAACTGCTTTGCAATTGGGACTGACGGAGCTTCCAATCTTTGCGGCATAAATCGTTCACTTTTTACTTTAATGAAAGAAGATATACCTAACTGATATTGGTTAAATGTATCTGCCATTCACTACATTGGTTTGTTCGCATGCCTACGAAGAGTTACCATCAAATCTAGACTACATGACTCGAGAAACTTATAATTGGTTCATCATTCAGCACTAGAAAAGAATCGTATATGGAATATACAAGACCATAAATGACGGAAAGGATCCACTACAGTTGATACCACTTCATCAACCCGATGGCTTGCTAGAAGCAACTGCATTAAGAGGATCTTAATCAATGGGAATCTTTAAAACTCCATTTCAGCTTGCTTCATCAACATGTGGTAAATATTGCGAGAGAGCTTCACAAAATGTATTCAGATCAGTAAAGAGCTATATTTTACATATGTAATGCCCATTTTATCAGATTTTGAAAGAATCAATTTACTTTTCAAAGTGAACATGCTGATCACAGTAAGTTGCTCAAGGAACTTGAAGATTTCACACTTTCCATGCTAAGAATAATTATTTATCCACAAAATGTTAATATTGCAGTTGACATGACATATACATCTATTTTCCTACGATTGAAAAAAGTTGACTTTGGTCATGTCTTTTTAACTCAGCTGGCAAATAAATATAAATGTAAAGAAATCGCAGCAGAATCTCAAAAAGTCATCTTTAAAAGATGTCACGAATTTTTGAAATGTGCCTGTAAAGAACTTCTCAAACGTATCCCACAAATTATGCAATATTAAAACGAATCGAAAAACATTTCACCAATAAATGCCTCAGTCACACCGTCCTCCCTTTACCGATCTTCCTTTGGATTTAGCTGACCAATCAAAATTAAATGCTCTAGAAAGTCAATGGAGGAAGCTACTTCACATTGATTGGAAGGATGTTTTTCCTTCGGCATTCCAAAGATTAGGCATTATTTGGAGCCAGGCTTTAACATTAAAGATGCTGCAGGAGAGCCTGTTTTAAAAGACATTTCTGTATTCGCATTAAAGCTATACAGCTTGCCAATAAGCAATGCAACTGTGGAACGAGTATTTTCAAGAGTTACATCAACAAAAAACAAACTTAGGAATCGGATGGGTTAGAACTTTTAGCTTCTGTACTTCGTATAAAAATGATGCTTGAAGAAAAAAGCATTTGTTGTGTTAATTTTGAACCTTCGCCACCTACAGTATGCTTAAATATAATTCTGGCATTTACGAAAAGTCAGAAAAGACCTTTACAAGCCATGATGAAGGAGAAAAAGAAGATGAGCTATTGAATTCACTACAATTTTAAATAAAAACCGTAAGTAAATTTTATAGTATAATAAAATAATGAAATTGGGGTTGGGCTACTTTTTGCGACTTTTTGATACGTTCCTCGCTAATTTTGTTCAAAAGTATCTGGCAACTCTGGCTGCAACCTTTGTCAAAACATCAGAGTACGTAATTGTAAGCACATTTGGGTGAAGAGGGAAGAAGAATGATGGGTTGGGGCCATGTGGATAAAGAAAGGATAGCTTCTCTCTTCTCAGAGGTCTTATCCAAAACACATGCCAACCACCAAAAGTCATTATGTGAACAGTGACAAAACCATGTATTCTTTCCTCAGGCTAGTAGTTATTCTTCACTGACCTTCTCAGTACATGAACATCCTGATGAGGAAAAATGATTAGCCTCAAGAGAAGTTAATGAAACTCGCTTTAAATAGTGTATTTTCCGAGTACAGTACCAGCAATTGTTCTTGCTTTTGAATATCTTGCTTGAAGAAGCAAATCTTCATTTTCATAATCTTCATTGGTTGAAAGATGACACCTGATATTACTAATATCTTTTGTAAAGGTATACAACTGCCATGCAGTAAGGATCTGTTGATCATAAGGCTGTTGCAGACTGGCTTTAGCAGCTAGTCTCTTAACAGTACATCCTACACCATCACAGGGGTCCCTTCCCAAGACTTCTTGTAAAAAAAATTCCACTCTGCATTAATTCCAAAGTCACTTCTGTGATCACAAAGATTTAAAAAGTTCTTACAGTTTTTATATTGTCCTATGCAGCCATCAGAAAAGTATATGATTTTGTTGATGGATGGGATGTTCTCTTTTATGAAGTTTATGAGATGCTTTTGAAACAAACGTACTGCAACTGTGTTATGGATGTTGCTCTCTGATATGAAAACAAAACTCAGGTGAGCAATCTCATCTTGCTTGTTATAATACAAAAACAGATTGTTCCAGTGAAAGCTCTGCACCTCATCTTTGAGGACAAAAGAGTAATTTTCTGCAAAGTCTCACACTACAAGGACTTCACCAGCTTTCAAAGACATTTTAGTTTTATGGTAATAAGTTGCTTGCATCCTGGTCATGAAGTCATGCTTTTGGTATTCTTGAAGTTTGATACAGAAATATTCAATATATTCACCTGAATTATGGTGAATCGATTCAAGATTGGATCTGTCTGTATTGGTCCACTTCTTGAATTGTACTGAATCAATGCAATTCCCATCAAAAGTATTTTGGAGTCTCTTGCAATCACACTGTGTCTCCACACTGTTCACATTCCCTGAGGCAGCATTGCTGCGAGGGAGAATTGTACTCCATCAAAGTAAAGAATGTCATACATGGTTGATAGGGTTTTCATCATTTTCTGTTAGTTTATCCAATTTAGCTTCTATAAACATAAGCTTAGCATTCTGATGAATGGTACATACACATACCGAGTGTGTTCCTGATGCTCCAGTAACAATACATTGCTTTGGACCTTTACCAAAGGATTTCTTTCTTTGAAAAGCTGATAAGCTTCTTTAAAATTGCAAAGCAGATGATGATGCTCCTGAAAATGCTTCCTCTCTCCTCTTGTCAACAATGCTAAGGTAGCTCTTTTTACTGGGCACTGTTCTACCAATGCCTTGTGAAAGATAAAATGCTTTGATTTTGTCTCTTGTGTTTTGTTCAATGAACTTTCCAGCCTTTGGATTTGGATCTGAAAGGACACCCAGTTATTTAACAAGTTTTTTGGCAACTGATGCTCTGTGCCTTGTTGCATGGAATTCTGCAGCTACTTTTCTCTCACTCCAACTTTTGAGTAATACAGTTAGAACCTTTATCTTTTCACTTCTCTCAGCCTCTTTATTGAATTTCTCTTTTAATTGATTTATTAGAACATCATAATCTTCTCCTGTATTAATCTCTCTCTTCCAGCAATTTCTCCCAACTTTCTCTTAACTGTCTCTCTAACTTTGGTTAGTTTCTGAGATGCATAACACTTTCAGCTCTTGAAGCTTTCTTTTCTTTATAGGAGTTTCTCCTAATGAACACAAGTATTTAAAGTTGACATTTCATATTCTTGTGCTGCGCTTGTTGATGCTATATTTATTCATTAACATTCAGATATACTCTTTTTAATTACAGAATCTTCAGAGTAAGAACTGTTTTCATCTCCATCTTCTAAAGTTTTTTTCAGGCAATGATTCTAGCTTTTCCCTACACTGCTTACAAAATTTGTGATACACTGATAACTGGAGTTCAGGCACTTGACTATGGATTGAGGTACAATTTGTAGACTCTGTTCAACGCCATCCTTTGTGAGAGTAAAGAGGATCAGCTCACTACTGTTTTAGTTAAGTTGATCCATAATTATTGTATCATAATTAATTTCTGAAAAGATAAAAAAGAAAAATTATTACCAATATTATTTATTTATCATCACATTTTTAATTATATTGTACACACACACTCTTGTTTACAACACAGACTGTCACAACAAAAAGGACTATATGCAACTGGCAATTTGCCACGACACAGCAATTAATGTTTTTTTAGGAGCTGTGGCTGTTGAATCAGCATATCTAGCCAGGTGTGAACGTATGTATATGGTCCTGTGCAATAATAATGGATGTTGATATAGGCCTAAGTAGGTATATAGTATTACTAGGTACAGTACTTAAGATATTAGATTAATTTGACATTTCAGTAAAAAAAAAATTTAAACATAACATTAGTTAAAATAACTTCATTATCACATCAAAATCAGTACTCTACCTTCATTAGTTATGTAGCAATGGCAATTTGAAATTAGCAGGTGGCTCAAAATAAAGATCAAAGTTCACAACTTTGTGACTTTATAGCTCAGCAACCAAACATCAGCCAGCTTTAATAATTGGGAGATTTCAGTTTCTCCTATATGTACATTAATATACCAAATATCATTAAAATCTCAGATGGTGAGTGCAAAAATTACCATTTTGTGGTTGAGTTGACATGAAATGACCTGGAAAGGAAATAAGATACAACAGAATTGAACAAGAAAAGTTTTAACTATACAGTTCAAACAATCCACTCAACTTACCAATTAATCCAGTACATGCTCAAATTGCATTCCACGTAGCCATTGACACATTTCTATTAATTTTTCTCATTCAATTCCGTTATATCTTATTTCCCTATGAGAACAGACTTTTGTTACATCCTGTATATATACATCATGCACACAAAACCTTACAAGAGTTCCATTTGGTGACTCCTCATGGAGGTCAAGTACAGTACAATTAATAAATTAACTGGCCAAATTGAAAGTTTTCCATTTTCACCGCTGTAATTTAGAACACGTATTTGTATTTTAAGGAAAGGAGAGGTTTTGTGCAAATTGAAGCAATACCTAACAAAAAACAAAATTTTAATGCAATCAGAGGGGCAGACTCCTTGTTTGATGTATTAGTAAAAACAAGAAAAAAATGCAAAGTGAAAATAATGATGTTAAAATTATATCCAAATCTGCAAATGATTCTAACCTCTGTAATGAAAGTAAGGCCCAACCACTGCATGAAATGATTGGCTGCCTTTTCCCCTCCTGATAGTAAATAAACCCCTATTAACGCTTCAACACAGTCAGCTACACACTTATCAGGTACAAGTTGCTCAGTCCAAGGATTATAGGGCTGTTCAAAAGCTTCCCTTGTGTGAGACCTATCGGCATTCTTAGGGAAAGAAAAGTATATTCAATTCAATTGTGAAATTGCTGCATGCTTAAATTTAGCACATATTTATACCATTCTGACTGCCAATTCAAATAAATTTTTCTTTTTCCTTCTAAATATAGTCAAAAAAACTTAAATGAGTGAAGGGTTAGTTATATTCACCTTGGAATAAGAAGCCCACTCCTGAGGAGCAACTTTTTCTGTTATCAGCATAGTTTCTACATCTTCACAGATTTCAAACCCATAAGGAACAGCAGTTGCAGAGCTCAACAAAACTCCTTGAAATAGGTTTCCGAGTTCTCTCTCTTTAGCTAACAAGTAAAGTGTTTTATTGGACACAATTTGTGATCTCTGAAAGCTCAATGCACCTTCATGTGACACAGTTTCCTTACAAAAAAGATACATTCCAACACTGAATTTAAGGTAAGAATCTCCTAAGACCTCCAGTCTTTCAAGGTTGAAATTATCTTTGGTGTTCAGAGGGGTAAGAGCTTGCAAAATCATTCCTGGGTGAATTGACATTCGCTTTTTGTCCATCAACTTCACAGCTAAATTACTGCCTTTGGAGACTGCAATTTCATTCACTACTTCTTCCAACCAACCGTAGTTTAAGCATGAACAACGGAACTTTTCTTCCTCCTCTCTCTCAGCCAAGTATCCAACTGATCTGTAAAGTTCTTGCTCCAACTGAAGTCCATTTATACGATGAAGAATGGAGGCCATGCACAAGATCTGGCACCAGAGTGATGCAGCAATGGGCAAAACCAAGCACAGTTCAGGAATAAATTTTGGATGTTTGTTCTCACCAACTTCTGTTGTAGTTTTCACAGTTTCTGTAATTTCCAAATAGTTGAACTCGTTAGAGAAATGTTTGCACTCCAGCAAAGGCTGATTATCATTAGAAATGTCAGCATTGTACACTTTCTTAACGTAATCTTTGATGGATGAATATTCCTCTTTGTTGTCAGGAAAAGGAGAGACAGGTGTTTCATCAAAAAGGATTTTATCCACGTAAAACAGCTCTACATTTCGGTAACAAGGAGAAACAACACAATTTTCATACTTCTGTAACTCAAATTCAAAAGTGCTCCCAGTCTTCCTCCTTTTTCGAAATTCTCCAAAACTATAGACAGAGACAAGATTTTTCATGGAATGCAATTGAGCAACATCTATTTCTTTGCTTTTAGTGAGAGGAACAATAAAAACAGAATGTTTTGTTTTATTTGGATTAAAAACCATTTCTTTCTCGTTTAGTTTCAGGAAAAGTTGCGAAACAATCTTGTGAAATTGTTGTACATCATTCATAACTTCAGCAGAACAGGCAATTTTCTTAACTGGTTCAACAATGATGTTTACTTCACCCCACTTTTTTGAGTAGAGTGAGAAAGGACAGCAATTCAGTTCTTCTCCAGCAAGAAGACCAAGTTGCGTAAAAGTTCCATCAGTATCAAGGATGAGTCCTTTTTTCGTAGACCTAATATGCTGAAAGTAAATCAAATACAAGTGGAGATCAGAGTGATTCATCTTGAAAGCTCTGCAAATTTTCCTTTCATAAATCTGTCTTCTTTTCCTGGTCCCTGGCTGAGGTTTTCCTTTTGCAACCTGCTCCACAGAAACCTTCACATACTTTTGAAGCAACTCCTCTTCTTGGCCCTTTTGTTTCTTTGGTAGTAAATTTTTGTCAAATAAATTTAACTTGTACAATTGAATGCACATCTGCAAAGCAGCAGATTTCTTAGCATCATCCCAATTTGACATGGGTTTTCCAGTCGCCCTTAATCTGTATGGAGCATTCATTGGGAGAGTGAGGTCCACAAGAACCTGGTTACCTACTTTTCTCTTAATTACAGATACACATAAATTCGTAAACTTGTCTTGGGGAAGAGTGCCACAGTATCTATTGATAATTTGTATGGCAGAGTTGAAGGTAATTTTTGGACCTGAAATGCCCATAGGTGCAAAAGGGGGTTCTTTTTCATCATCTTTGAAATTTCTCTCAATGTCTTCAAAGGTTGGAAGTTCTCTGTCATGACATACTTTGGACAAGAAATAATTAATCCTTTTGTAGCAACTAAAAGCTTCTATCACCACCTTCTCTCTCTCTTCATATAGCAAGGTAATGTAATAAGAAGGAGTAGCTCTAGCTCTCCCTAGGGATTGTATGTAAGATCTGTAGTTTGGAGGCTCATCAAATCTGATTACGATATTACACTTTCTTATATCAATACCTTCTTCTAGGACACTAGTTGATACAATCAAATTGCAAGCCCCATTGCGAAACCTGTCAATTGTTTCTTTCTGTTTCCTTATTTCTTCTTGGCTAACCTTGAGATCATGCTTCATATTAAAAGTTCCCCCAACAACACACTCAGGTAGCAAGTATTCCAAGTCGAAGTAAAACTTTTTAAGTTCATGCAAGAGAGAACAGAGCAGTTTGGCTGTATTTCTTCTAGTTACAAATACCAATGTACATTTATCTCCGTCTGAAGTTTGTCTCAGTATTTCCAACAACCTCATAACTTTACCAGACAGATACTGAGTTGGAACACCATCATGAGCAATGATGCACATTGTATAAAACTGATCAAGCTCAGTTCCAAGGTCCCTTAATATATCCTGTTCAGCCAGATTATCTGCCTCTGCCTCTATGAGGTAATGAGCTTGAAGTTTGATTGCTGTGGGGAGCATATACTCTCCAAGGTCATGGCTTATCTCGTGAATCCCTCTTATCTGTTTAGAGATTAGTTTCTGTATTTTATTTTTAACATGACCACTAAACTTGTTACATATTTTTACTTGCATTTTCTGGTCAATATTTTCCAATCCTTCCTTAATGTGTTTGTAACTTTGTGATTCCTGTGTCACATTGCACTTTATAATAACTTCTTTAGGTTTAGTTGTGAACTGCTTAACACACTCTTGATCAAGAGAAGTGACAAGGGCACTATCCATAACTGTTTCTAAATTTTTCATTAAATTTTCAACATCAGTTTCTTTATAACATTTTTTATGAATAACACAAGCTGTCAAGCCCAGTATTCTAGGAACTTCGCAGTGTCGTTTGCTCTCAGCATACCTTCTCATTATCTCTCTCATTGGGTGGTGGCCAGTTGCATGGTGGCATTCATCCATTATAATCAAGTTAACTTTACTGAGAGGAAATCGATTATGCAAAATTAAATCACAAAATATCTGTGCCACCATCACCAGTACTTCATGATTATCAAGTTCTTCATGCCACTTAAAAAAAGAATAAAAAGATATTTATTTATTATTGGGGGGAGGGGGGGTATTATACTTGTATACTATAAATGCAATGGAAACAAAACTGATGGGCCTAACTTTCCTAATTATATGAACAGCTTAGAAAATGAATTTAAATATTATTTAAGCCAAAATGCTACAAAATTTGGTAATTATTCGTTTTAGTGCTCCCTCTCCTTTCTGGACCAAAACACATTTTTCTGGTGTTTTTTGGTGCGATTTGTTCAAATCTGAACTTTGTTTCTGGGAAATGAGCCATTTTTGAGAAATTTTCAATTTTAAAATTTCTCAAAAACACTCTTATTCCAAAGAAATGAAGGCTAAATTTAAACAAACCAGAAAAATGTGTTTTACCTAACCTAACCAAAACGTGTCTATAATTACACTCCTGACCACACTGCTGACAAATAACATGAGTAGGTAAAACACTGTGACTGGTAAAGAAAAATTCAGCAGCAGCATCTTTTTTATAAATATCTTGTATTAATTGATAGTAATCCAAATCACATCCTTCACAAGCCATAGCAAAAAACGAACTGAAGGAGCATTTTGAAATGAGTATGCATTATGGGAGATTCAAAATGCATGTCTCTGATTGGTCGGATAAGGTCACATGAAACAAAAACCAATTTAATTGGCTGATTTGACCTATGTTTCCAAATGTCACCACGAGATGTCTCCCCATAAAACCTGGAGGAGGACAGAAAGCAGCAAAATTTTAACTGAGGAAAGAGATAAACACTGGGTCAATGGCCTGTAATGGCTGGTTATTGACGTCTAGATTTTTTTTTTTTTTTCCATAAAAAATAATTATTATGTTTCCCTGAGGTTTCAAGGTCTCCTGAATATGAATTTATATGTTAAATTATCATAGAATGTCTCCTCCTATTGAAAATGATGGGAGCATTAAAACGAATATTAACCTAAAATTTATTTGAAAAACAAGTATTTCATATGATCCTAAATAATCCTAAACAATCAAAGAAATGAATACTTTTGAAATTAAATATAAAATACTTGCTCTACCTCCATACCTTATCTTAATTCAGTTTGCCTATGCAAGACTGGTATACAAAATGATAAAGGATGCAAACAGTATTCCTCCAACAGCACTTCATATGTATCATAGTTACCAGGCCTAACTAGAAAATTTGACTCGCAAGATACAACAAAATTCCAATGCTTTTTAAAATTAGTATTTTCTATACTCACCTTCTCATCAGACCACCCATCAACTCCCATAGAACCCTCATAGTGGCCAACTTTAAAGCCTGTGTGTTGTTGAATTGCTAAACATTGCTGATAAACCAATGGCACAGTGTTAACCACAAAAACTGTTCTTTTTGCTCCATCACTTAGTGTACCTCTAATCTGAAAGAAAATTTAAGATTAATTTAATGCTTGTACTCCAGGATGACAAAGTAAAACCCTCCTTGGGGATACAGAGGTTAAGACCTGATGCTCACCTCACTTATGCATGTCATAAAATGAGAATGTACTGGGACCATAGGGATGGGGTTTGCATCCTCCACTCCCTCATGCATAATAGTGTTGAAGAATGGGCAGTAGGGTGCATCAGCCTATAAGGGGTGAAATTTCGAACTTCGGATATTGATTCGGCCCTATGATATTATGGTTACAATCCCCAACAAACCTTCAGTGTCCACGTTTCAAACTGTTCTGACAATATTTAGTGGGTCCACCTCGAAGATGAAAATTTGACAATTGTGGAATTTTATGGTTTTACTAGAAAACCTTGTGTGTAAGCGTTGTAGATTTTGTTTGAAAAAAAATTGTAAATATAGTTAGTTTTAGGCAAGTTTTAGCCTCAATTCATGAAATTATCTGTCTTTTTAGACTTTTTTTTTGTATTATTCTGAGAATCATGAAGTGAGTGAGTTACCAGGATGCGGGACGAGGACCCAACTTGCCAAGCATCCCACCGACCACCTCCACCTATTAAAAATGGTATTTCATGATAAAATACTTGTAAAAATTGATTTATTGCTTATTGATATCTTAATTCTTCTTCTTTGTCCTTTTTTCTTCTAAAACAGATGATAAAGAAGCTTGTCTCTTTCTCAGATTAGGAGTGGCTTTTCTGTCAGCTTCTACAACTTGGAGAAGATTTTGAAGATGTTCTTCAGTCCTTGCAGCCTCATAAAAGTCACTGCATAGTTTTACTGCCCTCTCAGAGCCATCATTTATGACATTTATAGCCAAAAGTTTTTCTTTGGAAGATATAAATGATGCTGTTGTTTTCCATTCAACAATCTCAACCATTAAAAAATCATAGTCTAACTGTAGTGAAGAGAATATGAACCATGAGTTTTTGTCAACCAAGTCAACTAGTGTGGTTTCTGATCGTAGATTGGTAGGGAAATTAGGCTTTCCAAAACTAGATCCAGGTCTACCTTCTGGAACCACTGTCTCAATCTTGTGTGGTTTATAGGAAAGTAGATGGTTTGTTATAGCACGAAGTTCTTTTTTGGAACCAAATCGCTGAATAATACAAGAGGAATCATCTCTGATGAAATGTACCAGAGATGACGTTTCAAAGATGTTAGAGCACTTTCTGCTATTTGCTTGTTTACTTCCTCGTATCTAAGAAGCTTTTTGTGAAGCTGCAAATCGTGCTATGGTGCATCAAAAACTGAAGAGCAGGTCATCCACCATGGGTAGTAAATCAGTGAAATGAAGGTTGCAAAGTCTCTTAGTTTCAGAATTTGTTGCTTGTTTGTGATTGTTACTGAAGGTAGTTTTGAGATATTATCTTCTAGTAATGCAATTTTTAGAGCATATATTGCTTTACTCATCCATCTGGCTCTATGCATAGCACCAGGTCGCTGAAGGGTTATATCCTTATCACTAGGTCCTGCATTTAAGTATAACACAACTAAGTCAGAAAATTGTTTGTAGTCATATCGTGTATGTTGCTTTTCTATATTACTTATTTGAATTGCATAATCAGTCCATTCCTGAAGAATCTCCTGGACAGCTTTGGAGTACTGATTGAAGTCAATTTTTTTCAATTTTTCATCCTCAGAAATCCACTGAAACTTTTCTCAAAATCTGTTAAAGACATTAATTTCTGGTCCACTCGAAGTTTCTACTTTCATGTCCTGAAACACATGACTAATAACAACTTCACCAACATGATGCCTGCATACAGACCATAATAAAGGCCGTCCAATCTCTTGTTGGATAGTTATGCATGCAGTACTCACATGTCCCGTGTTGGTTGCTGTAGTGTCGAAAACCAAGTTCACTATTGAATCGGAGCAGTTCCACAATTTCAGTAGCTTCATAACTTCTTCAGTCAAGTTTTTCCCAGATTGGCCACTGCCACCAGCACTAGGATGATATGATGGAATACCAAGTAGTTTGAGATCCATTGAATTTCCAACTGATACGGCTAATTTTCTTCTGTAACATATTTATCCTGCAGAGTAGAAATTATTTTCGAATCCCAATGAAGAGAGGCCAATTTAGGAGGATTCCAGGATTTTTGAATGGAACTTGAAATTTTTGGGGCTACTTCGCATCTTGCTCTATCAGCTGTAGCATATGAAGTTGCCACTGCCTTAGTGTTACCACCACATTCTTCAACAAAAGCTTTTGTGAATGCAGCCTGTTGTGCCAGAGTCATTTTCATTCTTGATGCCAAAGAAACAAGTTTCGGTCTTTTCAGAATGTTATGAGGAATGATAGCTTGAGTACCTAAACAGACTGTTGACTGTGTGGATTTTCCATCTTTTTCAGCTCCATCATTATCTTCTGACTCACTCTCAATGGTAGTTGTATCGCTTGTGCTACTGCTTTCTAATTCAACATAACTGCAAGAAGCTTCAGTGTCTCTCAATTCCTTTTCTTTTCTCGCATTTTCTTCACATTTTCGAAAATTAATGCGCTTCATTTTGGATGCTAAAGTTTGATCATGAGCTCCAAAAGAAGCAATTCTATCCCCTTGCATAGATTGAAGAAATTGTATATCTTCTGGATTACTCATAATTTTTTCGGCATTTTTAATCCACAGTGGAAAAGTCATTTTAAGTTGTATTTCCATATCTTCTAGTCTTGTCTTTGTACTTTGTAGCTCTCTTCCTTTCAATGGAATTTCTCAGTTTCGCATTCTTTTCTGACAATGAAATTATTTTCTCACATGCTTTTTTCTCAGTAATCATTGGTATGTTGGCTTTATTGTGGAATGGTTGAATTTCTGTTAAAACAATTTTAGCTATATCTCGCTTAGTTCTCTCTTTTAGACCCTGTTGCTGGTGAAATAGGAAACATCTAAGAACTTGTTCACTTGTTGGCAAGCGACATCCTACAATCTTTGCATCATTATTTGTGATGCCAGGACCTAATCCAAATATACAGGGTTTTTTTCTTGTTTTTACATCAACTTTATCTGCACCACTTGAACAAGTTTTACCACTAGAAGTGGCTTCACTGGCTTTACCACTATTATCCATTATATCATATATCAACTATTATCACCAACATATATCAAAAATTGACCTGTAATAGAAACATAGATTAATATTAAAGTAGTCTACATGCCTGAAAATAAGAAAAAATAGCTATAGGTATTTCATGATGGCAAATGATGTTTATTAATAGTAGCTATGGCTTAAACACAAGCAAACTAAACATACTAGGCCTATAGTACCTTAAGGATCATTCAATTCAATAAAATAAAGGTATGTGTGAAAAAATAATTTAAGGCAATTTATCCCAAAAATTGTCATTTTTGTAAAAGTTTAGGAGCTAGGTGGACCCAGTAGATATTAACCCTTTAACCGCTTAACGGATTATCACAAATTAACTCGGTTCCATTTTCTGTTCTTTTTTAGAACTTCACGAGTTTACTCGCTAATAAATTACCTTCCGATTTTGGACTAAAACGAAAATGCTCGTGTGTCTTGTTTCATTTTGAAGCAAGTTCGAGTTAATTCAGTACCTCTTACGCCCGGCAGTAACGTTTGGCGCAGAAAAAACGGACAACTGAGACAGTTTTAATTAGTGCATAATTGCTATCTGCGGTGGTGGGAGTGTCTCTGCATTTCTCTGCAAAAAGGATGTGTGTTTGTTATCTACTGTTCATGATCCATCTCAGCAAGAAGTCACAACTCGAAGAGGAATAAAGAAGAGACCGAAAGTAGTTTGTGACTACAACTTTACAATGGGGGGAGTAGATCTAGTGGACCAACATTTGGCTGACTATCCTATGCCGAGGAAACGTGGAATGAAATATTATAAAAAGGTTTTCTTTCATCTAATGGATCTCGCTGTTTGGAATTCTTACCTTCTGTATAAAGCAACTCTCAATGAACCAGCATCGGCTAAAAAACACCTAAAATACAGGATGGAAATTATAAACGACACCATCCAAAAGTACCATCCTGAAATTCCTACCACAAAACCTGGAAGACCCTCAAGTTCCCCTCACCCAATTCGCTTTGCGCCGGGCCATTTCCCTACAGAAATACCTCCGACAGAAAAGAAAACAAATCCTACAAGACTATATTCCCACGATTCCTATATTGCATAGTCTTAATTTAAATAAAAATAAAATATGCCTCAAAATGAAACGTTAGGTGAAAAAAATTGATCCAGTAAGGGGTTAAGGACTGAAGATGCCAATTGCTAACGTTTCAAATACACGCATTCATAACTTAACCCTACAAAAAATTCAGGGCTTAAAGGGTTAATCAATTGACCTGAAATTTTGCGTGTGAATTTTTTTTAGGGAATGTAACCATAATAACGTTGGGCCAAATCAATTTTTGAAAGTTGCCATTTTTGATGCACCCTAATGGGCAGCTCCCTACCAATGCTACCCTCAGGAAGCTTCATGAATTTGTTTGACATTGTGGAGTGTTAGAGGTACAAATGAAGATGCAAAGACTATAGACTCGTAGGGTGGAGTGAAAAAATCAAAAGGGCCAAGATCAAAATTGAGGGGGTCTAGATAGTTGTCTTTTGTCCAGGATTAAACTTTAAAACTGATTTTGGGTAGTTGAATACAAAACTGACTGCTACCAGCCAATTTATACAAATCGTATGTGCGTGCAACCAAAATTTGAACCCAGTGACCTGTCTCGGGTTCTGGACATGATAGAAAGACAATTTAAAAACTGTTTATGATGTATTTTTTACTCTGAAGCAGATTAAAACATTTACAGAGGGCTGCAGGCTCAATAATGCATAAAAAAATCCATATTTTACAATTTTTGCTCAAAAAATGCAATTTTCAGCCCTTTTTCTCCAAATTTTTTTTTTTATTGAAATTATATTTTATATTTTTCTTTTCAAGTTGAATTTATAGAATTGATAAACACATGTATTTTGATAACTTTATTGCCAAAAATTACTGCATAGTAGGATGTTAAGATGCAGTGACATGGTCAAAATTCTTGATGGAGGTCACAGATTTTCAAGCACAGACTCATTCCCAATGGAAAGCTTCCTCTTGGCAAATATGTAATCCAACATGTAATGGCAGAAGAGAACTGGACAACCAGACGATACAGTTGCACTAAGTCTGATTGAACACTGGATTTGGTACAATGTCTATCCAATTTTATGCCCCAGTGTCACCAGTAAGATTCAGGATCTAGTCAAAAAAACTATCTTGTATCATAATCATATTGTATTTTATTATCCCCAGGGAAGAGCTCAGAAGAGTTTTTCAAGTTGTTCCATCAAGCTCAGCAGCAATACATGACAGTGATCTCAACAGTCTCTCAAGTCAGGACAGCCTGGAATCACATGATGAAACGGTGTAAGTGAACAACAGGAATCCAGGACAGAACAAAATAGGAAGAGTCTACCAAACCTCACTCGGCAGTGTGACAGGTATACGTTAACCGCCACATGAACCACTGGTGGATCACTCTTGTAATGGCTTGTAATGGCCGTTAAAAGCATTGGCACTATGGGAAAATGCCAGATTTTGCCAATGGCACTTAACGTGTTAAAATATGAATATGCTTTCAACACTCTTGTTGCTCTGTTGATAATACCTTTGAAAAAATTACTTATAATCCATGTAACATTGCTAGTAGTTAAGAGTCCAAATCTTGGACACTGCTGTCGAATGAACATCTTGTTAGAATATGAACTTGATATAAAATAAATTTCTTTTACAGGTATCAAGTAAGTGACAGAGCTGGAGCAGCAGTTGCATCAGCAGTTTTAGAGGATTATGGAATTATCACTACTACTGATAAGATGAACGTAACTGACAGGTAACAGTCCAATTATCTTGTACATTAGTATCTGATTTAAATCAAGTATTTCACAAAAAGGCATACATTTCAAAGAAGTGTTGAAATTTAAATATTGTTAGTTAAAACCTATGGAGCTTGCTTAAATAACTGTCTTTAGTGAATTTGCTCTATGAACCTTTGCAGGAACAAGCTGAGAAGAGAATATGAAAAATATCATAAAGCCATAAGAAAAAACGAGGGTAAATTGTTTGAATTGGTGGATGCTATTTATGTGGATGGTTGCAAAGATGCAACAATGGTGACAGTTGAAGTGAATGGCAAATATTACAGAAGAGCTGAGCTAGAAGAGCACTATGTAATTGTAGGAGAACCTGGTAAGATTTAAAATTTTGATCTTTAGTTTGCATTTTGTAACAGATATTACTAAAAATATTTATCAAGATGAATTTTGGATATAGAAATTGGAAAATAGATATAAACCCTGAAATATCTAAAAAATTATCTAATTTCTGATTATTATTTCAGGTGATTTCTACCTCTCACATGCGACTCCAAGTAATGGCAAGGGGGTCAACTATTGCAACAGAGATATACAAGGCTCTCAAAGACACTGAATTACAAACCAAACTTGCCACGATAAGATCTGATGGGACTAATACAATGACCAGTTCAAATGGTGGAACTATCAGATGCCTGGAAGAACTGCTTGGTAGACCTTTGCAGTGGAGCATTTGCCTACTACACTGTAATGAGCTACCCCTTCATTATGTCTTTGTTACTCTGGATGGAACAACAAACAGCCCATACTCATTTTCAGGAAATATAGGGGTTGAACTTGGTGGAAGTGTATCTCAGTAGGATGCAAGATTTCATTCAAGCCAATTAGGAATTCACAATTTCCAGTTATTCCTTATGAAGTACTGGAGGACCTCAGCAGTGATCAGTATTATGCTTACAGAATCTAAATGGCTATTATGCTTGGCTGTGTTGATCCTGATCTTGAGCTCTTTGAAGTTGGATCAGTCTCTCATTCAAGATGGTTGACTCTAGCATGTAGAATCCTCAGATTTTATACATCTCAAAGGAAGCCTTCCAAATTTCTGGTCACACTTGCAGTTTTGTATCTTGGTCTATTTTCCAAGTTGGTTCCAGATCAAGGAGGAGTATTGATGCACAGATAGTGGTAAGAACTTTTATGATATGCTCCAAAGGATCCTGAAATTTCCTCACAAGGAAGCCAGGGAGATAGCCCTAAAAACCCTCTACCAAAATGCAAACTATGCTCACCCTGAGAATGTATTAATTGCCATGCTTGCTGATTCAGACCCACAAATCCGCAACATCGCAGTTAACAAGGTACTTTTGGACAGAGGGAATGAATCAGTTGAAACAGCGATAGACAATGACTTCGAAGGTGACAACCTTATAATTGATTCAGATGAGGATACTGAAGTCCCAAAGTTACAACCTGACTCGAGTGTTGTGAGAAATGGTAGTGTCAAGAGATTCATGGTGCCTAAAATCAATAACGAAGCTCGAGAGTATTTCAAAATGATAAACTTAAATTCACCTGACATTCATGAGCCCTCTACCATAGCATCTCTAGCCAATGAAGAACTCAAACATAAGAAAGGAAGCACTGAAACTCAACCAGCCTTGTCATAATCAGGCTGTAGAGAGGCACATTAAACTTGTAACAGACTTCCTCAACTGTGGTAGGATTTGATCATCATCATGGCATTATTCAACAAAAGATAAAATCAAGAAAACTGATGAGTGTTCAATACAAAAATACAATATTCTGAAGCTGTTTAGATGATTATTTTTTATTACTTTGTTTAATGAGTGATACTTTAGATTAATCTTAAGTTGATTTGTAATATTTTCAGTAGAAAATTGTACATATTTACCACAAATTGTCTAAAAAATTTGCAAAAAATAGGCTAAAAACTGCAAATTTTGGTCAAAAATAATATAACGATTTTTTGATGCATTATTGAGCCTGCAGCCCTCTGCAAATGTTTTAATCTGCTTCTGAGGTAAAAAATACAGCATAAACAGTTTTTAAATTGTCTTTCTATCATATCCAGAACCAGAGATAGGTCACTGGGTTCAAATTTTGGTCGCATGCACATACAATCAGGGCTGTGGAGTTGGAGTCAGGGAGTCAGTCAATTTTGAGTGGAGTCGGAGTCGGAAGTGCATAGTTGGATGGAGTCAGTCAGTACAAATCCTTCAATTATAACCATAGCAGCCTAGGCCTAGGCCTAGCTCAATTTTATGAATAAAATAGATTTAACTTAATGTTTTAATATATAATATAATATATAAATAATATATAATATATAACATATAAATATATAAATAACATATAAATATATAAATAACATATAAATATAGTTGCTTATAATTAATAAGGATTATAATTAATTAATTAACATAATTAATAATAAGGAAATTTAAAAATTTTGTACTAGCAACCCTAAATCTTTTTCAGATTTTTAGATTTCAATTTGATAATTTTGATAAGCATCACTGAAAGAAGATTTAATGGAAGAGATCCTTTTTTTTAAGAACAAATTCAGTTTAGGTTAGTACATTTTGTTACGGATGTTTATAATAATACAAAAACATCTTATTAATTTGCTAAACCAATAATAATCTTATTCTGTTTAAGTTTCAATCAGTTTGTATTTTGGGATTTTTTTTTTTTTTTGAATAGAGAAAAAAAGCCATTAAGGCATAGTTACAGCCACTAAGTAACCTGATGAGTCATGTGGTGGTGACGAAATGCCTTGTTTATGAATCTCCATTGGCCTAATAAAGCTAATCGTAATCAATTTGGCCTTAACATTCCATCGGAGTCGGAGTCGTAACTATACAAGTCAGATTTCTGGAGTCGGAATGTTAAAATTTTTGGAGTCGGAGTTGGAGTCTGCAAATTTTATCACCGACTCCACAGCCCTGCATACAATTTGCATAAATTGGCCAGTAGCAGTCACAGTTCTGTATGCAATCACCCAAAATCAGTCTTAAAGTTTAATCCTGGACAAACAACAACTATCTAGACCCCCTCAATTTTGATCCTGGCCCTTTTGATTTTTTCACTCCACCCTAGTATCGAGTCTTTGGACTGAGTGGGTGGCCTGGCACATTGTAATGAATCCACATTGGCTGGGGGTGTTAAGCAGGGGTCACCTGTACTTGGTTTTTTTAGTGAGTTGCCCTACTGCAAACATTCAATCAATACATCCATTTTCTTGTTCATCTCCAATCAGGGGATTGGTTATCCGATATTTTTTTTTACTTGTATGCTGTGAATGGTGCTCCATATGCTTTTCCAGGTATACTGAAAGAATTATAATTAGAGCTGTAATCTTTACAGTTAATGCTTCCACCTTTATTTTTATTCACTGACTGAAGGTTGATATTAACTATCTTTTAAAGTTTTCATTGCCATTGTCCTTAAAACAAAGCTGCCATTCAAATTTTATTACATATGTGGAAAACTTTCATAATTTTTTTAATTGAAGATGTTAATTTTTTATGAATACGTGTTTAGGAGAAACACTCCACTCTCTTTGCATCTTCATTTGTAACTAACACTCCACACTCAGTCAGTACATAGATTTCCCCATCAAAGTGGTTTCTTCCACCAAACACCACATGAGTCCACATCTGTCCTGCAGCCCATGGATCAGGGCGCAATAGCAACCTTCAAGGCCTATTACCTAAGGAAGACCTTTAGGCAACTTGTTGAGGAAACTGATGAGCAGGACAGACAGAGCATGTGGGACTGGTGGAAAAATTTCCACATACTGAAGGCCATCTGTAACATCAAGGAGGCCTGGGATGAAGTCTCCCAGTCTTGCATGAATGGTGTTTAGCAGCAACTGTACCCAGACATCATACAGAACTTCCCTGGCTTTGAGAAGCTACCCAATGCCATTGGAGAAATCAGCCATGTCACCACCAAAGCAGGGATCAAGGGAGTCAGCACAGATGATGTGGAGGAGGTGCTGGCTTCTCATGGTGAGCCCCTTACCAACAAGGAGCTGCAGGAGCTGCACCACTATGTGGCTTTTGAGGAAGTGGAAGAGCCTGAGTCACTCCCATGAAAGTGTTGACTACCAAAGTCATTGAAGAGGACTTTCTTTGCACAATCAATGCATGGCTTTGTTGGAGGAGCATAACAATGACTTCACACAAGTGAGTGCTGTGAAGTGTGGTTGTGATGCACTGCTCGAGTGTTACACACAAATTTTGTACCAAGTGAAAAAAGCCAAGCAGTCAACCCTAGACTCCTTTTTCAGGTGAGAACCATGCCCAGGGCCATCCTCTGAGCCACAGGTGCCTCTGTATGATGACAGCGACCCTGACAACCCTGCTCATGGGGTAGACAGCCAGCAGTGAACTACTCCCTCCAACATCCCCACCAGTGCTCAGTCATGAGTCCTAATGTGAGGATGCAGCTACAGCACAGGTGGTTAAGCAGCAAACTCCAAGAATTCATGGTGTTATTTTTTTATTTTTAATCTAAAAATGTTGCTAATTTTTATTTTTTCTTACTGATTTGTTACTCTATGTGCCTATATTTATATTTTATGAGTTATAATTATTTATTTGGGTGCCTTGGAGTGTCTTGGGGTTGGTGGGCCTGTACCCTATCTCATTGAAATACATGTTATAGTACCCCTAAGCAAACATGGATTTTGCTTAACAGTGTTGCCAGGAACACACCCACTGTAATAAGAAAAGGGTACACACGACTTTTATGGATTTGAGGAGAAAGTTATGATAAGGTAAACAGATCTGCATTGTGGAAATCAATTTCAATTTCAGAGAACCTTGCCATGACTTGTTCTGCTTGAGCCAATTCACTCATTTTTAGTTCTCTTGATTGTTTCAACATCTTCATCAGAGGCATCCATTGCTACTTCTAATTCAACCAATTCAGCATGTTAGAGGTTTGTCATGCAATTTTAATAAATCTTCCACATCCTCATCCTCCTCCATTCCTTCAATACCAACATCCTTTGCCATTGCTGCAATCTTCTTAATTTCCTGTGCTGGAGTAAAAAAATCCTTGAAAGTCTTTCATGCACTCAGGCCAAAGCTTCTTCTAAACACCATTCATCATTGTGCTCTTCATCTCTTTCCAAGATTCACTATTTTCTACTGCACGCATGATAATGTAGTTACTCCAGAATTCCTTCACATTTCACCTATTAGCTTAAGCCATTAACCCAATTATGAGTAAAGCCAAAAACATGGGCTATGCAGAGAGATATTTCAGTTTAAAGTTTAAACCCATGTGTGTGTGTATATATGGGGCTGCGCAGAAATGGTCAGAAGCAAAAGCCCATGATATTACAGGTTGCACAGCAAACAGGTCAATAAACTGTTCTGAAAGATAAATGTAATATTGGGTAAGCAACAGAAACCTAAATAATCTTGGTAAAACCAGCTGCTACAAGAGCAAATTCACAGTGCTTCTAAAGAGAAACTAAAAACAAGAATGCAGTTAGCTGTACACTATTATTATCATCACATTTACAAAGGAAAGCAACACAAAAGTGAAGAGAACCATTTAGCCATGGAGTGGACAAGCTAGTAGTATCCCTCAACTAACCTACTACACTGAAGTACGAGGCTGAGTATCCACCTTTCCCAAAATACATTTACTAATGCTGCCACATCAGGTGGTCCATAACTAAACTCACAAAACAATATTAATGATGAAACATTGAAAATTTCATAATTATTTCCTACTGTTGCCTCATCAGCAGCAGCAGTGTGCTTTCTTCATTTGGTATGGTTCAGTCAAAAGAAAGAAATGGACTGACAAAGAGAGTTGCAAAACTTATATTTATTTACAAATGCTATAATAAAAAACAATCTATTGAAACATGATTAAAGATATATGGTCCTTTATGTTGTATCATGAATTAAAAAAAAAAAAATTAACTAAATGAACCTGGCCAACCTAACTTTGCCTAAACTAGCCTAACTTGTTACATGTGAACTTGACCTAAGCCAATAAACATGAAAAAATAACAAGGTCAGTCTGAAAAGGCTTAGATCAAAATGTCCTCATTTAGAGTAAAGATATAGTGATACTGCAAGAAAATTAAGGTATTATAGTTAATCACTGAATATGTACAAAACAGCTCCAAAGCAAGCGTGTGGTGTGGGCTAATGCCGAGTAGGGTTCTAGGTCCAAGTGTTTATATAGCTCTAAAAAACTACTCACAATTTAGTGGAATATTCTAGATAACCCCAATTAATCAATTATTGAGAGGTTTCATTATATTTTATAACACACGCCCATACACACACACACAAATATTTTACTTACCGAATCAGCTAATTCTTTAATAAGTAATATGGAGATAAAAGTTTTACCAGAGCCAGTCCCCAACACCAAAATTGAGTTCTTTTTTCTGGCATACTCAAACAGCTCTTCCTGATATGATCTTGGAGTGAATTCCTTTTTGAGAAAATCCTCCATGCCAAACTGAAGTAAGAAAAAAAATTATTTTGAAACGCGTTACCTAAAGTTCAAAACTAAAAATTTCCACTTTTCTGTCACATTTCATTTATTGTTGCGAGAGGATAATCTATCAGATCAATAAGAAGGTATCAAATGTATAACAACCTCTTAGAATGATTAGCTACCATACTTTTCAAACCATGGCTATTTCAATTTCCTAAAAATCTGAATCCAAGATTTTATTTTTTTTATGCAGGAAGGAGGGGACCAAGGGTGAATGTCCATCAAAATACCACTCCCATTATAGAGGAAGAAGAAGAGGGCCAGAATTATTAGAATCTAATATTTATAGTGTAAAACACATTTATAGCAATACCGAATGCGTACGCGGGTAATTTGAAAGTGTAGGCCTAAGTTCACATTTGGCTAGTCTACAGCAAGCCTGCTAACATTGGAAAATGAAAATATATACAGTATCACTATGAATTTCCGTGGCATGCGAGAAACTTTTTCTTTACCTAGATCATCACTCATTTTTAGGGGTAACAGTAAAAGCCTTAGGACATGAAGTGACAGGCGAACTAATGGACATTTTTGACTGCGCAATTCATTTCTTCTCATGACAAGAAATAGTCTATTATCTGCCACAATCCACCACTAATGTGATCATGTTGCTATATTGTAAACTACCCCGATGATGTCACTGAGGCATCAGCATTTTACAAAAACTAATTTCTTTATTAAATAAAATTTTGGCAATTATTTGACAATGGATGACTGATTTATTTATTTATTTATCAATAAAATATATGCAACATTTAAGCATCAGTACATTATTTTTTTAAATTTATAAAAGCTATCTTGGCTCATGACAGAAGATCAGTGCGATGTCAAATTGTTCAGCTTCCCATAATTGCTTTTGTGTATCATTTGTCAAGAAATGTGTATCCACATATCACCCTAAAATGCATAGTTGTTGGCAGGTGTGCTACAGCAATGAGCAAACTTAGATAAATGTGTACCCACTATTTCATGTTTAGAAAAGTTAATGTAGATACCTGACATTTACTTACATCATACTCCTGTTCTTTATCACTGTCAGAGTCATAATCTTCATTTTCCTCAAGTTGTAATGCAACACTCATTTCTTAGTTTCCTTGATTTATAACTATGAATTAAAATAATAACTTTCTATCCTGTTTACCTATATCATTAAAAGAAAAATTATATAATATATATATATATATACACAGTATGTCCCACAAAAAAGTACACCCAACTTTAGATTGTACTAACTCCTCCAAAAATTGAGATATTTCGGATCTGTCTGTTTGATTTAATATGGCAAATTATTCTTTGTTAACTTTCAAATTTATTCATGTTTAAACGATTTAGTGTTTAAACATCTGCTTTTAACTGAAGGGTACAGCAAAATAGGTTGCACAGAATGGTCATTTCTCCAAGCCAGATAGCTCCTCTTGCTTTAACCAATGTGCTACTTTTTACGTTGAAGGATATTGCAAATATTTTTTTTAAATAATTTGAACTTTTGTATCTAAGATACGAGTCATACATATAAATGAAGAATCTGAATTACTAAATTTATAAATAACTTTGAAACCCTTATCATGCAGTTTACACGAAGGCAGCGCGTTCTCATGGTCACAACTTATCTACAAACTAAAAGCTTAAAACAAGTTCAGAATACCTTTGAACTGCAATTTCCCGATAAAGCTTCTCCAACTAAACATACAATTTTGAAGAATGTTCGGAAATACAAAGGAGGAGGAACGGTCCTCAATTTGAACAAAGGACATTCAGGCCATCCGAAGATGGCAAGAACAGACAACAACATTCAGCATGTTCAGCATTTATTAGAAAGACATCCAAAAGTGTCCACTAGACGAAATGGTACAGAATTCTCACGCATGTCATTTCATCAAATAGTTTGTGAGGATTTGAATTTGTACCTATACAGAATGGAAATTTGACATCAACTGATTGAAGGAGATCTATCTCGCCGGCTAAGGTTTGCCCAGTGGTTTCTTGAAAAACCAGAAAGATTCACGGAACAATTAGTGGTTGGAGATGAGGCGGCCTTTTTTATGAATGGTCTAGTGAACAGACAAATCTGCCATCAATATGCACCAAAAAATCATCCACCTGAAAATCATATCTACGAAAAGAATAACTCTAGACAAAAACTGCCTCTCTGGGTAGGACTGTGCGGTAATGGAGCGTTAATTGGCCCAGTCTTTTACGATGGTAATCTAAATGGTGAAGCTTACCTAGAAATGATAGACCAAGAAATCCTTCCACAATTACGTATTGCTTATGGAAACCGATTTAATCATATTTGGTGGGTGCAAGATGGAGCTCCTGCTCACAGGAGAGTTATTGTGAAGGAACACTTGCAGGAAGTCTTCCACCAAAGAGTAATTGCTACAGGCCATGACATTGAATGGCCTCCCAGAAGCCCTGACTTGATCCCGTGTGATTACTTTTTATGGGGTCATTTGAAAAATAGAGTATTTGCATCACAACTAGTGTTGCAATTTTTTTGGTATATAGATATTATCCCTTCTTTATTTTGAAACAAAAGTACACGTATGTTGTTCTCATTATAACATTGATTTCAAGGAGTAACGAAAACAAAAAAGGTTTAAATCCATTTTTCATTATTTTTCCTTTTAATAAAGGTTGACACTGCCCCTAAAAAGACTCCAGACACAAGCCCAATTATAAAATCCATTGTAAATTTATATTAACTAAAAAAAATACACTTTCAACATTTGAGGAGTCATAGAGAGTCATTCATCATACATTGAGTTTTCAGACTCCTATTCAGAGTCTGAATAGAACATTTCATTCCCTTCATGATCATACTCTCTGCTTGATGATGGCCGTTCTTGTGCTTGGAGAGTTGTCTGGGACATGTTTTGCTTCTGCTGAGCACCTGCTTCAGATTCATGGTCTTGTGGTTCATTGTGATCACCCAAAGCATGGTTATGAGCGATGAAAACTAGCTTAGATGCTCTATCAGTTGTCAGTCGGTTCCGTTTGACTGAGTGGATCCATGAGTGGCGACTGAAAGAGCGTTCCACAGCTGCACTAGTTGGGGGCAGGTTGAGAATATTTGCTGCAACCTTGGAGAGCTGGGTCGAACCACAAATTCCATTCCACCAGCTTGTTGGATTCGCCTGTGCAGCTGCCTTCCAGACAAAAGGCTTTGCAAAAATGTTCTCTTTTGATCGGTAGTCAGCTAACTCTCCCAATGTCTTGCTATCATCCACAGATGGAACAGCTACAGATATCTCTTGTATGACTTCCACCTGAAATACAATTTGTAACATTAAATATAAAATAATATCAAATAATAGATAATGAATATCTGCAAAATAAGAACATAAATCAATATTCGGTGCTAGTTGTAAAATCAACAACTTACTATTTCTTCTCCAGAGATGTGGCATCCTTTGTAGCAAGGATCAAGAAGATTTGCTGCCAGGTGGATACTTCTAAGAAGAAACTTTCTCTGTTTAGGAATAATTCCCTTAAAACAATCTTCTTCACTCTTCAGAATTGGGCTCGAGGAGAGATTCTTCTCGAAGGATTGTTGAAGGTCATTAAATATCTTTGGTACAATAGAGAGGTATTTGTTGTCCCCTTCTACTGCAGTGATAGGCTGATAGCATCAGAAACCAGCTTCAACAACTTCAAAGATCCATCCAGTTTATCCCAGAAGACTTCAGTATATATGACGCATTCGGCGGAAGAATGACGAATTCAACATTTGAGAAATTCTCCGCAATTAGCGTTTAAAGTTTGTAGACTAAAAAAGATATTTTGGCTATAACTATACAATATAGTGAAATATTATACAGTATGTCCCACAAAAAAGTACACCCAACTTTAGATTGTACTAACTCCTCCAAAAATTGAGATATTTTGGATCTGTTTGTTTGATTTAATATAGCAAATTATTCTTTGTTAACGTTCAAATTTATTCATGTTTAAACGAATTAGTTGTTTAAGCATCTGCTTTTAACTGAAGGGTACAAGAAAATGGATTGCGCAAAATTGGTCAATGAAAAAGTAATGTGTGTGCTATCGATGTAATGAAGAGACAAATACATAATAATAGACTCTCTGCTTGATGATGGCCGTTCTTGTGCTTGGAGAGTTGTCTGGGACATGTTTTGCTTCTGCTGAGCACCTGCTTCAGATTCATGGTCTTGTGGTTCATTGTGATCACCCAAAGCATGGTTATGAGCGATGAAAACTAGCTTAGATGCTCTATCAGTTGTCAGTCGGTTCCGTTTGACTGAGTGGATCCATGAGTGGCGACTGAAAGAGCGTTCCACAGCTGCACTAGTTGGGGGCAGGTTGAGAATATTTGCTGCAACCTTGGAGAGCTGGGTCGAACCACAAATTCCATTCCACCAGCTTGTTGGATTCGCCTGTGCAGCTGCCTTCCAGACAAAAGGCTTTGCAAAAATGTTCTCTTTGATCGGTAGTCAGCTAACTCTCCCAATGTCTTGCTATCATCCACAGATGGAACAGCTACAGATATCTCTTGTATGACTTCCACCTGAAATACAATTTGTAACATTAAATATAAAATAATATCAAATAATAGATAATGAATATCTGCAAAATAAGAACATAAATCAATATTCGGTGCTAGTTGTAAAATCAACAACTTACTATTTCTTCTCCAGAGATGTGGCATCCTTTGTAGCAAGGATCAAGAAGATTTGCTGCCAGGTGGATACTTCTAAGAAGAAACTTTCTCTGTTTAGGAATAATTCCCTTAAAACAATCTTCTTCACTCTTCAGAATTGGGCTCGAGGAGAGATTCTTCTCGAAGGATTGTTGAAGGTCATTAAATATCTTTGGTACAATAGAGAGGTATTTGTTGTCCCCTTCTACTGCAGTGATAGGCTGATAGCATCAGAAACCAGCTTCAACAACTTCAAAGATCCATCCAGTTTATCCCAGAAGACTTCAGTATATATGACGCATTCGGCGGAAGAATGACGAATTCAACATTTGAGAAATTCTCCGCAATTAGCGTTTAAAGTTTGTAGACTAAAAAAGATATTTTGGCTATAACTATACAATATAGTGAAATATTATACAGTATGTCCCACAAAAAAGTACACCCAACTTTAGATTGTACTAACTCCTCCAAAAATTGAGATATTTTGGATCTGTTTGTTTGATTTAATATAGCAAATTATTCTTTGTTAACGTTCAAATTTATTCATGTTTAAACGAATTAGTTGTTTAAGCATCTGCTTTTAACTGAAGGGTACAAGAAAATGGATTGCGCAAAATTGGTCAATGAAAAAGTAATGTGTGTGCTATCGATGTAATGAAGAGACAAATACATAATAATAGACTCTCTGCTTGATGATGGCCGTTCTTGTGCTTGGAGAGTTGTCTGGGACATGTTTTGCTTCTGCTGAGCACCTGCTTCAGATTCATGGTCTTGTGGTTCATTGTGATCACCCAAAGCATGGTTATGAGCGATGAAAACTAGCTTAGATGCTCTATCAGTTGTCAGTCGGTTCCGTTTGACTGAGTGGATCCATGAGTGGCGACTGAAAGAGCGTTCCACAGCTGCACTAGTTGGGGGCAGGTTGAGAATATTTGCTGCAACCTTGGAGAGCTGGGTCGAACCACAAATTCCATTCCACCAGCTTGTTGGATTCGCCTGTGCAGCTGCCTTCCAGACAAAAGGCTTTGCAAAAATGTTCTCTTTTGATCGGTAGTCAGCTAACTCTCCCAATGTCTTGCTATCATCCACAGATGGAACAGCTACAGATATCTCTTGTATGACTTCCACCTGAAATACAATTTGTAACATTAAATATAAAATAATATCAAATAATAGATAATGAATATCTGCAAAATAAGAACATAAATCAATATTCGGTGCTAGTTGTAAAATCAACAACTTACTATTTCTTCTCCAGAGATGTGGCATCCTTTGTAGCAAGGATCAAGATGATTTGCTGCCAGGTGGATACTTCTAAGAAGAAACTTTCTCTGTTTAGGAATAATTCCCTTAAAACAATCTTCTTCACTCTTCAGAATTGGGCTCGAGGAGAGATTCTTCTCGAAGGATTGTTGAAGGTCATTAAATATCTTTGGTACAATAGAGAGGTATTTGTTGTCCCCTTCTACTGCAGTGATAGGCTGATAGCATCAGAAACCAGCTTCAACAACTTCAAAGATCCATCCAGTTTATCCCAGAAGACTTCAGTATATATGACGCATTCGGCGGAAGAATGACGAATTCAACATTTGAGAAATTCTCCGCAATTAGCGTTTAAAGTTTGTAGACTAAAAAAGATATTTTGGCTATAACTATACAATATAGTGAAATATTATACAGTATGTCCCACAAAAAAGTACACCCAACTTTAGATTGTACTAACTCCTCCAAAAATTGAGATATTTTGGATCTGTTTGTTTGATTTAATATAGCAAATTATTCTTTGTTAACGTTCAAATTTATTCATGTTTAAACGAATTAGTTGTTTAAGCATCTGCTTTTAACTGAAGGGTACAAGAAAATGGATTGCGCAAAATTGGTCAATGAAAAAGTAATGTGTGTGCTATCGATGTAATGAAGAGACAAATACATAATAATAGATACTTTAACATAATTTTAATAAGATACAAAGCAGATTTTTCTTTATTCCTTATTACAAAAGTTATGCTTAGTTTCATTTTCTTTCAACATGACCGCCATTGGTTTCTTGAAAAACCAGAAAGATTCACGGAACAATTAGTGGTTGGAGATGAGGTGGCCTTTTTTATGAATGGTCTAGTGAACAGACAAATCTGCCGTCAATATGCACCAAAAAATCATCCACCTGAAAATCATATCTACGAAAAGAATAACTCTAGACAAAAACTGTCTCTCTGGGTAGGACTGTGCGGTAATGGAGCGTTAATTGGCCCGGTCTTTTACGATGGTAATCTAAATGGTGAAGCTTACCTAGAAATGATGGACCGAGAAATCCTTCCACAAATACGTATTGCTTATGGAAACCGATTTAATCGTATTTGGTGGGTGCAAGACGGAGCTCCTGCTCACAGGAGAGTTATTGTGAAGGAACGCTTGCAGGAAGTCTTCCACCAAAGAGTAATTGCTACAGGCCATGACATTGAATGGCCTCCCAGAAGCCCTGACTTGATCCCGTGTGATTACTTTTTATGGGGTCATTTGAAAAATAGAGTATTTGCATCACAACTAGTGATGTTAAAAAACGGTTTTTTTTATGTCCATGTTGTTTTTTTTTGTTGTTTTATTTGTTTTTTATTGTTTTTTTTGTTTTTTTGTTTTTTTTAATAATTAATATAGATATTGCCAATTTAATTATAAGGTATACTTTTGCAATGATATATATTATAAAAATAAATAAATAAATAATAAAATAGGCCATATGGTACCAGTATAGAATGTCCTTTTCAGCCTATTTACAGAAAAAAACTGGCCTCTTTCTTGCACTGAAAGTCTTGTATCTTAGATCCATTAAACTTGCGAGAACACTGGCTGGGAGCTGACTGCCCATTGTCCAACCTTTCCAGGACTCTCCCATCCATGCCTCGGATTTTGAATCTCCCACTTAACTATCCTTTAGACCCGCGATGACATTTTCCCCCCGAGACCATCCATATATATACATACACATACACCCATATACATATATACCAATATATACATAAATACTTATATACATATTTATATCTATTATATACCCCATACACACGCATACATCCAGAATTCCAGATACATACGCACGCATACTCACATATATACCTACACAAACTCATACACCTCTATTTCGCCCTTTCATTATCTCTGAAATCATTTAGCACATCCAGTAATATCCATACAGCCAAAAGAAACCGATTAAGCACAGACAGAGCAGCAAAGCTAGTATTTATATCCCAAAATGCAAAATTCTAAGAAAGTGAAGTAAAACATGGTGCTACATTGGCTTCGTCAACATCCAAATCTGCAATAAGTACCAGTACCTATGATATTGAAACTATATGCTCTAATCAATCTAGTGATAATGATTCTTCAATGGAAATAGAATCAGATAATGAAAGTTAAACAGCATTAGGTTAACACAAAGGTTAAAGAAAGAGATGAATATTTTTATTTTTTCTATTTTTCTATTTGGAATATATATATATATATATATATATATATATATATATATATATATATATATATACTGGTATTCTTGCCAATCACAATTATATATATTGTTTTATACCAGTATTATGTATTTTTTATTATGTATATTATACCAGTACCTGTGATATTGAAACTAGCATATATGCTCTACCCAATCTAGTGATGATTCTTCCATGGAAATGAAGGTTAAACAACATTAGGTTAACAAAAAGGTTCAAAAAAAGGTGAATATTTTTTTTCTATCTGCAATATATATACTGGTACTCTTGCCAATCACAATTATGTATATTGTTTGAAACAAGGAAGAATGTTTTATGTTCTAGTTAAAAAATATATATACATATAAAAAATGAGGGTTTGTTTTTCCTTTCTATTATATACTTTTTGCGTGATTCAGTTTTTCTAAAAGATGACTATATATGTATACTAGGTATAACTGTATAAGCATGGTAGTATAGTAAATTATAGGTAATGCTAATATTAGATTAAAGGAAGAAAAATATTGAATAAGTTTAAAACAATAAAAAACAAAAAAACAAAAAAAACAGACTATCTTCGTTTTAAACAAAAAAAACGACAAAAAAAACAAAAAAAACGACACAATAAAAAACGACTTACATCACTAATCACAACCTATCAATTTAGATGATTTGAGGACTCGCATCACAGCTGAAATCAACTTGTCAAAAGACAATCCAGATCTTATCAAAAGAGTGATAGGGAAGATGAGAGCTCGACTCCAGATTTGTATCGATAGGAATGGCGGTCATGTTGAAAGAAAACGAAACTAAGCATAACTTTTGTAATAAGGAATAAAGAAAAATCTGCTTTGTATCTTATTAAAATTATGTTAAAGTATCTATTATTATGTATTTGTCTCTTCATTACATCGATAGCACACACATTACTTTTTCATTGACCAATTTTGCGCAATCCATTTTGTTGTACCCTTCAGTTAAAAGCAGATGCTTAAACAACTAATTCGTTTAAACATGAATAAATTTGAACGTTAACAAAGAATAATTTGCTATATTAAATCAAACAAACAGATCCAAAATATCTCAATTTTTGGAGGAGTTAGTACAATCTAAAGTTGGGTGTACTTTTTTGTGGGACATACTGTAGAGTATAATTTAATACAGAAATTTTGTTGTAATTCGATTACCTACCTCTTGTTAAGTTACTTAATTGGTGTAATCCATCATTTGGTCATTTTGATCAAATGTGGTATTATCATCTACGAGTATGTCATTTGGTGTCATATCCATTTGTTCTAATAATGCTTCATAATATCTTGCTGCACTTGCAGGCATCAGTTCCATCAATTCTCTGAGATCTTTCATTTTTTCTTTCGAAATTGGGAGCATATGAGAATACGCTGGTTGCAGTTCGTAGTTGGCTAAATTAAACAAACTGTCATCATGCTGTTTATATTTTCCTTTCTGCAGTCTAATGTGATGGCTGTTGCTTTGAGATGTTTGGTATGAGGTAGAGATTACGTAGCCTTCTTTGTACTGAACATCCAATATGAACTTTCTTGCGTTACTAAATTTGGCATTTGGCGATTTCCTCCTAACAATGCCTGTCTTCAGACCATCAAAGTTTAAAAAGTCAGACTGATTCATCTTCACCACTGAGAAACGCTTCGAGACTGCTGTAGTTATTGCTGTAACATCATAATCTTTTGTATAAATAACATTATTGTAATATTTTTTAATGTTTTGTTCGATTTGTCCAAACTGAGCATCACAAGGCATTGTAGAATGACCAGGGATAAGATAAGTGTGTTCTATGTGAATCAGTGAGCCACAGTGAATTTCTCTAAGATACATTAATATTAAATTTATATTTTTATTTTGCCCAAAACAGTTATCTGAAAATATGTACAAATGAGTAATAATTTGCTATCATTATTGTGTCTAATCCAATGGTGTATGCAACTTGCAATTTCAATACTACCTCGCTTGGCAGTTATTTCGTCCCAGACGTACATGGTAGGTTGATTGGTCTTGAGGTTTGATATACTTAGATTATAAGTCCATAACTTTCGTTTATAATAAGCCACACCGGAACTCAATCTTGGAGTTGGAAGGGTTTGCTGTAGATCTACACAGATGGCCAATATACAAGGGTCATCGTTTGATTTAAATGAGTTCATCAACTTTCTAGCTTCACTGGCCGTTCTCTTATGAAATTCAAAACCTTGTTCAATTGAATGCTTCAAGATCTCATCTGGCGCATTTTGAATGCCCATTTTAAATTTATCACAAGTTGTGCAGGTATCAGATTTTGGTGGTGCAAAATGTATATTATATTCAGATGTGAAAATTCTTCTATAATAATCCATACTTACAATCTTCTCTTCTGGATAGTAGTCAAACATCCACACATTATAAGCTTGGTATAAACTTTTTACTGAATTGATAGAACCTGGGGCTAAAAATACTCTGTTAGGAGAGTGAGCTCTCGAATAATGACTTGTAAAAGTAGGCAACATTCCAATGTGCTCCTTCACTCTCAACCGACTCACTTCGTCAATTTTATTCGTAGGCACACTCTTTCCTCTTAAATCCTTTTGAGAGACTCCTGTTTTACTCTGTTTAGTTAAAGCTGTCCTTACACGTCTCTCTGTTAGTCCATGAATACTAAGAAAAGCTATCCTGCAGATTTGATGCATCATGCCATTAGCCATCACCTTATACTGAGAACTTGATTTCTTTCAACATATTCCTTGTTTTTTGTAAATTCTTGAAACAATTTTTGCTAACAAGTCTTTGTATGTATCCATTCTGTTCATCGAAGTTAGCAATTCGCCAAAATGAAGTAAATATTTCAGAAATCTCTCTAAATCCTATTTTATTAAAACACATTCTTTTACAGTTACATGCAGGACCAATTGCTTGCTTACTGATGATTTTGTTTGAAAAACTGCTTAAATATTCATCCCCGGTATTTCTCTTATACTTTGCTATATTCCTTTTCCAGTTTTGTGTGTTTCTGGTTCTTTTTCTACCATTCATTTTTGAAGGGCTACGTTTCATTAATTGATATTCAGTGATTTTATATTATATTTTTTTAAGAACTCAAAGCAATTTTTCAAAAGTTACTATTATTTCTGTAAAGAAATTTTAAAGGATAAAGTACAGAGAACTTTATATTTTAAGTAAACTCAAAATTCTGGCTTCAAAAAAATGACTAATGATGAGCCTTGCTAATTATTTACCGATTAATTGATGTATTTTCCAAAATTGTAAATTAAAAAGATCAAGGAGAAAAAAGCATGTAAAACGTTTGATTTACAATTAAGTTTTAAAAGATAATTCCTAATTTTGGCATCTTTTTTTTTAACAAATGAAATAAAATTACTGATTATATTTTGCACTTATAATTTTTTGAATCAAAATTACAAAATACTCCCTAGTTAGTCGAGTAATTTTTAGTCTTACATACAGGCTGTTCCAGAAGTTGGGTGTAATTTGAAAAAAAAAATTTACTTTTTTACCTTCATTGTTGAAATCGGCATAAAAATTCCTTTTATTAATATAATACTTTTAATAATAATTATTTGCCATACCTAAAAATTACTACTAAACAAAATGACAATCTTTATCGAAACACCTAACTTATGGGACAACCTCTGGATTAATAAAATAAAATTATTTATCGTAATCAGATACTTAATCATTATCATGCATGTTTATGATGTACTCGTATAATTTTCATATAAAAATCTTTCTGTAAAAATTTGAGTAATAATAATAAGTATTTAACACCAACACATAGATCATGCCTTTTATACTTCGAATCTACGATTGACAAAATGTGTTATTTCACGTCGATTCGATATTCTTTTGTTTCATTGCATAGAAAAAAAATTACAATGTTTTGTTACTGAATGATATCATATCTGTCTCAATGTTTTGTTACTGAATGATATCGTATCCGTCTCCTTCGCGTAACCTTCTAGAAGAAAATTTTACTTAACTTTACTTAATTTTACTTAACCGAGTCATTAGGGACAGTTAAAGTTTTTTTTCACTGAATTTTCTCTTAATCAATAGTTTTAAATGAGCATCATTAATTTAGGCTAGTTAATTAAATAATCAAGTCTTCTTAACAGAACATTAGTAATTCAGTAGAAAGCACTCGGAGAGCGCATACCTCCGCCTTTTGTCTAATTTGCCTCAGTCTACGTAGACCACCTAGGTCAGGGTGGCCTACGTAGACTTAAGCAAATTTCAACTCTACCCAAACAATTTTTTGTTCATTTTTATGATGATTAACAAAAATTTCAACTTTTTTCTATCGATTTTTTTTATCATTCTATTATTTCACTTCGAATTCAGCTATAATATTTTGCACAATAAAAATAGAGGTTACAAATATTACTTTGCCATCAAAAACTCATTTTGTGAACATTTGTTGAATTCATCACTCTTCCACCGAACGCGTCATATACACTAGTATATATACACAACAGAATTAGCTAATATAAAAAAAACAAAAAAAATGTTTTTTTTTTGTTGGTGTTTTTTTTGGGTTGCAACACTAATCACAACCTATCAATTTAGATGATTTGAGGACTCGCATCACAGCTGAAATCAACTTGTTAAAAGACAATCCAGATCTTATCAAAAGAGTGATGGGGAAGATGAGAGCTCGACTCCAGATTTGTATCGATAGGAATGGCGGTCATGTTGAAAGAAAATGAAACTAAACATAACTTTTGTAATAAGGAATAAAGAAAAATCTGCTTTGTATCTTATTAAAATTATGTTAAAGTATCTATTATTATGTATTTGTCTTTTCATTACATTGATAGCACACACATTATTTTTTCATTGACCAATTTTGCGCAATCCATTTTGTTGTACCCTTCAGTTAAAAGCAGATGCTTAAACACTAATTCGTTTAAACATGAATAAATTTGAACGTTAACAAAGAATAATTTGCTGTATTAAATCAAACAAACAGATCCAAAATATATCAATTTTTGGAGGAGTTAGTACAATCTAAAGTTGGGTGTACTTTTTTGTGGGACATACTGTATATATATATATCAGACATGGGGTTCATTATAATCATGTGATTAAGCTGTAATCATAATCTAATCAACTATTTTGAAATGCCATAATCAAATCATATATATATAGGGTGATCCAGATAAATGGGACCCATAAAAAAAAGCCAAATATTCTTAATATTTAATTCCTTTCATAAAAACTATATATCATTCGAAAGAGTAGAGTTACAAGTTTATTATGAAATATTTATTTTTTTAAAATGACTCCTTTCAAATGTGCTCCATTAGTTGCCAAGCATTCCAGTGTTCTCGCTTGTAAGTTCTGCATCACTTTTGCAAGAGTGTGCGGTGGTATGGCCTGTATCTCGTTTGTGATGGCGGCCTTCAATTCTTGCAAGGTCGTTGGGTTATTTCTGTAGACCCTACTCTTTAAATATCCCCAGAGATAATAATCTAAGGGAGAAAAATCCGGAGACCTTGCGGGCCATTCAACGTCTCCAAATCTTGAGATTAACTCGCCTGGAAATGTTTGACGCAAAACTGCCATGCAGTTCCTCGTGGTATGGCAGGTAGCTCAGTCTTGTTGAAACCAGTGGTTTTCTAGACAAAGATCTCTTAATTTAGGAATAAGGAAATCGGTCAACATTTTTTCGTAACAATCACCATTTACAGTGACAGTGTTTCCAGTGGAATCCTCAAAAAAGTACAGCCCTATGATCTGAGATGCAGTAAGACCACACCAAACAGTTACACGCTGACTATGCAACGGGACTTCGGTAATATTCAATGGATTTTCTGTTGCCCAGAAACAACAATTTTGTTTGTTTACAGTTCCATTCAAGTGAAAATGGGCTTCGTCTGACAATCAAAGTTGCTAGAAAATTGGTGGTGTCATTTACCTTCTGTTGGATCCATTGACAGAATTGTCATCTTCGTGCGAAATCTCCATCGTTTAGTTGTTGCACTGTTTGAATTTTATATGGAAAGAGCATTAAATTTTGCTTGAATATACGGTGTGTTGTTCCATATCCAACTCCTAACAGCTGAGAAGCACGTCTGATGCTTATGTTAGGATTATCCTGTACAATTTCATGAGTTCTGTTAATGATCTCGTCTATCCTTGCTGTGCGCACTCTTCCAGTTGGTTTTCTTTTTCCAATGCTGCCAGTTAGGGAAAAATTTCTGACACACCAACGGATTACTTTCTTAGAAGGTGATTTTGACATCTGAAAATTTGTCTTGAAAGATCTTTGAGCTGAAACTACACTTCTTCCATGCTCATAATATTACTCAGTTATTGCAGTCATCTTGAAGGGTAAGTTTTAACTAACACTTTTATTTTGTTTTGTATCTTATCTTGTCTTGTATTGTCAAAACCTATACAATCCTGTACAAACTTGTAACTATCCTCTTTCGAATGATGCGTATGATTTTATAAAAGGACTTATACTTAAAAGTTACAGGGGTTTCTTTTGGGTCCCATTTCTCTGGATCACCCTATATAATCAATAATCAATACTAGAAAATGCTGTAATCAATGACAGTTATTGATTTGATTTGAATTTTAGTTCAGTTCTGGTAACACTAGTCACCAGTTGCCTCTCAGTGCTTTGGGAGAAACTGTAATATACACATCACCAGTGCCAAAAATCTAGTTTGCTAGCCTATGGCCATCTGGTAAAATCTAGTGCAATTTCACAATATCTTTTCAGATGCCATATCTTCTGCATGTGATAATGCAATTTAGCATTATCATAATGCTATGATGGTATTGAGAGGAGTGTGTGCCATATACAGTACTGATATTTTTCTAGTTATTCATTGTAGATTGTACAATTATAATTCAAAATAGAGTGAATCTGATTAGTGATTTCTTGTTTTTTATATCAACACAACAAATATGATATACATAATGCATACAGTATTAAGTTGCACAAACTATACACCAATACCATACTCTTATCACTCATAACTCCATAATCATAGTCAAAATCAGACATGGGGTAATAGCAATAGACCAGGGGTGGGGAACCTTTTTTCATTGGAAGGCCACATTTCATTTACCCAAGACCCTATTAGGCCGCATGCTGAGAATTTAACATATACAGTACAACAAAATGTCATATTTTAGTCTACAATCTATATATTTACTAATTTTAAATCAAACTTGATAATACGTGAGGGCTTTTATAATAAATAAAAAATTCAGCAAGTGCACATTTATTTTTGGGGGGAAATAATTGACAATAGAACTAATATTAAGTAATATTAAGTGAAAAATGATATTAAGTGAAAAATGATATTAATATTAAGTGAAAAAGTGATAAACCATTTAATTACTTTTTTGTAACTGCTTATTGTGGGACAGGAGTTGTACATTTGGTTCCAACATCATTGACTGTAGTTTTAGTTGGTCCTCCAGGTGAATATTCGTCATCTGAGATCTCAAGCGCGTTTTGATTTGAGTCACATATGAAAATGTTGATTCACAACAGTAGGTTGTGCCAAAACAAGACAACATTCGACGAGCATGTTGGCGCAGACGTGGGTACTCAACGGCATTTTTCCATATTTCAACAGGATCCTTCTTAGTATCAAATAGAGACTTAAGGATATTATCTTCTAATAGCTCAATCAACTCCATCTGTAAATCTTCAGGTGCTTTGAAGACATCAACCAGGTGTGGTTGGAAAGCTAGTTTCAGTGTGAAGTAATGTTTCTCAAAATCTTCAAATCTTTCATCATATTCTTCAATCAGGGAGTCTAGGACAGCTGTGTATTCTTTCACATCACATTCCCTTAATGGTTTGCTTGTATCTTCTTCATCAATTACCTTTGCCAGTTCAGGGAAGTGTTCAGCTGAAAGTTCCGATCGGGTAAGGATAGTTTTGAAAAAGCGCAGCTTCCTCTGAAAAGCCTGGATTTTTTGCCACATTTCATATATGAATTTAGTTATACCTTGCAAAGAAATATTCAGGCCATTTTGCTTTGACATTACGTCACACAAAAATGCAGTATTTCTGCAGAAATCCTTTTTTGACAATTCACATGGTTCATTGAGTTCCTCAAAAAATCTTGTGGTTTGTTTTCACAAAGACAAAAGTTTTTCAAAGACTTGCCCTTGTGACAACCAGCGCACTTTAGAATGATACGGAAGATCCACACTGAATGTTTCATCATCAAGCATAAGCATATTGCGAAACTGGCGATGTCGTGATGCATTTGCTCTAATGTATTTCACAATACGTATAACTTTACTTAATGTGTCACTTAAAACAGTAGATTTGGCACAGAGATTCTGTTGATGTAAAATACAGTGAAAGGAAATCAAGCTATCTGGATTTGGCAGTTCTTTTTGTAGTAGCGCAACAAATCCTGCACATTTTCCTCTCATGGAAGGTGCACCATCTGTGCATACACTTACTAAATTACATAAATTCAGTTTTTGCTTCACAGCATTTTTCTTTGGAGAGAGACAAGATGTCAATTCCACATGTCTTTTCCGCAAGGGTACCCAAAGCCAGTAACTCCTTGTAGCATTGAAAATCTGCAGTTATAACACGAATAAAAAATGATACTTGCGCTGAGTCAGTAATATCAGTGGACTCATCCAAGGCAATCGAATAATAAGTATTTTCACTTTGGCATATTGTATGAAATTGTTCAGTTACATTGAGGGCTAATTCATGTTGCCGATTAGTTATGGTCCTTCTTGAAAGAGGTAGTTGTTTGTATTTGTTAATCTTGTCTGAATCTAGAGGCTACAACTTCAACAATGCATTCTTTTATGATTTCCACATCACTATATGGCTTACCTTTTTTTCCAAGTATATATGCTATTTTATAAAGTTGCTTCAGTGATTTCAGTCCCTAGGCCTGACATCGTTTTAAATACATGCTGTTGCTGCTGCTTTTGAAGTTTCATCTTCGTAAGTGCAGATTTCAGGGTTCTCCTTCAAATATAGCATACATGTGGTTCTTATGAGTTGCATAATGCTGATATGCATTGTGTTTCTTCACTGTTGCAATTATAGCATTGCAGAGCAAACACATCATTTTATCTTTCTCAGCAACTATGAAATACTGCAATTCCCATTCTTCATGGAATACTCTGTTCTCTTCCTTTAATTTTCTTTTCACAGTTTTTGACATGATTGGGGTACCAGAAGATTTTTAAATAAAAATGGTACACAAATTGATCAAAGATTTACAGTTTTAAAAGAAACAAGTGTGCGTGTCACTATCGGAGAATCGTCAGTAACTGTCATCCAGTCAAGTTGATCATTGATAGGTAAGGGCGTAAGCCATAAGGCAACTCTACCAGTTTCAACTGGCAGCATTGCCATATTTCCTATTGTTCAAGCCATAAAGAAGGCTTGTATGTGTAAGAAGCAGTGAAGCTGAAACCATGATCTAATGAACTAGCCTAAAGCCCTAAAGGGGTATCAGTTGCTGTCCATTATTGTATGGTATGAATTCTGAATGTCAAATAGGCAGAAGGCCGCAACTAGTACCGCAAAAGGCCACATGCAGCCTTAAGGACGCAGGTTCCCCACCCCTGCAATAGACTATAACAGGATTTTTCAAGTAATAGATAATGGACTATTACTTTTCTATTACAGTGGCAATGGACATATTATGTGAACAAAGAACTGAAAAAATTAACTAAATCTACTCTAATCTAAAATAAACATGCATGTGAACTAATATTGTGGCAAATTTTTCCTTCAATAAAATAAAATTTATCAAGACCTACAGTCTCTGAAATTGTAATGATTTGGTTGAAACAAATATTTAACACACTGCTTCTAATTGCATTTAAATAGACAAAGATCCTTTTCAAATGAGTGAAGTACCCGACATACAAAAGTAACAGTAATTGTAATAGTAATAGATGACCAAGTAATAGTAACAGATGAAAAATAAAGTAATAGTAGTAGAAGAAATCAAAAGTAATAGTAATAGAAACCCAGTAATAGACCCCATGTCTGGTCAAAATCATAATGAAGCAAGGTAATCATAATGAAGTGCTCAAGATAATCATAAACAATCATAATCAAGATTTTTCAAGGCCCATAAATCATGATTATAATTATAATCAACATTTTTCAAGGCCCACAGTCATAACTAAAATTTCATCAGACCTGTAATCATAACCATAAATCAATCAAATTTTGCAATCAACTCCATATCTGATATATATACCGTGTGTGTGTATATATATATATATATATATATATATATATATATATATATATATATATATATATATATACACACACACAAGGGGTGGATGATAAAAACCTGGACACTTATTTTTCCTACAAATTTCAAACTAGTCAAGCTAATACACCCAAATTAGTACAAGATGTAGCCAATAGTATAATTTATCATGTGCTAAAAATTTCAATGGAACTTATATAAAACTTACTCTATTGAAATCAATGTTGTATGATCTATGGATGACTTGATTTTGTCTTGGGACACCATAGGCCAAACAACCTCAATTCTTTGTCCAAGTGCTTCCAGGTTTGAAAATGGTTCCCTGTGACCATGGTACACCAATGACCAGCTCATTCCATACAAAGTAATCCAGAGGATTTAAGTCAGGAGAATTTGGTGGCCATTCTTCACTTTTTACGAATTCAGGAATGTTTGCCATAAAAAATTCTTGGGTTGCCTTGGCTGAATGAGATGGTGCATTGTCTTGAACAAAAATAAAATCTTCGTTCGGGTACAAGTCTTGGCATTCCAATAAAAGTTCTCCAAGGTGTTCAATGTAATTTTGCGAGTTCATTTTTGTTTTCTGTGGGTCAGTAAAGAATAATTTGGTTTTTCCATTGTAAGAAACACCGCAAGATACCATTAATTTCTTGAAAAATCATGAAATTGGATGATAAAGATGGTCTGGTGAGATTTCTGATTTTGAAGTTAATGCATTGGACTCAGTTGTTTTGTCAATTTGTGGTATAGTTAATGTAAAGTCAGACTCATCTTGAAAAAACATGTGTTTAATGTCTGCTAAATTAAACTTCCCATACAAAGAATTACACCTTTCTAACCATTTTCCCATGGCTTCTTTTGTTATTCTGGAGGCACTCAATCTTTTAAAACATCCGATTCCTTTACTTTTCATTATGTTTTGGACAATGTTCCACAAAATATTTAAATTATTTGCCATTTTTCTCTGCAAAAGATGAGTACCAGGATTATTTTCCTGTGACAACACATGCTCTTCAATGTACCTTTCATTTTCTTGAGTCCAAGCAGTACACGGATGACCACTGCCACATTTTCTATCAGTTGACCCTCACTGTCTAATTTTGTTTATTACTTATTGTACTGTACTTCTTTTCCAATTTTTCCCCAGAAATTCCCTAATTATTTTTCTAGCACTCCATCCCTTCTTGGCAAAACATTCCTTTATAACAGCTAAGTCTTCTTTATTTAAAACCATTATGATAGAATTTTAATTAACACCACAAGGGGAAAAAAAAAAACATTCCATCAGCCAAAACTTCTAAAGATATCTGACACTGCTAGCCTACCAATTTGCCATGTGGCCACTTATCATTGTCTTAGGTGCACATGCACAAACTGCTTGTTTTCTAGCAAATATCTGACACATCCAAGGGCATAGTCAGCTTCACAAAATCTCACTGTTTGTTTCATCAAGTTAAATTTTTTATAATTAAGAAATAGCCAAAGATATTAACGGAGGTTTTCAGCACATAACCATACTATTGGCTACATCTTTTACTAATTTGGGTGTATTAGCTTAACTAGTTTGAAATTTGTAGGAAAACAAAAGTGTCCAGGTTTTTTCATCCACCCGGTGTATATATACCAGATCAAGGGCCAATTGCGCCAAGTGTTGGGCATTTGCACCACCTACCTAAAAGTTCCCATTATTTGATTATTTGGCAACATATATATCAATAAGTAAAATGCATATGGCTGTCAGACATGGGGTCTATTACTGGGTTTCTATTACTATTGTATGTGGGGTACTTCACTCATTTGAAAAGGATCTTTATGTTTATTTAAATGCAATTAGAAGCATCCTTAAATGCTTGTAGCATACAAAATAAAATAAACATTTTTTTTCTTTAATGCTTGTAAAGACTGATTTAATTGCGATAAATGAATCATGGCTTAGCACTGAAACATGTGACTTTGTAGGGGAATATCAAATTAGAGGTTATAGACTTTGTTAAAAACAGAATAGGTAGGCGAGGAGGCTGTGTTATGTTGTATATCAAAGATAATATTGCAAACATTATAGAAGTAAAGCACACAATTCCAGAACCAATAGATTCAACTATAGCAGAACTTAAATTGAATGATTTCAAACTACTACTTGTGGTTATATACAGGCCCCCTAATCAAACAGCTGATACGGACAAAGCATTATATCATGAACTAAAGAGAATAATAGGTAGTGAGCAGGCTTTAGTTATGGGTGACTTTAATTGTGCCAACGTGAATTATGATACAATGCAGGGAGATGCGAAAGGTAATCATTTAAATTTTCTTGAGGATAGCTTTCTTATTCAAAAGGTTGGGGAACCTACGAGGTTGGACTATTTTAGATTTAGTAATAACTACGGATGATAGGCTAATTACTGATCTTCAAGTAATAGAACTGTTAAGCAATAGCAATCACAATATGGTAGAGTTTGTCCTCTCAGTAAGTAACTCAAAACCAGTTAACTCAACTAAAATTCCCAATTTCCAGCACGCACTCTTGTAAATTTCGAAATAAATTGTCACACATCAATTGGGAAAACGTAATGGGGAACTCCAACGCAAAACTAATGTGGGAATTGTTTGAAACAGTATTTAAGACTATAAATGAGGAATGTGTACCGTACAAAATTAAGCATGCAAAAGTAAACAACAAGCCCTTGTGGTTTACTTCTGAAATAGTAGGAGACATTATAAAGAGTAGAGATAGGGCTTATAGGTGACATAAGTGCAATAAAGACAATTTGTGGTTACAAAACAAGTACATATCTCTAAGATGTGAAGCGAAAAGTGTAATAAAAAAGTCCAAGCGCGAATTTAAAATCTCCATAGCTCGTGATGGTAAAGAAAACCCCAAGCGATTCTTTCAATACATCAACAATAGAAATCCAGTAAAAAGTGTCTTGGGGCCGTTGAAAAATGTTAACGGAGATCTAGTTTCTGAAAACAAGGAAATGGCTACCTTGCTAAACAAATTCTTCATGTCAGTTTTTACTATAGAAGATGTAACGAATATCCCTACGGTCATAGACATAATACCTTTTGATAATGGTAATATTTTGGATAATATTGTGGTTAGTGAAGGGGGAGGTAATGCGCTATATTGATAAAGTGAAAACCCATAAATCACCGGGACCAGATTCCATATATCCCATACAACTAAAAATTAAAAGATAGCATTGTTGTGCCGCTAACAAAAATTTTTAATGCATCTATTTCTGAGGGGTGCGTACCAGATAATTTCAAGTTAGCAAACGTAACACCTATCTTTAAGAAAGGTGATAAAAGTGTGGCGGGAAATTATAGGCCAGTTTAATGTCTGTTGTAGGTAAGCTACTGGAATCAATAATTAGGGATTGTATAGTCGAACACTTAAATTGCATAACTTAGTTAGAAATACACAGCACGGTTTTAGGCGAAACAAATCTTGCTTAGCTAATCTTTTAGAATTTTTTCAAAGCGTGGTTGATGTTTGCGATAGTCATCACGTGGTTGATATAGTGTATTTAGATTTTCAAAAAGTGTTTTGACACCATACTGCACAAAAGACTTACTGAGAAAACTAAAGCTCATGGAATCAGGGATGTAGTAATAAATTGGATAGAAGAGTGGTTGTGAGGTAGGAAACAGAGGGTGGTCATTAGGGTGGATCGATTTTACATTTTCTTCGATTTCCATATTCTAATAGAGACAACAACTTGCGCATGCATGAGAAAATAGCCTCTGCAAAATCTTAGCTTAATAGGTAATCATCTTCTGCCCCCAGCAGAGCGATGAAAATCATATTTTAGAGTCAAAAACGTATTTTTAAACCCTAGCCTAGAGTCATAAAATTTTGCGTGTGTGTTATTTCATGCCTAAGCAACGATATAAATACTATGGGAAATATATAAATGCATTATTTAAGACAAAGAGCCGATCTGAAAATATGTATATTATACATATTTTCAGATCGGCTCTTTGTCTTAAATAATGCATTTATATATTTCCCATAGCATTTATATCGTTGCTTAGGCATGAAATAACACACACGCAAAATTTTATGACTCTAGGCTAGGGTTTAAAAATACGTTTTTGACTCTAAAATATGATTTTCATCACTCTGCCGGGGGCAGAAGATGATTACCTATTAAGCTAAGATTTTGCAGGGGCTATTTTCTCATGCATGCGCAAGTTTCTGTCTCTATTAGAATATGGAAATCGAAACAAATGTAAAATCGACCCACCCTAGTGGTCATTGATGGAGCAGAGTCGTGTTGGGCTAATGTAGCAAGTGGCATTCCTCAGGCTTCTGTATTGGGCCCCTTGCTTTTTCTTATATATATTAACAATTTAGATGTTGGCCTAGTCAATACAGTTTCAAAGTTTGCAGATGACATGAAGCTGGGTGGTAGGGCAATTAATGACAAAGATTGAGGTAAAATCCAGAATGATCTGAATAAAATCGTTAATTGGTCAGTCACATGGCAAATGAGATTTAACATCGACAAATGCAAAATTTTACATTTAGGTTCACATAACTAATTTTGTGTATAGTATGTCAGGGAAAGAGTTGATAAGCATAGAGCAGGAAAAAGATTTAGGAATTATAGTCACTGGTGATTTAAAAGTAGCGAAACAAAGTACAGCAGCAGTCAATAAAGGGAACAAAGTGTTAGGTTTTATAGCTTGGAATTTTGAGTACAAATCGCACGATATTATAGTGCCTCTTTATAAATCATTAGTTAGACCCCATTTGGAGTATGCAATCCAATTTTGGAATCCGCATATGTGCAAAGATATAGACAAAATCGAAAGAGTTCAAAGATGAGCAACTAAGATGATTCCATCGCTTCGGTCAAAGTCGTATGAGGATAGGCTTAAAGAGTTAAAATTGACTACACTCGAGAGTAGGAGGCTAAGGGGTGAACTAATCCAGGTTTTCAAAATTATGAATGGGTTCAACAACGTAGATGGAGATGTAGAAAGTTCACAGTGAAATCATCAAACTCTTCACAATCAGAGCTGGGCACTTGCGGCATATTTTGCGGTACTGCGGTACTACCAAACTACCAAACTGGTACGCGGAAATTTGAATGCGGTAGTGGTACTGCGGTACTGCGTTATGTGGTCCCGGTTTGGTAGTTTGGTAGTACCGCAGTACCGCAGTAAAGCAAAATATGCCGCAAGTGCCCAGCTCTGTTCACAATATTCCTCCACAATTCCATACCAAACTTGCATGTCATAAATGCAGCCAACATACTCTCCTGGTTTGACACATTTTAGGTTCATTAGTAAAATGACTTTTCCTTATTCTTTTCTTTTCTCCAATGCCACTTGAAATGGGATACACCATCAGTTCTTCCTTGTTTAGGGGAACAAATCTATGATATTTCTGAGTTCCAGGAATAGCCCTACTATCCTTGAATCGATGTTCCAACCGTTCTTCTGCATCTTTCAAATCAGCTGTAGTTACAAAGAAAAAATTTATCTTCTTGCTCAAGTTTTCTTCACAAAACTGAAACATGTGTTCTGGTGTAAGAATTTGCCTCTCTGTAGTTCTCTGCAAACTGGCACGAGCAGTAGCTCTTTTCACTGTTCCTCCAATCCCATCACATGCATTTTTGCCATAAGATGTAGCAAAGAAGTGCCATTCACAAGACAGACCAAAATCCTCTTCATGGTAACAGAGATTTGTGAAGTTGTATCTGTTCTTATATTGGCCAGCACATCCATCTGAGAAATAGTGCACCTTCTTCAATTGTGGGCATCTGAATTTAACATATGTCATAAGCTTCAATATGAATGAGTAAACCATTATAGTGTTGTGTTTTAGTGATGCAGATAAGAAACAGACACTAAAATGGCTAAGTTCCTGGTCTGCAGATGATCTATAATAGATGACAAAAGGGTGAACTGTACACTGTGAATTGTCCCAGTGAAACCCTTGGGCAGCATCCTGGACAATGAAAGAATAATTCTCAGAGAAATCACCTACTATAACTACCTCGCTCTGAGGTGGTAGTGTTTCTTTCAACTGCTTGAAGTACTGTGATTGTTGCTGAGCAACAAAGTGATGACGAACCATGCGGGATATTTTCATGCTTAGGGATGATAAGTATTCATGAAGTGGCTCCACCTTATCAACCATTGTACAACGGTCAACAGTCACCATTGCTTGTAAGATATTTCATTTGGAGCTGATTTCACACTGTCAAGTAATTCAAGAAAATCCAGGACACCCTCTTCTCTTGGGCAATCATTGCAAAGTTGCATCATGCAAGTCTCTCTTTCTGTACTGCAGACACTGTAATCCATAAGATCCTTGTATGAAAGACCTCTTTCTCCCAATGCAGCCAGCTGCAATTTTGGATTTTGATGGTATGTGCAGACACAGACAGAATGAGTCCCACCACTACTGGCAAGCACACAATATGATGGCCGTAATTTTGCAAATGTGGAAAATCCTATTTTCGGATTCTTGTCATCATTTTTATATAGTTCAAACATCTCTCTTAAATTCCCGAGGACCAATCGTTTTTGCACCTTCATTGCACCTTCAGCACTGATAACTTTCACGCAATCCTTTTGGCCAGGACACATACGACTAACCTCTTCTGACTCATAGAATCTTCTAACTATATCTTTGTGTTCTTCAGATATCACTTTTCCTTTGCTCATTAGTGGAATCTTCGGAAGCATTCCATGTTCTGATTTAAGTGAACGGCTTCTTTTCACCATGTATGTTGTAGTTTGAAAGAAACTAGCTGTTTTTTCAATTGTGTATGGTGAGAGTGTCAATATTTGTAGTTTGTGATGGTGACATTTGCTCTCCAGGAATGACTGTTTCAATTCATTCATTAATTTGTCTAGATGTTTTTCAGATTTAGTTTCAGGTTTTGAAGTATCACTTACCTCCTCGGTAATTTGAACACCATAACTGAGTTCTAGCCTCTCCTTCAGGTGTTTCTGAGCAGATGATAGCTTACCACGAGCCTTGCGCTTTTTCTGGCTTAATGACAGCCCTTCTGAAAAGAACAGAAAAAAAGGTTTCACACACCTGAATATTAGTAATTAAATATTAATTATAGTACCTTAAATGCTATATAATTGGCTATATAGTAGATCAAACAGACCTTGTAGTAAAGTATAAGTTATTATATTAATTTATTACTTACTTTTTTTAACTGGTGTTTGGTCCACAAATGCTAGAACTGGTTCAACTGAAGTTGAAGGATTTTCCTTTATCAAGCAATCACTGTCATTGTCCAGATCTTGAATTGAAGAGATGTTACTCAAGCCACTGATAGTAGATGATTCATTTGAATCCTGCTCAGACTCGTTGTTTTCAGTGGTACTAAGTATAGTGGGGTTTTTCATTATCAGAGTCCAGCAGTTCACACACAACAATGAGTCTTTTTTCACTCTTCCAGCACATTTTTCAACAAGTACATCAGTCACTTTTCTAAGATTGATTGTTATGCGTTTCTTGTGTTTATGAATAGGGTTCTGGCAGTATTTCAAGTGCCGAACCATTGTATTTTGATCTGTAAAGATATAGGATTTACAATTAGGTAATATATATTTTTTAGAAAATATATAGCTATACACACTTAATATTTTAGGCCTTGATAGTCTCTGAGGCTCATTAAAACACCATACCCACCAGCCACCCACAGTGCTGGCTGGAACTGTACTAACCTGTAGACACGGAATTTTGCAACTATCTGTGTTGATTCTGCACTTAGACAAGTAGCAACATGTTTCAACAGGTTTGTTTAGGCTACATGTGAGCTTAGTCTTCCCCTTTCACTATTATAACTATTATTGCCAGTGTAGATTAGCAGTGAAATACAATTTTTATTAAATTCTTGGAGCTTGAGGTCAAATTGATAGCTAAGATATAAAAATTCCTTGAAATGACAAGCAATTTATAAATATGGTGTTCACTTATAAGTTAGTTACATGAAAAGTACCAACATAAACAAACTTTTTATGATTGTTTCTATTAGTCAAGAACTCTGACTTTGTTTTTTATATCTATAAAAAATGTAATTTTAATTTCTATAGGTCAAATTATGAGCTTAAGTGTGAAAAAATAGGTAGAATTGACGCACAACTTATGAATATGGTGTTCACTTATATGTTAGTTACATGAAAAATACTAACATAAACAAACTTTTTTTTGCTGATTCTAATAGCCAATGCCTATGCCTTCATTTTTTACATTTAAAAAAAAAATTCTCATTTGATACCCCAGAGGTCAAATCGTGACCTCAAATTTTGGTTACAGTGTAACTTTTTTATTTTTCAACCTAGAGTTCTAAAACTTGCATATTTGGATTCCTTGTCGTTTTCTGATTCTAAATATATATACTTTTATATAATTATGACAATTATTACCCAAGTTATGGCTCGCCAAATGTTAGTAACCTCGCGAGTGACCTCAAATTGCCCGAGGTCATATCTCTTGAACCGTTGGTCAGATTGACCTTATAATTTCAGAAATGGATTCAGGGCTCACAAACTCCCTATAAACCAAATTTCAGCAAAATATGAGAGATGAGGGTGTTAATTTCAATTTTTTTTGGTTGATCTGACAGAGAATGACCCTTATTAGCCTTGATATTGAACCAACTGTGAAAGTATACTTTGATGATGAATTCTACTATGATTTTGAGGTTCTTACTGGGTCTTTTTTGTGAAACATAAAAGCGAAGAATTCTACAGGCTAAGGTGAGCCATCGAGAGTGATTTAGCAGGCCAACTTCTAAGAGTGCAAGGTCTTCATCCACTTCACCAGTAATAATTGCCCAGCAGATGCAGTATCCATAGTATTGGTCTGTTGATAAATTATTGACCACCTCATTTGGTAGAAGCACAAATGCAGGATAAGGTATAGATTTGAAGTCCACAACATTCCATTCTGACACATCCCCATTGAGCTGAGAACCAATAGGGCCAGAAAATTTGTCTGGACTTTTTGTTGTCCCATCTAAAGTTATGAAGATGCGTCTAAGTGGCAATTCATTTAGATGCAGAAGACAAATATCCCACTGAAGAGGTTGCCCTAAAAACATTTCCAAATATCTGATTGACCCATGCATATGTCCTGTGTTAGTTAAAGCAGATGGGACAAATACTAAGTTTAATTTGGCCTCAAGTTCTGTCCCTTTAATGATCTTATAAATGCCATGAGCAATGTCAATGCCTTTGCCACTCTCCGGGGTAAAATGGTCGAGGTAGAAATCATCTGAAAATAAATGTAATTAATTTTACAATTAAATAAAAATGAAAAAGGAAGGAATAAAGTTAACTGGACAGTTGTCACTTAAAAAGAAAAATTTTTAAGTAATTGAAATATTACTTTATAGTACAGTAATATAACAGCATAATGCCTATAACTGTATGACAATCATTTCCATTTACCTGGCTCTCCAGTAATGACAATGTTCCTCTAGGATTGTGGATGTATAATACTTTTCATTTACTTTGTTAACAGCAAGTGTAGCATCCTTTCTACCGTCAAAGCCAATGCCAGTCACTTTTTCAAATATCACTTCTTCCTTTCAGCTCTCAATTTAGCTCTCTCCCTTCTCAACTTGTTTCTGAAAAGTATTTCAAAAATATTGGCCATGCATTACTGCATTAGCATTATACAAATATACAAATACAAATGTCAGTGTCCTGTTTGAAACTGATTAATATAAATACAAAATAGAAATTTTGACGCTAATTAAAAATAATAGTAAATCTGGTGATTTAGAACTTATAGCAGAAGCTAAGAAATGTAATAACTAGAGTGATTAAAAACATACTTATCAATAACATTTTGTATGTTATCTGGGGTGATTACTCCAAAGTCCACCAATGTAGCAGAACCAATAGCCGCTCCTGCTCTATCACTTACTTGATATCTGTTAGGATATTTAAAGTAGATTTACATATCTATTGTCAATGAATAATTTATTGGTAATCTTAATCTCTTAGTCACAATGATTTCACTTTAAGCTGTATTAAAAGATTTATCTTTCAGTACTATACCTGTCACATGCTTCAGCTAATGAGCGTAATCTAGTTCTGTCCTGTAATGTTGAGACTTCTGGAACATAGTCTGCATCAAATGAATCATTACAACTGTCGCTATCTGTCAACTCAGGAATGTCCATAGGTTCAGGAGGATGAGGAGGAGGAACTGATTCTTTTGCTTTTTGAGATTGAATAACCCGTGATTTGAATTTTAAGTCAGTGGCTGTTTCTGGGACTTCTTTCAGGGTACAGTAACCATGCCTAGTTGTTTTCTGGTCCTACAAAGTGATTATATTTCATTACACTATAATGTATCTTTTATCTATGGGTCTCTATATGTAAATTGAAATTCTTACAAAAATACTAAAATATTACTTATCATTAACATCATTAATAGTGTATTATTGATACGTATTACTCACTTATTAAATGCACTTTAAAAATTGTAGCAAATTATTAATAATTAATATTAATAACTGATAACACTAGGCAACAAATTTCAACTTTTTTTTTGTTACAGACACGTGAACTACTGATTCCTACTAAAGCGTGATGCTGATTTCAGATCTGATATCAAAATTTCTCTATCACGTCCAGATTTTGTGTAACCGAAAACCCCTATTTTTCATTTTTTTTTTCTCACCCGCTTCTATTACGAAAGCCGTCTAAGCTACTTTTCCGTGCCACGTTTTATGTTAAGCATACTTAAATAATTAGTGAACAGGGATGTCTTTCCTCCTTTATTCTGGCTTAAGACAGACAGCGGAATTCCGCTGGCGGAGTTACCACCCCTGCGCCCAACCATCCACCCAAAGCGCGTTAGTATTTTGTTGTTACTACTGAAAGGCAAATTCCTGTTCTTAAGTGAAACTTTGGTGTGTCCTCTTCCTTTGTCGCTTGTAGGATGACGAGCTCTCCTTCTGCAGGAACCAACAATAATCTCCCATCATATTTGGGTTGAAATTACCTTGGTATCTGTTTTCCATAACTGAGAATCTGTTGGTGGAAGCGCTCACCATGCTCGTCACTTACAGCCCCAAGGTTGGCCGGGAAGAAGTCAAGATGAGAATGTAAAAATGAATTTTCAAAGACATTCTGCATCCCATTATTTCATAAGATTTAAGCATGTTTTCTACGAGTTTACGGTGGTTTTCAGCTTTGTGGTTTCCAAGAAAATTTTTGACAACTTCAACGAAAGATGTCCATGCTCCTAGTTCATTCTCATTTAGGTTAGATGGAAATGATGAGTCGTGGATGACACTGCGGATCTGTGGTCCAGTGAAAACTCCAGCTTCTAGCTTAGCATCTGTCAATATTCCTTTGAATTTATCCTTTAAATATTGGAAACCACTACCTTGATGATCCATACCCTTCACGAAATTTTTCATAAGGCCAAGTTTAATGTGAAGTGGTGGAAGATGTACTTTCTGAGGGTCAATAAGTGCTGGGTGTTTCACATTGTATTTACCAACAACATGTTCAGTTCTAGATGGCCAATCATGTTTTTTGTAGTGGTTCTTGTCATCTCTGCTGTTCCATAGACACAAAAAGCACATATGCTTTGTGTAGCCCAACTGTAACTCAAGAAGTAATGATACAACTTTAAGGTCGCCACAAATATTCCATGTGTGGTCCTTATATTTGATGAGTCTTAGCAGCAGTTTCATCGATTCATAAGTCTCATTAAGGCCAGTGGCATGTGCTACAGGTATTGAAGGTTTTTCATTGCCATTGTGCAGTAATACAGCTTTAAGGCTAGCTTTACTAGAGTCAATGAACAGTCTCCATTCTTTTGGATCATAGCGACAGCCAATCCCTTGCATCAGACCACTGATATCGTGGCAGAAACAAACGTTTTCTTCCTGTAAGTAAAATGATGAAAACTGCAAATGGCGATGGCGGAAATGGGAAACTTTGGTGTTTGGTTGGAGAAGATTAAATTCTTGAAGTCTTGAACCAAGCAACTCTGCCTTTTCTTTTGGTAATTCCAAATCGCGCACTAAGTCATTTAACTCCGCTTGACTTAACAAATGTGGGGAAATATTTGCATCTGGAACATATATGCCATCTTTCCCTGTTTCTATATCACTAGCAGAATCTTCAGATGAACTGCTGTCTGTTATCGTTGCTGGTGGAACTGGTGGTGGATTTGTTTCATCATGTGGTACTGGTTTCATTGCTGATTCGCAGTTTGGGTACGTGATCTTTGATTTGTTTTTCTTTGTGAAACCAGCAATCTTTGTCAAACAAAAATAACAATCATTGAAGTGATTTTTCGGCTCACGCCAAACCATGGGGACTGAGAACGGCATAGCTTTTCTTTTACCATTCATCCAAGCTATTAACATTGCATTGCACTGTGCACAGCAAATATGTGGTGCCCAGTCCCTCTGTTGGTCTCCTAACTTACAGTCAAAATAACACTTGTAGGCAAGTTTAATCTTTGTTGTTATGTTTCTACGTTGTGGCTTAGGTGTATATTGTCCACAGACAAAGCAGAAGTTGTCTGGGTGATTTACACAAGCACGTCTATTTGATGCCATTTTGAATTACCATACAATATCTGAAAAAACGTAGAAAGTAATTATTACGATGTGCAAAATAAAAAGAAATACACACCGTAGTACAAAACAAATGCTATAAAAACACACAAGTCACCACAACCTGTCACTTGCTCATCAGCAGAGAGCTTCAACAACCGTTCTGCTTGACTGTCACGTAGCGACTGACCATTGGGCCGTTGCCCGTTACTATGCTCTTGACTCAGTGTTGCCAACTCGGGATAAATTTTATTTATCAAAATTGTTCGAATTTGTATATAGTTGGCAAAAAAAATTGCTTTAACCTTGAAAAGCAAGTTTCATATTACTGGCATTAAGCCGATTAAAACCAAAATCTGGACGTGGTAGAAAATTTTACTAAAAGTGATTTGCATTTTACACAAAATCTAGACGTGATAGAAAAAATCTAATTATAGATTTGAAATCAGCATACCGAAATTAGCTAGGAGCACCTATTTGGTCTTCTGTAACAAAATCTTGTTGCCTAGTGTAATTAATTAATATTAATTAATAATTTACAACTTGAAATTCAATCAACAGACCTACCTCATAAAACTGGTAATCAGATTCAGTCATTTTTAGTAAGTGCTTTTTCTCTGTATCTGCCAACAGTTTGTGATCATGTTGATATATGTCAAATAAAACGTTTACAGTTTTCAGAAAATCATCCAGATCTTGATGATATTTAGGTCCCCTTTTCTTTTTGTCATACTTCAGAAGGTGGTTGAATTCCTTTATTTGGGTTTTCAGTTGGCTCTGTATGGCATTTACTGATATTGGATAAACATTATATGTGACCCACAATTTATGCAATTCCTCAGAAGTAGCTCTCAGTACAGCATCTGTTTTATAGTCTCCGAAACACAAACACCTTTCAATAACTTGCTTCAATGTAGGCAATTTCCCTAAAGGAAACTGTTCTGCTGGCATAAAACGTACATCACCAAGTACTTTAGCAACTGTTTTCCTTGTAGAAGTCATACTTTATATTGTAAATGTTGAATTCAATGACAAATTGCAGTTGGAAACTTATAACAAAAGCACCTGAAAAAAAAAAAGTTTTCAATTTATTACGTTTAAAAAAATTCATGAAGCAGCCCCACCCTCTATTCTTTAATCAAGCATAATGGATGCAAGATAACAAGGAAGTCATATCATGTGATCACTATGTCCATGTCAACATCCTTTTAGGGCAATGTTAGTAATCAAAAAGCCAAATCATGCTTATTTTAGAATTTCTTTTGTCACTAAGGTCCGTCAAAAGGGGGTCTATGGGCCCCAAAAATTAGTTTTTCTAAAGGGGTCATTCCATGTCAACTCAGCCACAAAATGGCACTTTTTGCACTCACCCCTTTCAATTTTGCTCATACTTGGCACAATAGCAGATATACATGCCAAACTTAAATTCCCAAATTATTAGAGCTGACTGACCTTTGGTTACTGAGATACAAGGTCACAAAGTTGTGACATTTTGACCTTTTTTGCGTTAAATGACTATTTTCAAAACAGTGTAACTAAAAAACTATTAAAGCTAGAGCATTGATTTTGGTCTCATTTTAAAGCTCTTTAATAGCCCCTTGTTTATTGTCTCTTGTTAAATATCTCTACTGTGAAAAATAAAAAAATCCCTTCAAAAGTTGACCTTTGACCTTGAATAAAAAAAAAATACCTTCTCCTAAAAAATTCAATTTTTTTACATTAATACCTTGAATCATGTACAACAAAATCCCAAGAAGCTGTAAGTGGCTGATAACTAGTTCAATGTATAAAAAATAAATGAAGTTGGCATCATTCTTCAATTTTAATTTTTTTTGTCAGTTCATTTATTTAAAAGTTCTGTTCTGATATAGTGTCAGTGAAGACTTAGTTCAACTTAACATTATTAGTTCAAAAACCTTTTTGTCACCTGTGCCAAAAGAAGTCTTTTAAAAGACAACCAGGGTTAAACCCCTCGACAGCCCCAAATCTACTGGAGTAGCGCTGATCCAAAGGCCCAACTAGTATATAAGTACTGTCAACTTTACAGAGTTGACTCCTAACTTCAAGTTAAAGTTAATTTATTTTCACTAAATACATGTATAAAAATTTATTTAATAATTCATTAATTGTTCATTGTTTTCTTTTCAGGATTTTCTTTGTGCTTTTGTGATTTCAGAGTACAAACATGGAACATTTAAAACTGAAACAGAAGTGTGCTGATCCTTTGCTGCATCACAAAGGTCAGTGTCGAAAGAAGAGTGAGAATTGTACCACAGGAACTTGTAAATAAGTTTCCCGATCTGCACTTAACACTACATCACAGACTTTGTAAGCAGTGTAGAGAACATCTTGAGTCCTTGCCTGAGAAAGGAATAGGCACTTTGAATTCAGACATAAATGATGATTCTTCTTGTAGTAGTGAACCACCTGAAGATCTTGAGACAAATTGAAATGTTGACAATAGTGATGCATCAACTTCAGAGCAAAACCATGAGATGTGTACTTTGAATGCTTCTTTTGTTTCAAATTGGTGAATCACCCATAAAAAAGAGAAAGCTTGTAGAGCAAAAGTCATATGGAGCTAAAAAACTAAGCAAGGTGACAGACAGTTAAGAAGAGAATGGAATCAGTTGCAGGAAAAGAGATTTCTGACTCACAATTTAAGGAGCCATCTGGAGATGTAGACTGTTTAGAAATAATAAATCAACTCAAGGAAAAATTCAAAAATTAAAATACTAAAAGAAGTGATAAAATAAAAATCCTCACTGTATTGCCCAAAAGTTGGAGCATTAGGAAAATTGCTTCAGAATTTAACACAACAAGGCATACAGCATCTATTGCTAAAAAAATAGTTGAAGAAAAAGGTGTCCTTTCAGACCCAAATCCAAAGGGTGGGAAAAGAATTAAACAGGATACTGTTGACGCTATTAAAGCATTTTATCTTTCAGAAGACATCAGTAGAACAATGCCAGGAAAGAAAGACTATTGTAGTATCATTGACAATGGAAGAGGAAGGATACATTTGCAAAAGCATCTTTTACTTTGCAATTTAAAAGAAGCCTATTGTAGTATCATTGACAATGGAAGAGGAAGGATACATTTGCAAAAGCATCTTTTACTTTGCAATTTAAAAGAAGCCTATCATATTTTCAAAGAAAGAAATCCTTTGGTTAAGGTGGGATTCAGTAAATTTGCAGAATTGCATCCAAAGCAGTGTGTTATTGCTGGAGCAACAGGAACTCACTCAGTATGTGTCTGTACAATTCATCAGAATGCCAAACTTATGTTTGTAGGAGCTGAATTAGAAAAACTAACTGCAAATGATGACACACCTATTAAGAATGTACGTCATTGTGTTGCCTTTATGGAATGCAATCCTGCCTCATAGAAATGCTGCCTCAGACAATGTGGAGATCCATCAGATTTAAAAAACAGACTACTGGACATATTTACAAACAACTTCATTGATATCATAAATTTTAAAAAGTGGACCAATACAGATCGGTCAAATCTTGAATCAGTAGAACTGAATACAGATGAATATATTGACCAATTCTGTAACCAACTGAAAGAATACCAGATACATGACTTCAAGACAAAGATGCAAGCAACTTATTACCGTGAAACAAAAATGTCTTTGAAAGATGGTGAGGTCCTTGCTGTGTGTGATTTTGCTGAAAATTATTCCTTTATTCTTCAAGATGAGGTTCAGAGTTTTCACTGGAACAATGAGATGGCTACTCTACATCCATTTGTTATTTACTATAAAAAGGAAGATGAGATTGCTCACCTTAGCTTTGTTATTATTTCAGAGTGTAACATCCATAACACAGTTGCTGTACATTTGTTTCAAAAGCATCTGATAAAATTCCTAAAAGATAATATCTCATCCATCGGTTCCATCCACAAAATAATTTACTTTTCAGATGGGTGTGCAGGACAGTATAAGAACTGCAAAAACTTTTTGAATCTTTGCCATCACAGAGATGATTTTGGAATTGAGGCAGAATGGAATTTTTTTGCAACAAGTCATGGAAAGGGACCCTGTGATGGTGTTGGAGGCACAGTTAAGAGATTAGCTGCAAAAGCTAGTCTACAATGACCTTATGATGAACAGATCCTTACTGCAGAACAGTTATATACATTTGCAAGTGAAAATATTATAAATATAAAATGTCATTTTTCAACCAATAAAGAGCATGAAGAGGAAAGCCAACTTCTCCAAGAAAGACACTCAACTGCAAGGACTATTGCTGGTACACAGAAATTACACCATTTACAGCCAGTTTCATTGACTTCTCTTAAGGTTAAACATTATTCATTATCAGATTATTCAAATATTGAGAAAGTTACTGAAAAGGAAGAAGTTGTGACTGAGGAGAAAATACATGGTTTTGTTACTGCTGCATATGATGGCCATTGCTGGGTGGCATATGTGCTGGAAAAGATACCAGAGAATAGAGAAGTAAAAGTCACATTCCTTCATCCTCATGGCCCAAACCCATCATTTGTGTATCCTGGTTGACCAGATGAATTAATCTTACCATATTCAGATATTCTAACACAAGTTGAGGCATCTACTACTAATGGACGAACATACAGGATTTGCAAAGAAGTTACTTTGAAGGCATCCAAAGCTTTGGCAGATCTACAGCACAGAAAGGTAAGAATTCAAAATTAAAATGGTCATGTAACTATATATACTGCATACATTTTAAGTTGTGATAAATGGAAATCAATGAGCACTATATATCAGATCAACCAAAAAAAATTGAAATTAACACCCTCATCTCTCATATTTTGCTGAAATTTGATTTATAGGGAGTTTGTGAGCCCTGAATCCATTTCTGAAATTATAAGGTCAATCCGACCAACGGTTCAAGAGATATGACCTCGGGCAATTTGAGGTCACTCGCGAGGTTACTAACATTTGGCGAGCCATAACTTGGGTAATAATTGTCACAATTATATAAAAGTATATATATTTAGAATCAGAAAACGACAAGGAATCCAAATATGCAAGTTTTAGAACTCTAGGTTGAAAAATAAAAAAGTTACACTGTAACCAAAATTTGAGGTCACGATTTGACCTCTGGGGTATCAAATGAGAATTTTTTTTTTAAATGTAAAAAATGAAGGCATAGGCATTGGCTATTAGAATCAGCAAAAAAAAGTTTGTTTATGTTAGTATTTTTCATGTAACTAACATATAAGTGAACACCATATTCATAAGTTGTGCGTCAATTCTACCTATTTTTTCACACTTAAGCTCATAATTTGACCTATAGAAATTAAAATTACATTTTTTATAGATATAAAAAACAAAGTCAGAGTTCTTGACTAATAGAAACAATCATAAAAAGTTTGTTTATGTTGGTACTTTTCATGTAACTAACTTATAAGTGAACACCATATTTATAAATTGCTTGTCATTTCAAGGAATTTTTATATCTTAGCTATCAATTTGACCTCAAGCTCCAAGAATTTAATAAAAATTGTATTTCACTGCTAATCTACACTGGCAATAATAGTTATAATAGTGAAAGGGGAAGACTAAGCTCACATGTAGCCTAAACAAACCTGTTGAAACATGTTGCTACTTGTCTAAGTGCAGAATCAACACAGATAGTTGCAAAATTCCGTGTCTACAGGTTAGTACAGTTCCAGCCAGCACTGTGGGTGGCTGGTGGGTATGGTGTTTTAATGAGCCTCAGAGACTATCAAGGCCTAAAATATTAAGTGTGTATAGCTATATATTTTCAAAAAAATATATATTACCTAATTGTAAATCCTATATCTTTACAGATCAAAATACAATGGTTCGGCACTTGAAATACTGCCAGACCCTATTCAAAAACACAAGAAACGCATAACAATCAATCTTAGAAAAGTGACTGATGTACTTGTTGAAAAATGTGCTGGAAGAGTGAAAAAAGACTCATTGTTGTGTGTGAACTGCTGGACACTGATAATGAAAAACCCCACTATACTTAGTACCACTGAAAACAACGAGTCTGAGCAGGATTCAAATGAATCATCTACTATCAGTGGCTTGAGTAACATCTCTTCAATTCAAGATCTGGACAATGACAGTGATTGCTTGATAAAGGAAAATCCTTCAACTTCAGTTGAACCAGTTCTAGCATTTGTGGACCAAACACCAGTTAAAAAAAGTAAGTAATAAATTAATATAATAACTTATACTTTACTACAAGGTCTGTTTGATCTACTATATAGCCAATTATATAGCATTTAAGGTACTATAATTAATATTTAATTACTAATATTCAGGTGTGTGAAACCTTTTTTTCTGTTCTTTTCAGAAGGGCTGTCATTAAGCCAGAAAAAGCGCAAGGCTCGTGGTAAGCTATCATCTGCTCAGAAACACCTGAAGGAGAGGCTAGAACTCAGTTATGGTGTTCAAATTACCGAGGAGGTAAGTGATACTTCAAAACCTGAAACTAAATCTGAAAAACATCTAGACAAATTAATGAATGAATTGAAACAGTCATTCCTGGAGAGCAAATGTCACCATCACAAACTACAAATATTGACACTCTCACCATACACAATTGAAAAAACAGCTAGTTTCTTTCAAACTACAACATACATGGTGAAAAGAAGCCGTTCACTTAAATCAGAACATGGAATGCTTCCGAAGATTCCACTAATGAGCAAAGGAAAAGTGATATCTGAAGAACACAAAGATATAGTTAGAAGATTCTATGAGTCAGAAGAGGTTAGTCGTATGTGTCCTGGCCAAAAGGATTGCGTGAAAGTTATCAGTGCTGAAGGTGCAATGAAGGTGCAAAAACGATTGGTCCTCGGGAATTTAAGAGAGATGTTTGAACTATATAAAAATGATGAAAAGAATCCCAAAATAGGATTTTCCACATTTGCAAAATTACGGCCATCATATTGTGTGCTTGCCGGTAGTGGTGGGACTCATTCTGTCTGTGTCTGCACATACCATCAAAATCCAAAATTGCAGCTGGCTGCATTGGGAGAAAGAGGTCTTTCATACAAGGATCTTATGGATTACAGTGTCTGCAGTACAGAGAGAGAGACTTGCATGATGCAACTTTGCAATGATTGCCCAAGAGAAGAGGGTGTCCTGGATTTTCTTGAGTTACTTGACAGTGTGAAATCAGCTCCAAATGAAATATCTTACAAGCAATGGGTGACTGTTGACCGTTGTACAATGGTTGATAAGGTGGAGCCACTTCATGAATACTTATCATCCCTAAGCATGAAAATATCCCGCATGGTTCGTCATCACTTTGTTGCTCAGCAACAATCACAGTACTTCAAGCAGTTGAAAGAAACACTACCACCTCAGAGCGAGGTAGTTATAGTAGGTGATTTCTCTGAGAATTATTCTTTCATTGTCCAGGATGCTGCCCAAGGGTTTCACTGGGACAATTCACAGTGTACAGTTCACCCTTTTGTCATCTATTATAGATCATCTGCAGACCAGGAACTTAGCCATTTTAGTGTCTGTTTCTTATCTGCATCACTAAAACACAACACTATAATGGTTTACTCATTCATATTGAAGCTTATGACATATGTTAAATTCAGATACCCACAATTGAAGAAGGTGCACTATTTCTCAGATGGATGTGCTGGCCAATATAAGAACAGATACAACTTCACAAATCTCTGTTACCATGAAGAGGATTTTGGTCTGTCTTGTGAATGGCACTTCTTTGCTACATCCCATGGCAAAAATGCATGTGATGGGATTGGAGGAACAGTGAAAAGAGCTACTGCTCGTGCCAGTTTGCAGAGAACTACAGAGAGGCAAATTCTTACACCAGAACACATGTTTCAGTTTTGTGAAGAAAACTTGAGCAAGAAGATAAATTTTTTCTTTGTAACTACAGCTGATTTGAAAGATGCAGAAGAACGGTTGGAACATCGATTCAAGGATAGTAGGGCTATTCCTGGAACTCAGAAATATCATAGATTTGTTCCCCTAAACAAGGAAGAACTGATGGTGTATCCCATTTCAAGTGGCATTGGAGAAAAGAAAAGAATAAGGAAAAGTCATTTTACTAATGAACCTGCAATGCTTGGTAACCTAAAATGTGTCAAACCAGGAGAGTATGTTGGCTGCATTTATGACATGCAAGTTTGGTATGGAATTGTGGAGGAATATTGTGAAGAGTTTGATGATTTCACTGTGAACTTTCTACATCCCTCTGGGTCATCAGGATCAAGTGCATATTATTATCCATCAAACAAGGATTCATGTGCAGTGCCAGGACATCATATATTAACTGTAATGAGTTGTCCTACCCTAAGAGGAGGCAGCAGAATTCAATACATTTTTCCACAAAAAGAAATTGATGAGAGCATCGAGCATGCAAAAATTGTATTAGGCTAGCACATGAATCCTCTAAGTAGGTCTTCCCCTTTCACTATTATAACTATTATTGCCAGTGTAGATTAGCAGTGAAATACAATTTTACATTTTTTGCCTTTGTTTTTATATCTATAAAAAAAATGTAATTTTAATTTCTATAGGTCAAATTATGAGCTTAAGTGTGAAAAAATAGGTAGAATTGACGCACAACTTATGAATATGGTGTTCACTTATATGTTAGTTACATGAAAAATACTAACAAACAAACTTTTTTTTGCTGATTCTAATAGCCAATGCCTATGCCTTCATTTTTTACATTTAAAAAAAAAATTCTCATTTGATACCCCAGAGGTCAAATCGTGACCTCAAATTTTGGTTACAGTGTAACTTTTTTATTTTTCAACCTAGAGTTCTAAAACCTGCATATTTTGATTCCTTGTCATTTTCTGATTCTAAATATATATACTTTTATATAATTGTGACCATTATTACCCAAGTTATGGGTCGCCAAATATTAGTGACCTCGCAAGTGACCTCAAATTTCCCGAGGTCATATCTCTTGAACCGTTGGTCGGATTGACCTTATAATTTCAGAAATGGATTCAGGGCCCACAAACTCCCTATAAACCAAATTTCAGCAAAATCTGAGAGATGAGGGTGTTAGGCACTGGTTGATCTGATAAAATTCCTAAAAGATAATATCTCATCCATCGGTTCCATCCACAAAATAATTTACTTTTCAGATGGGTGTGCAGGACAGTATAAGAACTGCAAATATTAAAATGTACATACAATATGTATAGGTATATACCTATACATATTTATGTACATTTTAATATGTTACTTGTATTTGTTAATTAGGTAGCTATCTAGGTATACATTAAAAATTGTTTTCTCTTCTAGAAATCACAATAAATTGGGTGGCCCACAAGAATCTTGTCAACTACTGAAAACCATCACATACATGCACAACATACAGGTGAGGTGGGTAAAGAACAAATATTTAAAAATAAGCATTTGCTTGTTTGTAGAAGGCTGCAGATAGTATGTAGATATGGGTTGTATTTGTGAGAGATTGAGCTGACCTTAGACAAAAATGGTTACTGACATACAAGGTCAAAAGTCATGACTTTTTGACAATTTTTATATAAAATGACTTTTTAAAATGTTGCTTGAATTCATTATTTTTTATCCATTGAACTAGTTATCAGCCACTTACAGCTTCTTGGGATTTTGTTGTACATGACTCAAGGTATTAATGTAAAAAAATTGAATTTTTTAGAAGGTATTTTTTTTTTATTCAAGGTCAAAGGTCAACTTTTGAAGGGATTTTTTTATTTTTCACAGTAGAGATAGTTAACAAGAGACAATAAACAAGGGGCTACTAAAGAGCTTTAAAATGAGACCAAAATCAATGCTCTAGCTTTAATAGTTTTTTAGTTACACCATTTTGAAAATAGTCATTTAACGCAAAAAAGGTCAAAATGTCACAACTTTGTGACCTTTTATCTCAGTAACCAAAGGTCAGTCAGCTCTAATAATTTGGGAATTTAAGTTTGGCATGTATATCTGCTTTGTGCCAAGTATGAGCAAAATTGAAAGGGGTGAGTGTTTTAGGTGGCTGACTTGACATGGAATGACCCAAAGGTTTTATGGAAAAAATACCATTCTTAATTTGTTCTAAATCAAATTCTGCATTTTTTGGTATGCAAACCATCTCTCTAGCATGTTCAGAAGAAGAGATATTGCCATTTTCCTGATTTTGCTAGTGCGGCATTAGATGTTTTTACAAAAACAGGGGTGGCCGGACACACGTTGGTGGCCACCAATTATTTTTTCAGGAATCTTATTTTTTATCAAAAGCCAACTGTTAATGACTGAATTCTATCTTGAGTTTCAGCCCGGCCTAGAGACTGATAGATCCCACAGCTCAACACAAGTGTTGTGGGATATAGGGAGGCAGCATCTTGTGTTAGGGGATACTCTGTCCTTACACACCCTATTTAAAGAGATTCCTCTGCCAAGCGGTGTCCCCCATAGTACTGTGAGGTATTGAAAAACTCATGATCTTCACTTGCCCCACAAACACCTTTAAATGGGAGACCCAAAATGGGTGCACACACATTTCTACATTACTGTACAGTCTTTACAGCCACACCTACATTTTTCCTCCTAAGTATATATATATTGTAATGTATATGGTTGTAAATTGTGACTTGGTCCGCAATTGATATGGACTGTGACTTATTTTTGGTTGGCAAGGTACTGGTATTGATGGGTACCGTAATGAAATTTGACTGGATTCTTTGGATCTGATATATTTGCAGGTCAGTTATAAATAGGGTAATTATTCATTTTTACACCCAGTCTGTTTTCATGATGAGAAACTTTTCTGGTCAATTTTGAGGTGTTTTGCACGAATCTGCCATCCATTTCCTGTGCAAGTATGTAGTTTTCGAGATATCATCATCTTGAAAACTAGGCATTCGCACAGGAAATGGATGGCCATTTCATACAAAACACCTCAAAATTAACCAGAAAAGTTTCCTCTCATCATTTTCATTTAAACTAACGAAAATATCATGACTTAACCTAACCAATCATCAAGGGTGTATAGCTGACCTGACTGGGCATTATTCCAAATCAAGTGGACCAATTTTGGAAAAGTGCCCCACCTCACCATGTCAGATTATTTTCTAACTTTGCTCACAGATTCCTTTAAACCTTAAAGGAAGTTCTGTAAAGTGTTAGTTCCATATCTTTTGTGGTTCTGTCACTAGGGTTCCAAGAGCATGGGCTACTTTGTCCATCACATTGAGCACCAAATTATTTGTGCCATTTTTAGCTAGTCAGCATTCCACAGTAACAAATCCTTCTGCTCTGAAAATTTGTTCCTATGGTCAAAATTTACTGTAGATTTCAAAACTCACATTACTAGAGCTCTAGGAAGTATAGATTTTCCATAAAATATCCCCAAAGTAGGCTTCAAATTACATTTTGATTCCTGGGAAGCCACTTTTAGAAAATTATAGCTCTGGATCTACTTGACTCTAAGCTTTTGTTAGAAACCAAGAAAGTACTGCCCATATGCTACAAAATGTTTCAATTCGGATCTTCGTACCTGTTCTAGTTGCTGAGATATAAGGCATCAAAAATGGCTGAAATTAATTTGTGAGACAAAAACATCCCATCTTTAAAGCTCAAAATGATCATGTGGGACAGCTCACACCATACTCTAACAAAAACCAATGAAAAGAGCATGTCCTGAAATACTAGGGCCTAGTTTTTTATTTTGTTGTCTTGCTTTTTTGTAGGTCTAGTAGAGCTTTAAAATTTTGTTCCATGTGATGTTTCTAGCGTTATAATTGTTATTTCATTGGCACAATTTTTTATTTTTCTTTTGTTCTTATCATCAATTATATAGTGCAGGACTAGGTGCTATGTGCTAGGCTATACATGATATTTTTATTTATACATGATATTTTTTTTATGCACCATAAACAGCTTCTTTTGACCAAATATGAGTCTGCAGAAGCACTGTTGCAACCCATTTGAATATCATAAATCAACATTACCCAAAAAATCACTTCAGGCAATTGACATTGCAACAGCTCAACTGTTGAAGGAAGAGACTGGCAAAGACATCAAGCCTGGACAGAAACTTTGTCCTGATTGCATGAAACAGAGGGCTGAAATACAAAGAATCAGTTCAACATCATCAAGTGAATCATTTGATCCACCAGAAGCACAAAAGCAGAAACTAGACACCAGCTGTTCAGCACTTGACATTTCCCCTGTAAAGCCACAAAAAGTGAGCAAGAGAGATTTACCAGGATATGTCAAAAGAAAGACAAGAAAAGCACAAGAAGCTATTGGTCAGAAAATGGCAGCTCTTACAGGGATTGATGTGGGTGAAACGGAAGCTAGCACAAGTCAGCAGAGATGTAGAAATTGTGAAGATTATAAAATACTGTTGAAAGAATTGAAAAGCCAAATGGAATTATCAGACAAAGAAAGGAAACTGCAGATTCTAACTCTGGAGCCTAACAGCTGGTCTATACAACAAACAGCAGAAGAATTTGGAGTTTCTCTTTGAATGGTTAAAACAGCCAGGAAGTTGAAAAAAGCAGTCAGGTATTCTTGCAATACCAGGAAAAAAGAAAGGAAAAACACTGCCTGAGGTAGTAGTAGTAGCAAAAGTTCAAAAGTTTTATGATGATGATCTACAGATCTACAGAAGCTAAGGCTAACAAAGACCCTAAGATCCACTCTAAGGCTAGCCCGAGAGAAAGGAGAGAGTAGGGGGTTAAGAGAAGAGAGGAGAATAAGGGGTTAAGTAAGGAGCAACACCTATCATTCGTGGGTTAACATTCATTCAGAAAAAGAGGGAAAAAGTCTCACCATCATCATCCGCCGGCCACTGCCGACAAGTCAGAAAAATAGTCGGAGAATATAGGAGAGGGGTGAAAGATGAAAAGAAGTAAAATAAGAACGCTTACAAACCATGCAAACACAGTCTTAACTCACTGTCATACCATGCAAACTACAAACATGCAAGAAAAGAGTTAGAGACATGCAAAGTAAGGAGGATAAGAAAAAAAAAAAAAGTAGGTAAAGTTAAACAAAAAGTGGGTTAGTTTACGCTATGAGCTACATCTACATTCGTGTTAGTCTAATTTTTTTTTTTTTTTTATTGCTGGCATCACGCTGGCATGTCACAAGCTGGCATTCATCGTCAACAGACTCATCCTCGAGCACCACCACCAGAGCTCCTGTTGTTAACTTTCTTTTTTAATTTTAAACAACGTTAATATTTTTAAAATGTCTGTCAAGACGGTTCTTAAACACATTAACGCTGGTAGAATGAACGACTGACGCGGGAAGATTATTCCATTTATCAATTACTTTAAACGTAAAGAAGTTTTTAGCGATATTAGTAATGAAACGTCTGCCACGCAACTTGAATCCGTTATTGCGAGTATTACTATTATCGAAAGTGAACAATTTGTCAAAATTTACGTTATCGATGTTATTAACGATTTTGAAAACTTCAATAAGCTCCCCCCTTAATCTCCTAGTTTCGAGTGAATACAAGTCTAACACTTTAATCCTATCTTCATAAGGCTTATTGCGCAATGCCGGAATAAGTTTCGTGGCACGACGCTGAACCCTTTCTAACCTATCAATATCCTCACGCAAGTACGGGCACCAAAACTGAACAGCATATTCCAAATGAGGCCTGACTAGGGACTTGTAAAGGGGCAATATAATATCCTTCGATTTAAATTCGAAATTACGCGCTATGAAGCCTAACATCCTATTAGCTTTTGCGCAAGACTCCAGGCACTGGTTCCTAACCTTTAAATCTTTAGTTACGCGTACGCCTAAATCTACTTCCTCGTCAACGCTCGCTAAATCCCTATCATCCATCGTGTATACGTAATTATTGTTGCGAGAACCTATATGCAAAACTTTACATTTATCTACGTTAAATTGCATCTGCCACTTATCCGTCCACTCCATAATCCTATCTACATCGTCTTGGATCCTATTTCTATCGTCCTCGTTAACAACCTTACCGCCTATTTTAGTATCGTCCGCGAATTTTGACACGTTACTAATCAATCCTACATCTATGTCGTTAATGTAAATTACGAATAACAATGGGCCTAACACTGAACCCTGTGGGACACCACTACCTACCTCTAACCACCCCGATTCACTACCATTAACTACGACCCTCTGCCTCCTAGCACGAAGCCATTCTTCTAACCAGTTAGCTACCTGACCGCGGATACCGTGCGCTTTAACCTTCGCAATTAGTCTCCTATGCGGAACTGTATCGAACGCCTTTTTAAAATCTAAATAAATAACGTCAGCTGCCCTATGCCTATCGTATTCGCGCACTATTTCGTTATAAAATTCTAACAAATTTGTTAAACAAGACCTATGGCGTCAAAACCCGTGCTGACTACTATTAATCAAACCCCTACTTTCTAAGTGATCGATAATACGATCCCTAACTACGGATTCCAAAAGTTTACCGACAATTGACATTAAGCTAATGGGCCTATAATTGCTAGCTACCGCGCGGTCGCCTTTTTAAAAAATAGGCGTGACGTTAGCTAATTTGAAGTCTTCAGGAATAATCCCCGTTTCGAGTGACTGATTAAAAATCTTCGCTAAGGGGCCTACGATAACGTCTTTCAAATCTTTCAAATGTCTAGGATAAAAAGCGTCAGGGCCTGGAGCCTTGCTAACTTTTAGCCTATCGATATAATGCGCAATCTCAGCCTCGTAAACAGTTATTTCATCTAAAATAGTCTCGCTACTAAATGGAACGATATCGTCAACGTTGGGGACATTATTTACGTCCTCTACGGTAAAAACTGTCGCAAAAAAGTTATTGAAAATACCCGCCATCGCCTGAGCGTCAGAATCATGATGATCTACAGATCTACAGAAGCTAAGGCTAACAAAGACCCTAAGATCCACTCTAAGGCTAGCCCGAGAGAAAGGAGAGAGTAGGGGGTTAAGAGAAGAGAGGAGAATAAGGGGTTAAGTAAGGAGCAACACCTATCATTCGTGGGTTAACATTCATTCAGAAAAAGAGGAAAAAGTCTCACCATCATCATCCGCCGGCCACTGCCGACAAGTCAGAAAAATAGTCGGAGAATATAGGAGAGGGGTGAAAGATGAAAAGAAGTAAAATAAGAACGCTTACAAACCATGCAAACACAGTCTTAACTCACTGTCATACCATGCAAACTACAAACATGCAGGAAAAGAGTTAGAGACATGCAAAGTAACGAGGATAAGAAAAAAAAAAAAGTAGGTAAAGTTAAACAAAAAGTGGGTTAGTTTACGCTATGAGCTACATCTACATTCGTGTTAGTCTAATTTTTTTTTTTTTTTATTGCTGGCATCACGCTGGCATGTCACAAGCTGGCATTCATCGTCAACAGACTCATCCTCGAGCACCACCACCAGAGCTCCTGTTGTTAACTTTCTTTTTTAATTTTAAACGTTAATATTTTTAAAATGTCTGTCAAGACGGTTCTTAAACACATTAACGCTGGTAGAATGAACGACTGACGCGGGAAGATTATTCCATTTATCAATTACTTTAAACGTAAAGAAGTTTTTAGCGATATTAGTAATGAAACGTCTGCCACGCAACTTGAATCCGTTATTGCGAGTATTACTATTATCGAAAGTGAACAATTTGTCAAAATTTACGTTATCAATGTTATTAACGATTTTGAAAACTTCAATAAGCTCCCCCCTTAATCTCCTAGTTTCGAGTGAATACAAGTCTAACACTTTAATCCTATCTTCATAAGGCTTATTGCGCAATGCCGGAATAAGTTTCGTGGCACAACGCTGAACCCTTTCTAACCTATCAATATCCTCACGATATCTGTCAGGATTGATGGAAAAAAGCTTCAAAAACAAAAAAGACTGCTGCTCAGCAATTTTAAAGAAATGTACATTGCTTACAAAGATCAAAATGGCCCTGAAATTGGCTTCTCTAAGTTCTGTGAACTTCGACTAAAGTGGTGTGTGACAGTTGGTGTAGCAGGGGTACACAGTGTTTGTGTATGTACAATTCACCAAAATGTGAAACTGATGTTGGCTGGAGCTGATATTCACAAGGATTACAAAACGCTGATGCAAAAATGTGTTTGCAATTTGGAGTCAAAAGACTGTATGCTACAACAGTGTGAACTGTGCCCTGGAGCACCAGCACTAGAAGATCACCCTTCAGCTATTTTTACAGAATAAGCAGAAATGGATCCACAAGAAATGATTGAATATAAACAATGGGTTCACACTGACAGGGACACCTTATGAAGCAGTTGTCAGTAGAGGATTTTATCACAGAACTGACTTCAAAAATTATCTTTCTTTGTGGTCATCATTATGTTTCAAATCACCAAAGTGCTCACCTGAAGTCCCTAAAGGAGGAAATAAAACCTGAAGAAGCAATAATCTTAATGGATTTTGCAGAGAACTATTCTTTTGTGGTACAAGATGCAGCACAAGGTTTTTACTGGGACAACAGCCAAGCAACACTGCATCCTTTTGTAATGTATCACAAAGTTTCAGATGAAATTAGAAGGGAATGTTTTTGTGTCATCAGTGACTGTCTGAAGCATGATACTGTTGCAGTACACGTCTTTCTGAAGAAGTTGATTGGATTTCTGAAAGAAAACTTTGAAGTAATCAAGCACATTCATTACTTCAGTGATGGTGCTGCAGGCCAGTATAAAAACTACAAAAATTTCATGAACCTTTGTTGGCACAGCAAAGATTTTGGTGGGATAACAGCAGAATGGAATTTTTTTGCTACCAGCCAGGGAAAATCAGCATGTGATGGTGTAGGGGGCACTGTGAAAAGATTGGCAGCTCGTGCCAGCTTGCAAAGACCAGTAACTGGTCAGATTCTCACACCTACCAATCTCTCTCAATTTTGCCAAAAAGATGTGCACGGAATTACATTCTTTTGTGTTTCAACTGATGAAATAGAAGCAGAGAGAGAAGCACAGGAAATAAGATTTAATCATGGGCATACAGTAGCTAGAACTCAAGAAAATCATCATTTTGTTCCAGTAAATGATAAACAGATTCAAGTTAGCTGAGTTTCAAGATCGACATGTTATTTTGTGGCCAATGTTGGAATATACAGTGACATTGATCAACGACAGTTGAAACTGCAACCAGGCCAATATGTGGCATGCATTTATGATGATTTGTGGTGGCTTCAAAACATTTGTGAAGTCTGTGAGGAAGAAAAAGATGCATTAATTACATTTATGCACCCTCATGGGCCAGCACGACAGTTTCAGTGGCCATCTAGAAAAGATACTTGTTGGATTCCAGAGCAGCATATCCTACACCGAGTGCCATGGGAAGAGGGTACAATTTAGGGTGCATCAGCCTATAAGGGGTGAAATTTTGAACTTCGGATATTGATTCGGCCCTATGATATTATGGTTACAATCCCCAACAAACCTTCAGTGTCCACGTTTCAAGCTGTTCTGACAATATTTAGTGGGTCCACCTCAAAGATGAAAATTTGACAATTGTGGAATTTTATGGTTTTACTAGAAAATCTTGTGTGTAAGCATTGTAAATTTTGTTTGAAAAAAAAATTGTAAATATAGTTAGTTTTAGGCAAGTTTTAGCCTCAATTCATGAAATTATCTGTCTTTTTAGACTTTTTTTTTGTATTATTCTGAGAATCATGAAGTGAGTTACCAGGATGTGGGACGAGGACCCAACTTGCCAAGCATCCCACTGACCACCTCCACCTATTAAAAATGGTATTTCATGATAAAATACTTATAAAAATTGATTTATTGCTTATTGATATCTTAATTCTTCTTCTTTGTCCTTTTTTCTTTTAAAACAGATGATAAAGAAGCTTGTCTCTTTCTCAGATTAGGAGTGGCTTTTCTGTCAGCTTCTACAATTTGGAGAACATTTTGAAGAAGATCTTCAGTCCTTGCAGCCTCATAAAAGTCACTGCATAGTTTTACTGCCCTCTCAGAGCCATCATTTATGACATTTATAGCCAAAAGTTTTTCTTTGGAAGATATAAATGATGCTGTTGTTTTCCATTCAACAATCTCAACCATTAAAAAATCATAGTCTAACTGTAGTGAAGAGAATATGAACCATGAGTTTTTGTCAACCAAGTCAACTAGTATGGTTTCTGATCGTAGATTGGTAGGGAAATTAGGCTTTCCAAAACTAGATCCATGTCTACCTTCTGGAACCACTGTCTCAATCTTGTGTGGTTTATAGGAAAGTAGATGGTTTGTTATAGCACGAAGTTCATTTTTTGGAACCAAATCACTGAATAATACAAGAGGAATCATCTCTGATGAAAGGTACCAGAGATGATGTTTCAAAGATGTTAGAGCACTTTTTGCTATTTGCTTGTTTACTTCCTCGTATCTAAGAAGCTTTTTGTAAAGCTGCAAATCGTGCCATGGTGCATCAAAAACTGAAGAGCAGGTCATCCACCATGGTAGTAAATCAGTGAAATGAAGGTTTCAAAGTCTCTTAGTTTCAGAATTTTTTGCTTGTTTGTGATTGTTACTGAAGGTAGTTTCGAGATATTATCTTCTAGTAATGCAATTTTTAGAGCATATATTGCTTTACTCATCCATCTGGCTCTATGCATAGCACCAGGTCGCTGAAGGGTTATATCCTTATCACTAGGTCCTGCATTTAAGTATAGCACAACTAAGTCAGAAAATTGTTTGTAGTCATATCGTGTATGTTTCTTTTCTATATTACTTATTTGAATTGCATAATCAGTCCATTCCTGAAGAATCTCCTGGACAGCTTTGGAGTACTGATTGAAGTCAATTTTTTTTTCAATTTTTCATCCTTAGAAATCCACTGAAACTTTTCTCATAACTTCAACATGATGCCTGCATGCAGACCATAATAAAAGCTATCCAATCTCTTGTTGGATAGTTATGCATGCAGCGCTCACATGTCCCGTGTTGGTTGCTGTAGTGTCAAAAACCAAGTTCACTATTGAATCGGAGCAGTTCCACAATTTCAGTAGCTTCATAACTTCTTCAGTCAAGTTTTTCCCAGATTGGCCACTGCCACCAGCACTAGGATGATATGATGGAATACCAAGTAGTTTGAGATCCATTGAATTTCCAACTGATACAGCTAATTGTTCTTCTGTAACATATTTATCCTGCAGAGTAGAAATTATTTTTGAATCCCAATGAAGAGAGGCCAATTTAGGAGGATTCCAGGATTTTTGAATGGAACTTGAAATTTTTTGGGCTACTTCGCATCTTGCTCTATCAGCTGTAGTATATGAAGTTGCCACTGCCTTAGTGTTACCACCACATTCTTCAACAAAAGCTTTTGTGAATGCAGCCTGTTGTGCCGGAGTCATTTTCATTCTTGATGCCAAAGAAACAAGTTTCGGTCTTTTCAGAATGTCATGAGGAATGATAGCTTGAGTACCTAAACAGACTGTTGACTGTGTGGATTTTCCATCTTTTTCAGCTCCATCATTACTTCTGACTCACTCTCAATGGTAGTTGTATCGCTTGTGCTACTGCTTTCTAATTCAACATAACTGCAAGAAGCTTCAGTGTCTCTCAATTCCTTTTCTTTTCTCGCATTTTCTTCACATTTTCAAAAATTAATACGCTTCATTTTGGATGCTAAAGTTTGATCATGAGCTCCAAAAGAAGCAATTCTATCCCCTTGCATAGATTGAAGAAATTGTATATCTTCTGGATTACTCATAATTTTTTTGGCATTTTTAATCCACAGTGGAAAAGTCATTTTAAGTTGCATTTCCATATCTTCTAGTCTTGTCTTTGTACTTTGTAGCTCTCTTCTTTTCAATGGAATTTCTCTCAGTTTCGCATTCTTTTCTGACAATGAAATTATTTTCTCACATGCTTTTTTCAGTAATCATTGGTATGTTGGCTTTATTGTAGAATGGTTGAATTTCTGTCAAAACAATTTTAGCTATATCTCGCTTAGTTCTTCTCTCTTTTAGACCCTGTTGCTGGTGAAATAGGAAACATCTAAGAACTTGTTCACTTGTTGGCAAGCGACATCCTACAATCTTTGCATCATTATTTGTGATGCCAGGACCTAATCCAAATATACAGGTTTTTTTTTGTGTTTTTACATCAACTTTATCTGCACCGCTTGAACAAGTTTTACCACTAGAAGTGGCTTCACTGGCTTTACCACTATTATCCATTATATCATATATCAACTATTATCACCAACATATATCAAAAATTGACCTGTAATAGAAACATAGATTAATATTAAAGTAGTCTACATACCTGAAAATAAGAAAAAATAGCTATAGGTATTTCATGATGGCAAATGATGTTTATTAATAGTAGCTATGGCTTAAACACAAGCAAACTAAACATACTAGGCCTATATAGTACCTTAAGGATCATTCAATTCAATAAAATAAAGGTATATGTGAAAAAAATAATTTAAGGCAATTTATCCCAAAAATTGTCATTTTTGTAAAAGTTTAGGAGCTAGGTGGACCCAGTAGATATTAATCAATTGACCTGAAATTTTGCATGTGAATTTTTTTTAGGGAATGTAACCATAATAACGTAGGGCCAAATCAATTTTTGAAAGTTGCCATTTTTGATGCACCCTACGGTACATGCTGCCAGGGAATACGTTGTCTACTATAGAAAATGTGTTTGAAAGCTTTGGAAAGGAGTTGCACAGTTCTGGATCCAGTTAGAAAGTCAAGGAAAGATGAGTTGGTGGGTGGGTGGGTGGGTGGGACCTGTGGCTGGACCTGCACGGCTATCAGGCGTGGCCCCTTGGCAATGGGGTTGCCAATTTCTCAAAAAACTGAAACACACTCCTTTGTATTAATAAATTATCTTTATCTTTAATAGTCATCAATTAGAGAAATTGGCAGTGGCTTAGCCACCATGGACCAATGCAGGAGTGCAAATAAATTAACAAATATAATGCTAGAAACCAAAGCTGGGCACAAACCGTTAATCCATTAATCATTAATTAACGAAGTTAACTTTTTCATTAATGATTTAACTTTTAAGTTAACTTTGAAAATCATTATCGGACTAATTAACTTCCGTTAACTCAAGTCCGTTAACCCAAAAAATTCATAAATAAACGTTTAAAAGTTTCTATTATTTTCAGTGCTGAGCAGGTGCGCAATTAATCCGCCACTGTTAATAGTGATGAACGAATTTCCATTTCCGCAGTGCAAAATCAGGTGATATATTTGTTTCCATCGCCACAATTTGTGTCTTACCAAATATGGTAGTTATTTATGGCATTGGTTTGAGCAAAACATGGTCGACTGTAAAATCAGGCGGAAAGATTTGCCATTTGAGTTGAATGTTTCAACTTCTTTCAAGAAATATCACGAGCATTTTAAGGCACTTTCAATAATATATATGTAACAATTACAACAAATAACTACATTCGTTTCATTTGCAGTCTGTCTCTTGCGCAACATGTTTGTGCTAGTGAATATTTAAAAATAATCGTTGTCAAGTAAGTCATGTATATTTATAATATGTCTGTGAGTACCTTATTAGTAGTCTCCTTGATACATTTCAAGAACCATAAAACTGATCAGGTAAGATTTCAATTCTCATGTCACTTTGATGACATGAATTAAGTCAATTGATGTCTTACAATGGGAGCGTTTTCACCTTAACCCTTTATGTCCTGGCGGTACTTCTAGGTATCACATCTTTAAAATCTCCATAATTATTTTTCTACCCAGTTGATCCTGCCAGTACTTTCGAGTCCCAATGTGAATTAGTTTCTTTATGAGATAATAGATGGCGTTGAGAAGTAAATGTGAGCGTGTGGCGCCAGAGGCTGTTTACTCTTTAGTATCTCTGCTGTGAAGACCGAAGAAATTTCAGTGCAATTACTTCCCGAATATTCTGTGCCATATCTGTTCCAAATAACAAAGGTAAGGGTTATTTTATTTTTTATCTTGTTCTTGAAATGTTCAAGAATGCTTCAAACAATTGCTGTTCTTGTTTATTATTTTTAAGTATGAAATAATAAAGGATTTATTGAGTCAACTGTGTTTTTCATTTTTTTTATAATAAAAGTTAACGTTAACAGTTTATCGGTAACTTCCGTTACATGTTTAACGAATTAACGGATTAATGGTTAGCGAAGTTAACTTTTTGGTTAACGGATTAGCGGTTAACGAAGTTAACTTTTTGGTTAACGGTGCCTACCACTGCTAGAAACATCACACAGAACAAAATTTCAAAGCTCTACTGGACCTACAAAAAAGCAAGACAACAATATAAAAAACTAGGCCCTAGTATTTCAAGACATGCTCTTTTCATTCGTTTTTGTTAGAGTATGGTGCGAGCTGTCCCACATGATCATTTTGAGCTTTAAAAATGGGACATTTTTGTCTCAAATTAATTTCAGCCATTTTTGATGCCTTATATCTCAGCAACAAGAACAGGTAGGAAGATCCGGATTGAAAGATTTTGTAGCATATGGGCAGTACTTTCTTGGTTTCTAACAAAAGCTCAAAGAGTCAAGTAGATCCAGAGCTATAATTTTCTAAAAGTGGCTTTCCAGGAATCAAAATGTGATTTGAAGCCTACTTTGGGAATATTTTATGGAAAATCTATACTTCCTAGAGCTCTAAGTAATGAGTTTTGAAATCTACAGTAAATTTTTACCCTAGGAGCAAATTTTCAGAGCAGAAGGATTGTTACTGTGGAATGCTGACTAGCTAAAAATGGCATAAATAATTTGGTGCTCAATGTGATAGACAAAGTAGCCCATGCTCTTGGAGCCCTAGTGACAGAACCAAGAGAGATATGGAACTAAAACATTGCAGAACTTCCTTTAAGGCTTAAAGGAAACTGTGAGCAAAGTTAGAACAAAATCTGACATGGTGAGGTGGGGACCACAGGTCCACTTGATGTGGAATGACCCCTAACCAGTTCTTCAATTAACCTAACCAGGCATTCAATTAACCTAACCAGGCATTCAATTAACCTAACCAGGCATTCAATTAACCTAACCAGACATTCAATTAACCTAACCAGACATTCAATTAACCTAACCAGACATTCAATTAACCTAACCAGACATTCAATTAACCTAACCAGACATTCAATTAACCTAACCAGACATTCAATTAACCTAACCAGACATTCAATTAACCTAACCAGACATTCAATTAACCTAACAGGTTAATATTGGTTATTTCACCTAAATATCTTCTGATCTTTTCGCATTAGGCACTCACTGTCACATTTCAGGCAAGTTAAGGATGAGAGAATAATGCCATAATTGATAAAACATCCAATCCTTTGTCTTCATCGAGAGCACATGATGAATCAAGTTCTCAAAGTCAAAATCACAGGAATGGCACATCATAACTATCACAAACACCACTAAACTGAATCCAATTTGAAAAAAAAAAATAGCCAGAACAAAACCCAACCAACTAATTAAGTCGCAGAGTAGCAAAAAATAGGCCAATCAGGAAAAATACTTTATGAAAAAAGGTAAAATTAGAGTGTTTGACCCTACTCTGTTATGAAGTTGAAAATATATTTTTCTGATGGTTTTTGAATGGTTTTAACAATAGTTTTTAAGATATCCCCCCCCCCCTTATCCAACAATAATGGGGACCCCTAGTAGGAACCCAGGGTTTTGGGTGAGGGCGAAAATACAAAAACTATTGATTTCCAATAGAAATGAAGGTCAAAACCGTTCAAAACACATCAAAAACCATCAGAAAAACATATTTTCACCAAACCTAACCTAACTCATGGAATGAATAGCCACTACACTCTGAAGCCATGACTACACTGATTTCAAATCGTGTGGCATCATCACTGATCCGATATGGGGCTGTGATTGGTTAACATGAACAAAGAACTAATGCACATGACTGTGACATCATGCACATGCCTACTGGCAATGAGTAACCAACATACAAACACACACAAGCTCTCTGAGAAAGCTCGTAACATAAACATTCCAACTTAGAAAAAATCTAGGGCCTCCCCAGAAATTATTGCAACTTTCTCAGAAACTATTCATTTGCGACGAAAGTGTTATAGAAGCAAAGTGTCTTAGAATTGTCTAAACTATCGGAAAAACATCTTTTTAATCATCAAAATGAGTAGGGTCAAACGCTCTAATAATACCTGAAAAAAGTACATTATAGCCAAAACAGGAAATATATTTTATTAAAAAAAGTACATTTCAACAAATTTGCACAACATAATATATATATTTTCTTAGTCAGTTTTGAATGGCAATTCAATATATTATACTGTTTTAACCGCGCATGAGCAGGTTAAAAGATGAATATTAACCATATATAGATATAGTGTGTAACATATTTGTGGATAGTAGCCTATTATGACTTTGATCCTCTGGATCCAGAGATTCTATCTCTAGTTTTAAATTGATAATTAATTAGTTTTAAAGGTAATGGGTTCAGAATACAGGCACCACTTAATTAAGCAAAATTTCGAAAAATACCAATAGAGACAAAGTTGTTTCTCCCATTAAAATACGTTGATTGCATGTGTCACATAATAAAAAAAAAAGAAGTTAGAAAATTACGAAAAACATTTTTGGGTATGAATCTAGGAAATTTTGAGTTGGCAACCCAACCCTACTATCATATCATTCATTCACTTCCATTTGAAAGTGACTTCAGTCTGTGACGGATGTGCAGTGACGCTAGTAGAACTCACATGGTGTTCTCCCTTTAAATGTAGTGTATCCAGTTTGTATAATTTAGGTCTCGGGGGTACGGGGACAGAGCCCCCGTAAAGATCACATATTATAAATTGATCGGTATAGGGTTTTATATTTTTTAGGTTAGTTAGATTAGGTTTTCCATGAAACCTAGGTTTTTCTCATGGTTTTTGATGTGTTTCATGACATGTTTTTTTTCTCCAAAACATGCTAAAACCATTGGTTTCCTGTTGTTTAGGATAAATCTGACCATCACTATTACAGTAAATTATTGCTTGTGCTGTGTTCCCCCACCCAAAACCCCCAGTTCCCACGGTAGTCCCCCAGATTGTAGGAGGGGGGGGAGGGGATGAAATCACTTCAAGCAATAATTTACTGTAATGGCGATGATCACATTCATCCTAAACAACAGAAAACCAATGGTTTTAGCATATTTTGGTGGAAAAATTGATAATTAATTAGTTTTGTAAAAATTGGTTGTTGCCAATGTACAGGCAGTTTTTACATAGTGGAGCCACCTCGATGGGCTGAAGTGGCCCCTAGTGAGCCCACTATAAAAATTTCGGTAATTATTCATTTTTTGACCGTCTCTTTTTATAATGAGAGCAAACGTTTCTGGTCAATTTGGAGGTGCTCTGCACGAATCTGCCATCCGTTTCCTGTGCAAATGTGTAGTTTTTGAGATATCATCATCTCGAAAACTACGTATTTGCACAGGAAACGGATAGCAGATTCATGCAAAACACCTCAAAATCGACCAGAAAAGTTTGCATTCGTGCTAAACACAACCTAACCTAACTTAACCTAACCTAACCTAACCTAACCTAACTTAGCCTAACCTAATCAGTCACTTTATTTTGGAGGATATAGTTCTGCAATTGCAGTAAGGAAGTGATGCAGAACTGTAGAATCATCAGGATGTTCTGCCAGGAACAAGTATCGTGCGAAATATTTCCAGTAATGAGGACGTCTATTCCCAGCACGTAAAACCCACGATTTCACATCCTTCCATTTTTTTTACGGCACCTAAACACCTTCGAGTCTTATCTTAAAATACAGGCAGTATTACATTTAGGGCAAATCACGGATGTCGGAATTATGCCGTGATTGGAAAAAAAATCTAAACTTTTATCTTCATCGAGGCCAACAAGGCGGATTAGGTCTTCGAAATAAAGTTCACAAGATTGACACGTCATACCAGTAGAATGAAAATTACCACACTAACCAGAAACAGAAAGAAGTAGCCAAAAAAAGCCAAGAAAAATCTCCAAAAAAGGTAGCCCAAATAAACAAACCAACCGAAATTTATATACATACATATTAGAAAGTAGAAAATATATTTTTTAAAAAAGTACATTTTATACAAATTTGCACAAGATAATATATATTTTCTTATTCAGCTTTGATTGGTTATTCAATATATATTGCTGTTATAGCTGGGTGTGACTGGGTCAAAAAACAAATATTAACCAAAATTTCGGTACTTTTACATTATCCTCCCAACACTAATTTTTTTTATAATGGAAGGAAAATAAAGTACGTTAGCAAAACACTTGCAGCAGGCTGTTTTTAACCTAACCTTACCTAACCTAACACTAATTTTTTTTTATAATGAAAGGAAATAAAGTACCATAACCAAAACATTATATAAAAAATTAGTGTTGGGAGGATAATGCAAAAGAAGCAAAATTTCTTATGTTCTAAACTTTGCTTAAGTACGTCCTCATCTAAACAATTACTGCAAACCACGTACAAACAAAATCTTGTTTAGACTCACAGGTGCAAACAGTTAACTCATCCATTAACTTCAAAACCGAGTTTCTTGTTATGGAGATAACAGTTAGGTTTAAATGAAATAGGCCAACCTCGACAGGACACACAACGTGCTTAAATCAGAACCTATAAGACTTACTGGTAACATCCGCTCAAAAAAAACCACAGAATGTAACGTAACCTAATTTAACCGAACCCACATTAAACTTCTCAGTAGAACGTGAAGTCGATGAGATGCAACCCCTTTCATTCATGTTGTCCATACGTACCATAGTACTTTAAATAATGAACCATAGGTCTGAGCAATGAACAATGCAGACTACGACTTCACGATGATAATAGCGTAAGTCTCCTCGTTTACCGCCAAAATTTATTAAAACAGTTCGAGCCGCCGCCGCATGTGCTTGGCACTGGCAGCAGTAAATACCAGCAAAGCACACACTGTAAAAATGAGAGTAAATATACTCCAAATCATCTTAATTGAAAAAAAAAAAAAAAGAGGAAAAAGTTATGGAAATAACGAACAAAAATGTGACCACCACATTTGAAACTGATAAGCTATTTGAAAAGAGATTTACCGATACTTATAATTATCAGCCAAACTTTTCAACAAAGATTAAACTGGAGATTAGATTTGGAGATCCGGTGCTAGTGTTTCCGAGCAACTGATACAATGAAAAAATTGACTGAAAACCACAATTCAAATTAATAAATCACTTTCTTCATGAACTTTCTCCATACATTAACATTCTTCCACTGCAACCCAAATTGCCGCTTCGATATATATACCCACACTGTGAGACGGTACGACAATATCAGATTCAAGTTTTTATGTTATCGGACTTTACACGAAAATTATCGTACCAGCACAAAATTTATGTGATAGTATATATATATATACTATCACGTGAAAATTTTTTCACGAAAGTAACATGTGAATTTATGATGAAAATAACCACAAAGGAAAATAGAAACACAGAATGGTGCTCAAGCGTTTTCGTCTAATGACATCCTGAATAGGTGATTAATTGATTATTTAAAAAAACACATTTAAGTGTATATTTCGAGCATTTTGTTTGCACATTTGCATGCATATTTAGCAATTTTTAAATGCATACAAATCCGAAGCCTACTAATTACAAATGATCTTCCCGATTTGAAAAATTTATTAGAGAAAACTAACAAAGCTACAGCGAAAAGCAAAATATACAAATAAAGAATATTTCAGGGAATTTTTATTTGTAATATTGACAGTTACCGATTTCTTCCGACAGATGTCGCAACAAGAGAAAGCGTTTTGTGTACTCTAGTATCATACAACAAAATCTGTGATCACTATTCAACGACAGTTTCGAAGGAATTACGGAAGAGATCCACCAAGTGGGCATTCGATTCGTGAGTGGTATCGAAAATTTACTGACACCGGATGCATCTGCGAAGGGAAAAGCCCAGGACGGTCTGAAACTAGTGCAGCAACAGTTGAGCGTGTTCGAAACCCTTTCGCTGTAGTTCACGCGTCATGCCAGTGGTGAACTTAATTTACCTCAGCCAACTGTGTGGAAGGTTCTAAGAAAATGTCTCGCTCTTCGTCCTTACAAATTGCAATTGTTACAAACTATAACTGTGAACGATAAGATGAAACGTTATGAATTTTGCTGTCAGATAATGGACTCGCTTGCTGATGATGAGAACTACGGCTACCTGTCAAAGATTTGTTTCAGTGATGAGGCAACATTTCATATTAGAGGAAAGCTTAACAGACAAAAATATTCGCATATGGGGAAGTGAAAATCAGTATACCTACGTTGAACACATCAGAAATAACCCTAACGCTAACGTGTTTTGTTCTCTTACGGCTATCATTTCAAGGGCAGATCTAGGCTTTTCAGCAAGGGGGTTCAAAGAAAAAAGGACACCCCCTGAAATAAAACGGGCACAGTACTAAAAAAAATTTCTTGAAACAGACTACCAATGAGCAAGTGTAAAATCAACTGTATTGTTTTATTAGATCAGTCTCATTAAAATATGATACAAAATAAAAGTCTAATTTGGGTACAACAGTTATCACAGAAAATTTTTCAAGCAATTACAAATGTCTTACCAATTAAAAGAACTATCAGAATAAGATGAAGATAAAAATAGTGATATGGTTGCACCAGTGCTAAGGGCACCTATGAAAACCATTACAACTACAAATTTGGAAGTACAATGTACTGTTTACAGATAAAGACTCAAAATAGAATTTGAATAAAATAAAATAACCATGATCTATTTACAAAAACAAAATGTTTTCAGAGGCATACACATCATTCAAATAGGGCACTTGCACTTGAAAAACGACTACTTGCAAGAAATTGAGTGGGGACCGGATGTCACCGACACCCCCTCTAGATCCGCCTATGCATTTACGGCGCTATGATGTGTGGTTTCAGCAGGATGGTGCACCACCCCATTTCCACAATGAGGTTACAATATACCTGACTGAGCAATTGCCTAATTGTTGGATCGTGCGTGGGGGGTCCCATTCCTTGGCCGGCTCGTTCGCCCGCTCTAACCCCTTTGATTTCTTCCTCTGGGACTGTCAAAATTGAAGTTTTTGTTCCACCAATGGCAACAACTTTGGAGCATTTGAAGGAAAGGCTACGTGAGCTGTTAGAAAAGTTAAATATGATATGCTACAAAATGTATGGAGAGAAAAAGTATACCACTTCGATATCTGCAGAGCCACAAAAGGAGCTCATATTGAACTTCAATAGCTTGTAAATAAAACTTCTTGAGTTCTTTATTTGTATATCTTGGTTTTCGCTGTAGCTTTGTTAGTTTTTTCATAATAAATGTTTAAAATCGGGAAAATCATTTGTAATTACTAGGCTTCGGATTTGTACTCATTTGTATACCCATTAGTGCCCAGAGATCTTTTCCGAGACGGAGTAAAATTGCCTGGCGTTAGCCAGAACAAAATGAGTAAAGTGACGCTGGGCACTAATTGGTTAATTAAGTTTCATGGAGACCAAATTACACTAGATTAGGTGGTCGTTTTAGATTGGTTAATTATTTTCCCACGTAACCAATTCCGGTCAATCACGATCTTTGTAACAAATTCCGACTTTGTCATAAACACTAATCTCCGTGAAACTTCATATTTTTTATTATATATGTTTGAAGCTGTTTTTACTATATTATTCCTACTGCGTACTGCATTTTCTTGAAACACTCGTTCCAATATAATATACAATATTATGAATAAGAAGGCAAACGAGACAAGGATCAATGCATTTCTAGCTTATAATAATATTCACAGTACTCTGATCCGAATATGCCCTTAGAAGCATGGAGGCTTTTTAGGCAAAATTAATGGCGTTTACCTTATTTATTACTTAAAAATAGTGAAAGTGGCAAGTAATAATAATAATAATAATAACAATAATAATAGTAATAAATACAATATGAAGTTTACAAAACGTTACATGATTTTAAATTAAATGGTTTATTGTATATTTAGCAGAAAATATTACATAAAACAGTGAAAGTGGCAAGTAATAGTAGTAGTGACAACAAAAATAATATAAATAATAATAATAATAATAATAATAATAATAAAAGCAGCAATAATAATAGTAAATGTTGAATAGTGAACAACCTTTATTGTTAAAATAAATACAGTACTTTTACAGTTTACAATAACATAAATAATTGTGAAACTGGACTGTTTATTTTATTCAAAGTTTACAAAATGTACGAGATCAATATTTAAATCTCCCGCAATAACGCAAGTGTTACAGATATAATTGGAGGTTAGAATTCTATCGATATTCGTAACAAAAGTTGATACGTTACCAGTTGGTGGTCGATACATGCCTAAAACTGAATACTGGGTGTTATAAATAAACACTTCAATTGCAAGTGTTTCTCAGGTATTGTTTATGCTTGCCATTTCTTCGATACTTTTACTGTTGTAGTTTGAGTCTACAAATATTCTTACACCATCTCCCCTATGGTTAGCCCTACATAGCCTACATGGTAGCTTATGTTCCCTGGAATGTTAAAAAAGATCTTATTATTTTCATTTAACCAGGTTTCACTTAATATAATGCACGTGAATTTATGTTTTTGTAATTTTAATTATTTTAGGTTAGCTGTCAATTCGTCGAAGTGGCATGGAAGACTGCGAATGCTTAAGTTTAGGAAAGACAGGTTGCCATTGTTGTAGTTCTTGTTTAAGAAGTTGTCTACTGAGAGTCTGAGATATAGTTTACTGAGACGTGTTTACTGAGATATAGTCTACTGAGACATGTCTACTGAGATATAGTCTACTGAGACATGTTTACTGAGATACAAAGATTTTTGCCCTTTGTATTTTATGGATGGGGTTCTTAAGTTATTATTAATTTAACCTACGAGAGAGAGAGAGAGAGAGAGAATGGATAAGGAGTATAAACCCTACTTACATGATCGATATTACATTTCTGGTTTATCATTTGTATAATTTCACATTGGAATTTAATACATCCTACAACGTTATCACAAGGGAGGAATCTGTCCTTTTTTATGAAAATGTTTCGGGAAAAGGGGCACTCAACCCCAAACTGTTATACATTTTCTTATTGGTTAAAAGAAAAGGCCGCATTGTAAGCTTTTACATGATTGGTTACCTTTTAAAAGTTTTTCATGATCCGCAGTGAACTATAATGCTATTTATTTACTTGTTTATAGACATAAACAATAATTAAAATTATTCCAGTTGCAACAAAATCCAGACAAGGATGAATGAATAAATAAAAAAAAAATCGTATCACTTGCCATTATCGTAAAACAAATTATCGTATAATTTTGGTGGAAATAATTGCACATACAATATTATGTTTGGGGTGGGAGGAGAGGAATAAACCTAAACAGACGTTTGAGAATGTTTCGGTACGTCGACTTTTTTGGCTTGCGTGTTATTGATTTCAAACCCTTGATTAAACGCATTTTATTGTAATCCTGAATGTCTGTATTAATTAATGAATTTATTTTAGCTATATATGATAGCTATATATTTTAGCTATATATTAGCTATATATAGCTATATATGTCTCGATCTTGAAATTAATGAAATCATTTTAATTAGGTTATGCTTGTATAAATAAAGAAAATATCCTCTCAAGCTGAATATAAATCAGACGGAAAAATACTGCATATATATATATATATATATATATATATATATATATACACACACACACACACACACACACAGGGGTGTGCTGGGACCGGTTCGGTCCGGTTGCCCGAACCGGTTGTTAAATATTTAACAGTCAGTAGAAGTTTATCTTGAAATTTGCAATTTGTCAGTCAGTCTTGATCCAGTCTGAAGCGTTTAAACACATTCAGTTTCAAGACAGCCAACGTATCAGTTGAAATACTGCAGGACTGCCTAGAAATCAGCTGATTCAGAGTGTAGTTGACAAAATGACAGCCAGGCTTTTATCTACAAGTCATTTCAATTTGAAGCAAGTTACTCAAAGTCGGTTTCACTGTGAGGCCCTCCTAGCACTTTTTGATTTACTGGAACCAACATCTTGGAAATATAATGAAATCTTATCACCATGGCTGGAAGGTGAAAAAAAGATAAGGCAGTTGAATGAACTCATAAAATTTGAAATTGACATCAATGACTTTAGGGATTTTGTTGATTCAAATGTGGATTCGTGGAATCAAAGAATATTCCTCTTCCACCTACCATTGCTAAAGCTAAGAAAATAATGAGCACAATTGCTATTAGCAAAGCGGAAGCAGAACGAGGCTTTAGTGTTATGAACGATATTGAGAAAGCGGAAAAAAGCAAACTTTCTGTTAATCATATCCCCAGTCTGATGACAATAAAAATATTAGGAAAGCCTGTAGCAGACTGGGATGCTGTGCCATATGTCAAGACTTGGCTAAGAAGTCATCGTCAAGCTGATGATACTAGAGTTCGTGAGAAAACTGATATTCAACCATCGTAGAAAGAACTGGCTATATGGAAACTTCTTGAATGAGACAGCATGAGTGAGAAGGTAAATTTATATCTAATTTTTTTTTAACTTTTTCAGGATTTTATAGAAAATATAGGTAGTATCACAAGCAGTGGTTGTTTCAATATTTATTTATTTTTTTATGAAAAATAGTTTATTTTTAGATAATCATGTCATTAGTGAGTATAAAGAATATGTTAAATAATATCTGCCAAAATGTTACAAAATGCTGTTTGGAAAAGCTAAAATGCATTGGCTTCCGGTGCTCCTCTCCGGACCCCGCTGAGGGAGCTACCGCTCACCCCAAACCCCCTAGCTTAATGACTCGCGCCATTGGCGCTCGCCAATTTACACCCCTATCTGTATCAGAACCGGTTGTTAAGAAATTGGCAGCACACCCCTGTGTGTGTGTGTATATATATATATATATATATATATATATATATATATATATATACTAAATAATAATAATATTTCATAGCTCTCACCATAGATATACTGTAGGTATGGAAAACTGATGAGTGGGTAGTTGGGAGGTAACGAAAATGGTTCACTGAGTAGGTAGGTAGTTAATCTAACAATTATTAAATTCCTTTTATGTCAATAACTGGGTGGATGAAACCAATTGGTTGCTCACCAGAGTTATTCTCCACACTAGTATTTATATACTGTGTGAGAAGAGCGTGCTCGGTAATGGAGATACATTACCGCTCAACCAACCGAGGAAAAAACCAAGACAACGCTGGTGGAAAAAGCCCCGCGAAGAGGAGAACAGAGAAGAACGAAAACGAACAACGGGGCGAGAGGACGGAACAGGGGAAGGGACGAGAACAAAGAGAGAACGAAAAAGATCCCACCAGCAAGTACGCTCTCGACAATTACACAACCGGAGAACAGAGACTCCAATAACTAACAGTAAGTGACTAATTGAGTTTTTTAATCCAGCAATTTAATCACATTAAATTAAGCTGGGTCAGACAAGTTAGGCCTACATTGTGGCCTAAGACCCAGCATCAACTCATAGCTTAACAAAGGTGAAGGTAGATTGCCCTAACCTAAATTGGTGAGGAATCCTACTGTGGACCTCAATTTATCTGCCCGCTCTGGACCATTTCCGGAATCTCTAGGCTGACCCCTCTAGGCTAGACTTGATCTACTCTATAGTTAGACTGGAGATATAAGGGGTGGGTTAATTGTGGACCAATTCATACAGAGCATTTTTCGCAGTAGGTCTGTATAGTAATTTAACTCAGAATAAAAGTCGTTTGAAGATTACTGTATTAATTTCAGATGTAATAATCTATTTTACAGTTGTAATTGTATTGTAGTTATAATTTTACAATTTAACATACTGTAGGACCAGGCCCATCGGAAGCATTTTAACATTGGTAAGGCCAACTTGGAGAAAAATACTAAAATTCAGATGAAAAATGTTGGATTCTGATGCAATTCTACATTTATTTCACACTCACTAATAGCAATACTTACAGCAAACAACAAAAGTAGTTTGAAGATTTATTTCATCTCATGATCGACTATAATCAAACACTTAGGTGAGTTTTCAAACTCCATATATTTGGATAAAAAGTATTAGGTATTACACTGGTTTCTTGTGAATATCATCATGTTTCACTTCCATTTCAGTCACTATAGCCTTGGATCGTACCAGAACTTTGGTCTTGACAAAGTCCAGTGTGTTAAATTTACCAAACAAGGACAACCTATGTTCAGAACTCTGAACAAATCCATTGGCAACATCAACTAAATCTAAATGGTTAAATGGTTAAATCTAAATGGTTGAGCCTTTTCTGATTCATGGTTAATCTCAGATAAGTTTTGATACGCCTGAGACTACTAAACGAACGCTTACTACTGGCACTGGTGGCTGGCATCACTATAATTAACTTTGCTAATGTGATCACAGAGGAGATTATTGACCAGGTGTCAGTGATTGCAAGTATGTAACTACATTACGTAGGGTTATCTGTTCAAGGGTACCCGTGAACACAAAGGTGAAACCGAAGGTTGTTAGATGTGTATGTAGTCTTGCAGGAAGGAAGTCTGAGCCATAGAATGAGGTTACACTCTCTAATTCTGCTGTGAACGTCTGTCCTTTTGCAGGCTTGAGAAGCAACTCTTCACACTGGACATATATTTTGTAGTCTGCTTGGTCGAACATGTCAGTTATGGATATTATAATGAGGTCCAGAGTTTCATAATATGGCTTTCTGTAAAGATCTTCAGGAGCCTGGTGACCTTCTGGTGGAGCACAACTCTCTTCTAGCCTAGCTGGAGCCAGTAGCGCAGGCAAGGGGGGGCCTAGGGGCCTTGGCCTCCCCTTTGCCAAGGTTTAAGCCACTTTTGATTACCAACACTATTGTATGAGTTTTGTAGACTTGTTAATTTATAGAAATGTGGGTGGGGTGACGCGTGTGTGTGTATATATATGTATATAGTCTAAAGTCACTAAAGGGAAAAGTCACTAAAAGAAAGCTAAATGGCAACACAAAGGGATAAACAGCGGAACGCGGTCTATTCGTTTGTTTTGGCTGGACTAGCAGCATGGTTATTCATATCTAACTAAATCGTTGGTGCTAAGTTTAATTTGGTGATGTCGCTAAAGTGTTAGAATGTAGACAGGAAGTTGTCAAAGAGTATATAAGGGTAGGGGTAATGTCTATAGCTTCTAAATTAGTAAAGTGACAGAGTTAGGTAGGCGGTTTGTAGGACGCTGGAAATCTATGCTAGGCCTTAAAGAAGATCTAAATCAAAGCACCGGTAAGTGCTTTTGTTGTTGTTTAGAAACCTAATAACTTGGCGGGGTCACTAACCCCACGCTATTACAGTGGGTTAAATGTGAGAAATTTGGACTCCACTGTTTACTCTACATACATTAATAAATATGATTCGTAATTTACGTTGTTTTTAACCATCACTCAATCATTAATCCATGTGGGAGTGTCTCATAGCATAATCTGGGTCAGAAATGTGGTCCCCTTTGAAAAAATTGTATACCCCCGTCAGATGGGCTTCTGGATCCCCCTTGACATATATAAGTGTGTGTGTAGACCAGTGCTGTTGGCAACGATCGCTGGCTTGGGCCCCCTTTATAAAATCCTGGCTGCGCCTCTGGCTGAAACCCTTCTAAATGAAGGAAGTGAAGGTTCATATGCCTGGTTGGAAGCACCTAGTGACAGAACTTTCTTCCAGAAAAGGCTAAATCCTTCATCATTGCACATATTTCGAAGAGTTTTAACAGTCATACCAGCAATAGCCTGTGCTTCAGCTGCTGAAAGAGTCAGATTGAATTAAATGGCTTTACTCAAACTGTCTGCATGCAGGAGTAAGCACTGGCCGAGTACCAACCGAAAGAAGAAGTCAAACTAATTCATGTGATTTTGTACCCCGCGAATACGTGGCCTTCATTTCAGTATCTTTGCAGTTGTCAAGAGACCAAGTCCAGAGTTCTTTCAAGGTGTCATAGTCACTGACAATACTCTCTAGAGCTTCTGTACGTACAGTCCATCTAGCGGACACAGAAGTCTTATGCCGGAATCAGTAGTACCCACAGGATTTTCTGACAGGGAGGGGGGGCTCTTCCACTACGTTATCTGGATATATATTGTTATGTATGGGAATAATATAATAAGGTTAATTAATTACTGGTTATAAATTAACCAACAAACAAAATTGCTCATGCAAACAGAATGAATTTCTATGTGTAAATACCAAACTGAAAGTGAAGCTCAAACAAAGAATTGCTGTTCGTCAAAAATGGCGCTGGGCATTTTTGTATAGAAGGCCGTTTCGGATGTAAACGAAACAATTTAAAAAAATCTTAAGTATATGACTATTCCCATGTAACTTAGGACGTAAGATTATGAATTCCATTGTCTATTTAATTCTGTACAATTTCAAATAACAATTATGAAGGGGCTAGCTACACAAAATTAAATTACGGGTTTCCGCGTCACGCTAGACAAAGCAAAGAAGACACAATAAAATTGAATGTTCATTTATGCAAGGGAAACTGCATTCAGAGTTAAATAGTTAGAATTGAAAACATGTTACAATTACATTTTTTCTAAAGGCTGATAATTCTTAAACATAGGACGAATCAATTTAAGATAATCTAATTTGGGTAGGTAAGTAAATCTTACGACTGGCAGCCTCGCGCGGCAACAGGGGGTCTTAGGCCGAAAAAAGAAGTTATCATATAAAATCAAATCGTATTGAAGAAGTGAACGAGAATGAAATCTATATCAAACTACTCTTGCATAAAATTATGTTAGTTAAAAGATGGGATTAATGTCTTTATTAAAAAATGCAAAAGGCGCCAAATAAGAAAACCGAAGAAAGTCAGTGCGTCTCTGAAGATGGAACGATAAAGTCTTAAAAAGACTCCGTGTGAAAGTTTGAAATAAAAGTAAAAAATTAGTTCACCCTACAATTTAACATAAAGAAAATGTGTGGTTCACTAAGTTGAATAAGCTCAAATAAGTTTTCCCTATAAGAGTATAGAAAACGGACCTAACGCGTACATCACTCTTAAAGTGAATGTGTTGGCTAAAGAAATTGAAATGCTTTCGTTTTTCTTCCATTAAAAATTTAACGGAAGAAAACGGAGACATTCCTATATTCTATTCGTGTCTGTAAATATTTTAAAATAGTGTATTCTACATTCTCCGTTTAGAAAACGGACGGAGTTCCGTGCATTCAGTAGAAATATAAAAGACATTATAATGCCAAAATTTTCAAGGGAATTGTTACCACTGTTAAAAAGGAAGTAGGTAAACAATGTAACTAAGGTATGCATTAAACATTATAATTGAAATGGTCAAATAACCAGATAGGATTCAAATAATTCTACGAAAATGTATTATGTACCTAGGCAACCTAGCTAATACGGTCAAAAAGCCGGATAGAGAAATAATTGTTACTCTAAAGATATTCCAATCAAAATTGTAGTATGTATGCGTTCATTCATTTTTAATGGCTTTGCATATTACAATACGTTGTATTCAGTTAAATAACTACCAATTGTAGATTAAACTTGTCTAACAGTCAAATTTAAATTGCTTGTGCATTTTACTAAATTTTATTATTATTAAGTGTCTTCCCTAAATAAAACAAAATTTATCACTGTCAACGATTTCATTTTTGCAGTGTGAGCTGTTTAATAAGAGTTTGACGCATAAATTATTTTTGTAAAAGGCGTTTCAATTATTCCCTACACGGATTGACAGAAAAATAAGACTATACATATAACAAGTTATATATACTGTACCGGGTGTTTCAAAAGTCCCTCACTAATTTGATTTTCAATTTTCTTTGCAGCTAATCGACCAACGACGTTCATCTTGTGGTAAACTCTTACTCAGTAGTAGAGAATTGTTTTGAGTCTACATTTGAAGTTTTGCTCCGTTTTCTTCTGCTACCATGCTGACTCTAGAGCAGAGGTGTAAAATCGCTGCATGGCAGGAGGTTTTTCAATCTGTGGTCGAAGTGCAGCGACGATTCCGGGCAGTCTACGGACAGCATTATGCACCGGATAGGAACACCATCGTCGCCACCCACCGGAAGTTTATGGAGACCGGATCCGTAAAGGACAAACCACGATCAGGAAGACCTCGAAGTGGGCGGAGTGAGGAGAATGTCGAAACTGTCCGTGAGGCGTTTACTCAGAGTCAAGGAAAGTCCATTCGGCGAGCTGCTGCGGAACTGAACATCAGCGCGACATCTATCCAACGGATTTTGCGGCGTGGTCTCAAGCTGTATCCGTACAAGATCCAGGTGGTTCAGAAGCTGGAACCTCAAGACTACGATTGCCGGGTGGAGATGTGTGAGACACTGCTGCATCACTACGAAAGAGACCCATCGATCCTGGAGCACATGTGGTTCAGCGACGAAGCTCTCTTCCACCTTTCTGGTCGCGTCAATCGGCACAACACCCGCATCTGGGGAACTCACAATCCTGCGGAGATCCGTGAACATGAAAGGGACACGCCGAAATTGGTCGTCTGGTGTGCCATCTCCTCAGCTGGGCTGATTGGTCCGTTCTTCTTCCGGGATCAAGATGGAAATTCCATGAACGTCAACGGAGACAATTACCTTCGTATGCTTCAGGAGTTCTGCATCCCCCAACTGTCAGCTGTAGCTGACATGCAAGAAGTCATTTTCCAGCAAGACGGTGCCCCTGCTCATTACTCGCGTGAGGTTCGCTCATTTCTGAATAAGCAGTTCCCGGATCGGTGGATTGGTCGCCGTGGTCCCATCGAATGGGCTGCTCGCTCGCCTGATCTTACCCCATGCGACTTCTTTTTGTGGGGCTACATTAAGAGCAAAGTGTACGCCACCAAGCCGCGAGTCCTCCCCACACTAGAAGAACGGATCAGGAATGCGTGTGCTTCTGTTACTCCCGAAATGTTGTCCAATGTCGGCCAAGAATGCGTAAAACGGTGGCTCGCTTGTTTCGAAAAAGACGGTGCCCACGTTGAGGTGTACCAGTGACTTTCCAGTAGACTTATGAAGCCAAGTTTGATGCCACCAAAATTCTCATGAATCGTAGACTCAGCAACCAAATTGTCATTTGGTTCCTCTTGTAATTGCTATTTTAATAAAATTTTAAAAATAATGAGGGACTTTTGAAACACCCTGTACTATAACTTTGGGTTAAATTTATATAATGTGGTTTAAAGGAAAACAGGCTTAAATAAATAATATAAATCATACAGTAACTGTAAAATATAAAACCACATAATATAACAATATATATATATATATATATATATATATATATATATATATATATATATATATATATATATTGGTAATTTATAGAGGATATTCAAGATAACATCTTACTGTATAAGTAATCTCGAGTATTTATACTTGAAATGAAACGCTCTCCTTTTCTTAGGCTTTAATCAACTTAATTGAACAACATTCCTGTTAATATAAATAACAATAATATAGTTATGAACTTATGGTACACAAAATATATATATACTCAATGACACAAGTTATAATAATAATATAGATATAGTAAACATAGGGCATTTATATGAATTGTTTATACTACAGATTAGGATTAATTACGTACATCAAAAAAAATACCATTACTTTCATGTAATAAAGTATCTTACATCTCATCAGTTTAATTCAGACATCATCAGATTCATCAGTTTAATCGAATTGAATATAAACACAAATGATTTTACTTAAGTATAACATTCTAATAAAGTCATCATGAACCTGCAAAATAATATTACATTTTTCCCTCCTACTTAGATTGAACAATATAGTATAGTCCTCAAAATAACTAGGCGGACACCGAGTACGCCCTGATCGCCGTACCTCAGTCATAGGGGACTCTGTATTTTGATTATCATCATCTACTGAAGTCTGAGGAGCGTTGACCGGTGAGGGATTGGAGGGAGCAATAGTGGGTGACGGATTTGAGGGCAGGATGGTAGGTGACGGGGGATGGTTGTTTAACACACCATCACCGTTAGTATTTTCGTATTCTCGAGTTTCAGATTCCCCAGCAGGGGCGAGGTGCTTAAGCGAAACAGTAGTCTCTCGGCCTCCCGGGAGACGAACATGAGCATATTCGGGATTAGCCTCAATGAGTTCTCCTTCTTCAACTGGAGGCTCATATTTAGACTGACGTGTATAATTTTCCAATAATACTTTACCCGGGGCGGTAAGCCACGTAGGTATGGAATGTCCATTTGTAGATCGACGCTGATAATTAAATAATCTCTCATGAGGGGTGCAGTTTGTAGAAGTACATAAAAGAGATCGTATGATATGTAATACATTGGGCAAAACCGTTTCCCATCAGCCAACAGGGAGTTTTCTTGAAGCCAAAGCTAAATTTACTCCTTTCCATATAATTCCGTTATATCTCTCAACTAAACCATTTCCCTGGGGACTATATGGGGTCGTTTTACTAGTGACCACTCCGCGTGAGTTCAGAAACTGTTTAAGTGTGTACGACATAAAGGAGGAACCTCTATCGGAGTGCACAGACGCGGGTGCACCAAAGATAGCAAAAAGTTGACGAAGACAATCAACTACAGTTTCAGCAGAAGTGTCCGCACATGAAAACGCGAAAGAAAACTATGGAAAACTGATGTGTGGGTAGTTGGGAGGTAACGAAAATGGTTCACTGAGTAGGTAGGTAGTTAATGTAACAATTATTAAATTCCTTTTATGTCAATAACTGGGTGGATGAAACCAATTGGTTGCTCACCAGAGTTATTCTCCACACTAGTATTTATATACTGACAAGAGCGTGCTCGGTAATAGATATACATTACCGATCAACCAACCGAAAAGAAACTGAGATGACGCTGGTGGAAAAAGCCCCCCGAAAAAGAGACAAGGGAGAACAAACACTAGGAACGGGGCGAGAAGACGGAACGGGAGAAGGGAGAAGAAAAAAACGACGGAAAAAAAGATCCCCACCAGCAAGTACGCTCTCAACAATTAAACAAAAAGGAAGAGGGACTCTCTAATAACACTCAGAAAGTGATCAGTTGTGTTTTTTAGCCCAGTTAATTAAGGGACATACGTTAAGTTGGGTCAGACAAATTAGGCCTACATTGTGGTCTAAGACCTAGCATCAACTCAGCTTAACAAAGGTGAAGGTAAATTGCCCTAACCTAATTTGGTGAGGAATCCTACTGTGGACCTCAATTTATCTGCCCGCTCTGGACCATTTCCGGAATCTCTAAGCTGACCCCTACAAGGCTAGACTTAATCTACTCTATAGTTAGACTGGAGATATTAGGGGTGGGTTAATTGGAGACCAATTCATACAGAGCATTTTTCACAATTGGTGGCCCGTGTGTGGGGAATTTACATACTTTAGGCTTAACTTTACTTAACAAAAATTGCAGAATTAGGCTAAATGGTCTAACCTAAACCTAACCTAATCAAGCCTAAAGTAACAAACTTGCCTAATTAGGTCTACAAACTAGGGCCTAACTAGGAAACATTTACATTTAAGGAGTCCCATTCTCTTATAAGCTTAGACCTGAGTGACACATAAATACTTGGGGAGATTTAACTAAATTTAAAACTTGACTATTTTGTCTGATTACTCAATTTATTTGATCTCTTGTCTCTGGTAATTTCTTCTTGTCCTATATTTCATTACGATCCCCAGTTAAACAATTTTGACTTAAACAAAAGGGGAAAAGGGACTCTCTAATAACACTCAGTAAGTGACTAATTGTGTTTTAACCCAGTTAGAAGTAAACGCCGTAAATTAAGCTGGGGTCAGACAAATTAGGCCTACATTGTGGTCTAAGACCTAACATCAACTCATAGCTTAACAAAGATGAAGGTAGATTGCCCTAACCTAATTTGGTGAGGAATCCTACTGTGGACCTCAATTTATCTGCCCGCTCTGGACCATTTCCGGAATCTCTAGGCTGACCCCTACAAGGGTAGTCTTAATCTACTCTATAGTTAGACTGGAGATATTAGGGGTGGGTTAATTGGGGACCAATTCATACAGAGCATTTTTCACAGAAACCTCGAAAATTCTTCTACTATCGTCAGCAGATAACGATTACAGGAATTGGAAGGCAAAGGACCTTTAAAGTCAATATTTAATCTTTCGAAAGGTTGTGTAGCTTTTATTAACTGACCTTGATTACTATTTAAATACTTCGGTTTACAGTGGGCGCATGCAGTGCATTTTGAAATAACGTTTTTTATCTCTTCAATTGAATATGGGAGGTTTCAGCTTCTAACAAAGTGCCACATTCTAGTTACTCCGGGATGGCACAAGGCAATGTGTAACTCTTCTAAATGATGTTTATTAATAGATGCTATAAATGCGCGAGAAAGCGTATCTGGAGCTATATTTTCTCTTCTGGGTTGATATACAGTGTTATAACTGAAACTTGATACTTCAAGTCTCCATCTCATGATTTTCTCGTTCTTAACTTTTCCTTCATGTTTAGTGTCAAACATAAACGCTACTGACCTTTGATCCGTTACTAGTTTAAAGTGTTTACCAAGCAGATAATGCCGCCATTTTCGGACAGACTCAACAATGGCGTATGCTTCTTTTTCTATAGAGGAATGGTTCCTTTCAGAGGGCGACGGAGTACGGGTGAAAACGGCGACTGGACGTCCAGCTTGACAAAGTTGAGCAGCTATTGCGTAATCAGACGCATCAGTCTCTACTACAAAAGGAATATTATCATCAATGGCAACAACAGAATTAGCAGTGGCAGCTCGTGATAAAATAAAATGGAGGGACTGCAAGCTTCACACAACAGTAGGGTACACAAATTTGACCTACCTCAGGTATGAGTTGATATCCACGGATTTCCAGGGAATGGTAGTAGTAGTGGTGGTAGAAGGGATGGTGAGGGTGGTAGTGGTGGCGGTAGGGATGGCTGAGGTGGTGATGGTAGTATTACTTGAAAATAAAATCGGTGCGTCGGCTCTTCGATGTAGCAAAATGGTTTATTACTTTTTCATTAAAATCCTTCATTTCTGTTATCATTTTATTTTCAATGGATATCACTGCTAAAGTAAGCAGTCTGTCACTCACCATGGTACTGCGCAAAAAAATTTTAATACTCTTCAAAGTTGAAAAGCACCTTTCTGCTTCTGCCGTTGTCAGTGGAGTTGTTATTAAAATTTTCAGCAACTTGACAGTGTCTGAAAATGTTGATTGCAGATGATTGTCGTTCATCTTCTCCAACAAGTCTATGAGACTTTCTGATTTACACAAATCTTCTCTTGTGTACAGTACAGTAAGTTCAGTTCTCAATTTGTCTTTTTCAAGCAAGGGATAGGCTGCAACTGCTTGTGCAAGTTCATTACTAGGGAAATTTTTGGCATACACTGGAAAATTATTCACTAAAAGTAACTTGCTTGCTTCCAAATCATTAGTAAAGCTGAATCTCTCTCTGCACTGCACAAAATTACGTCACAGACCTCCTTTGCAGCAGCTGATCTATCTGTATTAAATTTTCTTCTCTTCTGCTCAGGAGGCGACACTATGGCATCACATTCATCTCTTAACTTCTGAACTGTGGAATTAAAAACTTTTAAAGAGGCGTTATCCTTAGCTGCATCAATATTTCTAGACTGAAGCTGAGAGAAGATGATGTCAACATGAGGCATTACTTTGGAGAAAAATTCCAACCAAAATTCGAATTCAGGATCATTCACAATTCTTTTGATACCAGCTGCTGCAGATCCAGTGTCTCTTGCGTTAGATGCTTCCAGTGTGCTGCAACATTCAATTAGTGCATCTTTCATTTCATGCACAGCATTGACTGTTCTGCTCTTGAAATTCCAACGTGTTGAGATGGCCTTGGAATTCGATGGCCAGCAACATTCTCCAATGCAGCCATTCTTTGTGGAGACTTATAAAAAAAATGCTGGTATTCCTGACAAACTATTGAAAAATACTCGAACATTAGTATTCTGTGATGTTGTCTTTTCCAAAATCAAGTTCAGTTGGTGTGCATAACTGGATAAAGTGGGCATTGCTATACACTTCTTTTATTCTGGTTTGCACACCTTTATTGACTCCACTTAGAGCAGCTGCACCATCGTAAGTTTGGGCAATGAGCTTGTGTGGACAATCACCAATTAAAGTCTGGAGCTCTTTATGTAACACACTTGATAAGGCTTCTGCTGTTTGGTTGATAGGGTTAAAAAATCCCCAGAATCTCTCAACAGGCTTCCCTTGTAGCTCATACCTTAGAACATTTACCATCTGTGTTTTATTGTAAATATCCGTTGTCTCATCACACAAAACTGCCAAATATTCCGCATTCTTTACTTCTTCCTTGATCTTATTTTTGCAGATTTCCAACATAGATTCTAAAAGTTCATTCTGTATTGATTTAGATGTTCCTTTAAAAACCGTAGCGGTCTTTAAATGAGCATCTAAGCTAGAATCCAGTTCACAGGCAAAATCAACTAATCCACGAAATACTCCCGGATTCTTGGAGCTCGTAGTTTCATCATGTCCTCTAATAGGGAGTTCAAATTTTCCACAAAATTTTACACAGTTTATGATTTTGGATAACACATCTCTGTTTTTTCTCACCTGTTCATTGTGTTTTGCAACTGAGAGCGTGTATGCTGTGTCAATTTGAGCTGCAATGTTCACTTTACCCAGTGTTAGAAAATCTAGAAGAGGAAGAACCATTGTTGTCCCAAGGCGATATGATGACTAAGCTGATTGATGCAGCATTGCTTGTATATATTAAGTTAAGGTGTATATAAATCCATCTCATAATTGTAAGGTTAGTGAAAAATTCACTTAATTTAGAGCTAGCATTTTTGGGCTCTTGTGGCATCATTGTTTGGGCATTCTTGTGGTATAATTTTTTGGGGCGTGCGCGTCTTTTCTACTCGTTTGTGGAATGCGGTACTTACAAGGTGTGGTCTTATAGAGAGCGCTCTTGCAATTCAGTTTGGTTGTTTAGATACAAGATTGTTGCATCGTGCAATAGTGCAGGTTGTGTTGTTGTTGCAAGGTTTAGAAAGAAGACCATAAATAGTGCCCCTTTTGTTTCTTATCTTAAATTCATGCAACTGAGGCCTAAGGTATGCCCACATCGAGTCAGCAACCTTGAGGTAGGACCTAATAGGACCTCCAAGTCCGTAAGTTTTTAATCTAGCTTAACTTGGGCTGTAGGTTGAACTGGCCCTTCAGAGCTTGGCCGTTCACGGCTCAGCTGGGATTTTGAACCCAATAAAAAAATAATAACATGGTCCTTCAGAACCGGATTCTAGTCCAAGACTGAGTCAGTGACTATTTTTCGGCAAAGTTCTTATTGTGAAAATTGTAGCCCAAGTTAGGCCTAGACGGGTTGAGCATAATTGAGTTAAGGTCCCAGGGTAGAAAGTTGGTCACCCAATTGCGAAACTTGGCAACTCGTCTGTCGCTGTTTTGGGCCTACATTTTTACCGGTTTGGTTAATTTTGGTTTATTATTGAGTTAAGGTCCCAGGGTAGAAAGTTTGGTTGCCCAATTGCAAAACTTGGCCAGTCGTCTGTCGTTGTTTTGGGCCTACATTTTTACCGGTTTGGTTGATTTTGGCTATTATTCGTAAGCGAAGGTTGCAGACTTCAGTGCGCCAGTTACTTGTGTGAAAATTTTGTATTCCAAACTGGTGATTGGTCAGTACCCCAACTAAACAATTCAGTTTATTTGAAAAAAGCAAAATTTGAGTTTGATCAGTTTGGTTAAGTATTTTTGCCAATTCAGCTTTTTTGACATTGAGCCCAATTGTTGTTTGCATTGAAGATGAGTGCAGCTGAATTGAGCAAGTTTAAAAAAAAGATAAGCGCCTACAAAGGTCTAATTACAAAGGTCATTGCCACTATAGATTTTGCCATGGAGCAAGAGGATTTAAGCTTAGTGACTGCGCAGCTTTCCATATTAGAAACTAAAAAGGTTGCTCTGGCGAAGTAAATGTTAAAATTGAGGCTCTTATAGAAGAGGATGAAATAGAAAATAACATAATTTACTTTGAAGAGATTATTGATGATATAATTAAAGTATGCCACGGAGCAAAAGAGTTTAGCAGCTCAGTACAGTTAGACACCAGGTCTAATAATGAGACACAACCCTCAACAAATGGTGTTTGTGAAGTTAAGGTTAACAGATCTGCAGTTCAATTACCGAGGCTTGTACTCAAAACATTTTCTGGGAGTATTCAGGAATGGCAAGGATGGGCAGACAGTTTTCAATCAGCAGTTCATTCTAGTCAAGTGTTAAGCGCGGTGGAGAAGTTTAATTATTTGCAGTCCCTCTTGGAAGGGGAAGCAGCAAAGACAATAGCAGGATTAGCATTAACAGAGGCTAATTATAATGTGGCTTGGGATTTATTAAAGAAACGGTTTGGTAAGCCAGAGATCTTAATTAAAAGCCACCTCCGCGAACGTTTAGCTATACCTCCTGTTAATAATCCCAATAGTGTCAAGGAGTTACGGCAGTTATATGATGAATTTGAAGTTAGAACTAGGTCCCTGGACAACTTGGGTGTATGAATGGAAAGGTATGGTATAATGTTGGTCACTATACTGGAGTCTAAATTGCCTAGCTCAATTTTGTTTGAATTAAGTAGGGGACACTCTACAGAACATGTGTACATCCCCCTTCAGCAGATGTTAAGTCTTTTAGGCACAGAATTAGCAAGACGAGAGGGAATTTAGTTTGCACAGTGGGATGTTAAACAAGGAGACAAAGGCAGGCACAGCACCAAGGTTCCTACAAAAAGGAATAGCCCAGGTACAGTGTCAGCTCTACATGCATCCTCTGAGAATAAATTAAAGGGAATCAAGGAATGCATATTTTGCGAAGGCAACCACAAGTCATATAAATGTGAAGTGGTTGAGGCTTTACTTTTGAGGAGAGAAAGGACAGAGTAACTAAGTCCACAGCATGTTTTAAATGTTTTTGAAAGGTCACAGAGCAAAGTTTTGTAAGTTTAAAATTTTGTGCAAAAAATGCCATGGCCGGCATCAGCCATTATTGTGTGAAAACACTCTTAGTAGGCCTACCCCTGAAGTAGAGACATCAGTGGCATATGCTACTGCTATGAAAGGGAGTAAAAGTAAGGGGGATTATTGCAAACAGCTACAACTATATTAATTGGGAATGATGGAGAAGCTACTGTAAGAGTGTTGTTTGATAGTGGTAGCCAGTGTAGCTTTATCAAGACCAGAATTTCCAGAAAATTGAAGTTTAAAGAACTTAAGAAGGGAAATTTAAGAATTTCTGGGTTTGGGGGTTCCGTTCAAAACCAAACCAAAGTTAAGAAGGTAGAAGTTCTGGTTAAGGGGTTGTTACCACAAAGTCCCACTATCAAGGTCCAAGCTGTAGAGATTGAGGAACTTTGTGCTCCAGTCACTACTTGTTTAGATATGGCATGTGTCCAAGAATTGTAAGTTAAAGGAATTAATTTTGGCAATAATAAGTTTGAAGGAACAGAAGATATTAGTCTTTTGATTGGAGCTGACTATTATTGGGATTTCATCACTGGTAATATTGTCCGCACATCTCGAGGTCTGGTAGCTATTGAAAGTAAGCTGGGCTGGATGCTACATGGGAGCTATTGCAATGAAATGGAGGTTAAAGCTCTTTTTGTTAAGAGTGAGGAGAACAGCCATGGTTTGGAAAGGCATCTGAAAGCCTTTTGGGAACTTGAATCCATTGGCATAAAGGACAAACAGGAGAAGTAGGCGAGTCCAGTGAACAGTGATGTTTTAGAGCAATTTGAAAAAGGGATTGGGTTTAGAGATGGTTGCTATGAAGTTGGCCTTCCTTGGAAGGATTCTTGCAAACCCAGTTCAAACCTTCAGCTAGCTAATAGGAGGTTGGAGACTTCATTGCACAGGCTAAGAAAAAATGAGGAGTTGTTAATTTTAATTGAATACAATGAGGTCATCCTAAGCTATGTAAAGGAGGGCTATGCTGAAAGGGTGCAAGGTGAGCTGGTGAGCCAGGAGGCACATTATCTGCCACACCATGCAGTGGTACGGCGAGACAAAACTACCACCAAACTGAGGGTAGTTTTTGATGGCTCAGCCAAGGACAAAGGTGGTGTGTCCTTGAATGACTGTTTGGATGCTGTGACAAATTTAAATGCAGATTTATTTTCCTCGTTACTGACATTCAGGTTTGGTAGAGTAGCATTGACTGCAGATGTGAAGCAAGCCTTTTTGCTGATAAAGTTAAAACCAGAGGACAGAGATGCAGTAAGGTATCTGTGGGTGGATACGAAAGACTTGTTGGAAAATGAACCTAAGGTTCAAGCATATAGAATGAAGTCAGTGTTGTTTGGCCTCAGCTCTAGTCCATTTCTGTTGGCAGCTACTATGCAGTACCATTTTAAAAAATATTCTGAAGTCTATCCTAACACTATTGAACACAAGGAAAAATTTTCATGTTGATGATTTGCTGTGTTCCGTGGATAATATAGGCTAGAGCTATAATGAGGAAGGCTGGTATGGAACTTAGAAAATGGCAGACCAATCATTCTCAATTACAACAGTTTATGAGTCAGTCCTGTGTAGTACCTGATGCAGCAGAAAGTATTGAGGATTCTGGTATTAAGGAGTTGTGGGCAATAGACATAAAGGTGCTAGGCATTGTTTGGCAGCAAGGAGAGGATTTGTTTACCTTCAATGGGAAATCTTTAGTAGAGCTGGCTGAGAATGAGACAAGGTGGACAAAACGTACAGCTCTTAGTTTGGCTTCGAAGGTTTTTGAGCCTCTTTGATTCCTGGCTCCATTTGTGATAAAGTAAAAAATTTGGTTTCAGAGCCTCTGGGAAATTGGACTTGGTTGGGACCAAGAGTTACCTGATCATATGGTGGCAAGGTGGAAATATTGGTTCAAAGAATTTGCACATCTTGGAGACATTGAAATCCCAAGATGGTACTTTGGAGAGTTGAACAATAGTCCAGACAATTTGGAGCTGCACATCTTTTGTGATGCAAGTGAGGAAGCCTATGCAATTTGTATTTATATAAGAGGCACATTCAAAGAGGAAGTAAGTTGCAGGTTGGTTGCTGCAAAGAGCAGAGTAGCACCTTTGAAAAGGCTTTCTGTTCCAAGGTTGGAATTGATGGGTGCAGTTATTGCTAGTCGGCTTGCAGTTACAGTGCAAAAGTCTTTGGCCCTCTGTAAAATTCCAAACTATTATTGGACAGACTCCACTATAGTTTGGCACTGGTTAAGAAGCCAGGCAAGGAAATGGAAACCATTTGTTGCTAATAGGGTGGAGGAAATTCAAGCACACACAGATCCCAAGCAATGGAAGCATTGTCCAGGCACTCAAAACCCAGCTGATTTATCAACACGAGGAATTTCAGTGAAAGATCTTGCACAGTCAAGTTTGTGGTGGAATGGGCCAGAGTGGCTAAAACTTGGAAGTGAAAACTGGCCTTCTAATCAGCCTATTGTAGGAGAATGCCAGGCTCAAGAAGAATGGGTGAGTGAGATGAGAAAATGCACTGTGAACAGTTGTCAAGTTATGCAGGAGGACCCCATATTGAGGCTTGAGGACATCAGCAGTCTGAAAAGGTTGTTAAGAGTGACAGCATGGGTATACAAATTTACAAACAACATTAAGGGAGAAACAAGAATGGAAGGAATTCTGAACAGTATGGAGATTCAGCAAGCCAGGCAATACTGGGTGGTATATGTGCAGAAGGAAAAATTTGGTGAAGAGAGGGAATTGCTCACCAGCAGTCCATTACAGGTTCTGCCAACACATTCTTCTCTCAAGGGTTTGGATGTGTTTTTGGATCAGGATTTATTGAAAGTAGGAGGTAGACTACAGTTTTCTGGGCTTCCAGAGGAGAAAAGCCATCCAATTTTGCTACCTTCTGGGGGGGCACTTTGTAGAACTTTTGATCCTGGATACGCATCATAAGTTGTTACATGCTGGAGTTAGAGAAGTGATAATAGAGATCAGACAACAGTTTTGGATTCCCAAAATTAGACAAGTAGTAAAAAAGGTCTTGCATAAATGTGTGGTTTGCAAACGTTGGAGTGCAAAGCCTTATTATGAAAAGGTGGCTTCACTTCCAAGAGAACGGTGTGTCTATACTGCCATATTTGATGTAGTTGGAGTAGATTTCGCAGGTCCAGTCTATGTGTATGAGCAAGGGGAGTCTAACAAAGGTTATATATGTCTTTTCACATGTGCTACCACCAGAGAATCCATTTGGAGTTGGTAAGCAACTTTAGTGATGTATTTATTTTGGCCTTTAAAAGGTTTGTGAACAGAAGGAGTTTCCCAAATAAAATCATATTGGATAATGCAAAAACCTTCAAAAAGGCTGCAAAGGAACTCCAAGAAGTTTGGTCCTTGCTAAAAGAGGAAGGATTCCAATCCTACTTTTCAGACCAAGGGGTACAGTGGGAGTTTATTGTTGAGAGAGCACCATGGTGGGGAGGATTTTGGGAAAGGTTAGTGAGAAGTGTAAAGTAGGGCGGAGTGAAAACCTCATTTTTCGAATTTTCAAATTGGCTAGTGTGGAAAATGTGTGGAGTAGTGAGGAAAGAAGCTGGTATAAATTTAAAATCATAACATTAATATCTTCAGGTGCCACAATGACCTTCAATATTGAAAAAAATTGAAAAAAGCAGATTTTAACCAATAATTACAGAAGAGTCCACGATGCACAATAGACAAGAATTTATTCACACTTGTATAAAAATAGCTCAGTCAACCTTTAAAAAAAGTTTCTATTCTCTAAAAACAGTTTTCTATAGTCAGCTCACTCAGCTGTCACGTGAGTACCTCGGTTCAGTGTAGCTGTCGCTCTCGTAGCAGGTGGGTGTTCTGTTGTTGGCGTTACTCAGATAGTCTAAACTATATTTCTTATATATTTTGCATTTCTGTATTGTGTTGCCCTAAGTTTGCCATGTACTATTAACTGAAATTAACGTATAATTGATATTAGCTCTTTCCTTTTCAGATTTGTATACTTTCAAAATGTCTCGAGTTTGTGCAAAATCAACCAGGGCCTCAACTGAGTGCCCCATGTTTGGTATGGGGGAAGATTTGTGGCACAGGAATCTTCCTACATACGAAGGAGTTTTTAAATATTACTTGTTTGTAAGAAACGATTTGAAACAGAATACTAATAAAGATCCTTCAATATCTCAAATATTAGAACAAGTTGTTGATAAATTGAAAACAATTTGGGAAAGTGCTTCCGTCCCAATTCTGTCAGACAGGCGAATTGAAACAATGTTCAGAAGCTACCACGAAAAGTATCGTGTCATTATGAAGCCATACCAAAGCAGAAAAAATTCTGAAGCTTACAAAGCAAAGATTGATATGTTCAAAAAAGAAGCACACACGAAACGTTTTGACATTGCAGCGTGCAAGTGCAAAGTACTAACACAATGTTCTTGTCCCAAAGAAAAAACGGTTCCAAAGGAAGAAGTGACGTTCCTCTTAGATCAAAGGAGTGAAAGAAAACTGTTTATTGATAGAGTAGATATTACACTCTCAAAGAAAAAGGCATCTACGTTGCTAAGAAAGCAAAAAGAAGCTGTGAGGCTCACCAAAGAATCTTCACAGGAGAAATTGCAGGATACAAATGTTGAATTATCATCATCGACATCAAATAGTGAAAGTGAATCTGGCGAAATATCAGACGATACATTTCCAGAGCCAGTTAGCTCGAAGAGAAAGCTCGAACAACCCGAAGAACAATTATTCAAGAAAAGGAAAACTACAAATCTACCTTCAGTGGCTACTGCTTGTGACAGGACTGCAGTTTCAGATCGAGCTGCAGCATTCATTGTTAGTGTAGTATTGCAAGATATTGGAGAAGTTTCTATTGACAATACATCTGAAGTAGTGGATAGGAGTAAAATCAGAAGAGAAAGACAAAAGAAGAGATCAGAAATTATGAAAGATCAAAATCAGGTCCCAATCAGAGGAATCTATTTTGATGGTCGAAAAGATTCTACACTCTTCCAAGAAAAAAAAGAGTCCAAAGTATATCAGAAGAAGGTAACAGAAGAACATATCACTTTAGTGAGAGAACCTGGTTCAGATTATTTGGGCCATTATTCTGTGAATTCTGGATCAGCTGAAGAAATATGTAAAGGAATGTTTGAGTATATTGGAAATAATGACATGAACCTGGAAAACCTTGTTGCCATTGGATGCGATGGTGCAGCAGTCAACACTGGAGAAAAGGGAGGCGTTATAAGGCTTATAGAATTGAAGCTGAAGAAGCCAGTTCAACATTTAGTGTGCCAGCTCCATGCCAGTGAATTGCCATTACGCCATTTAGTTGCAAAGCTGGATGGAAAAACATCTGGCCCCCGCGGATTCACCGGTCCTATTGGCAGGGAATTAGAGAACTGTGAGAGTCTTCCTATTGTCGAGTTTGAAAGGATTGATGCTGAGGAACCAACTGTAGACTGTGAAGATCTTAGCACCGACCAAAAATATCTAATTGATATTCATCAGGCCATAACAAAGGGATATTGCTCTCCAGATCTTGCTCATCGTAGTCCAGGCAAAATGGCACATTCACGATGGCTGACTACAGCAAATCGTTTGCTTCGTCTATACGTTTCAACTGTAAGTCCATCTGAGAACCTCATGAACATTGCTTCTTTTATAATGAAGGTCTACATCCCAATGTGGTTTTCTATTAAGCAAAGTACGTCTTTTGTCAATGGGTCAAAACATGTTTTCAAAACTATTGAACTAACAAGAACACTGAATGACGAAGTAAAGGATATTGTAAACCCTGTCATACAAAGAAATGCATTTTTTGCAAATCCAGAAAATATTCTAGCATCAATGATTCATGATGACCACAGCGCCATAAGAGAATTAGCGTGGAGGCGAATAAAGAAAGCAAGGCAAACAAACAAGGAAAAAGTTGTGAGGCGTTTCACAGTACCTGTTATTCAATTTGAAGCTACTGATTATACTGATTTAATTAATTGGCAAAAATGCATTGTCACTGAACCACCTGTGACAAGACACCTGACAGAAAATGAGATTGAAGAATTCATAGAAAACAAGAGTACCCCTCCATTCGAGAAATTCCCTTGTCATACACAAGTAGTAGAAAGAATGGTAAAATTAGTGACTGAAGCATCATCAAAAGTATTTGGATTGAACGCGCGAGATGGCTTCATAAGATCAACACTTCAGTCACGTAAAAAAATGCCATCATTCGAAAGTAAAGCTGAATATAAAGTTTAAATAAAACGTTAATAGAAAAAAACATGCGCAAGGATGGATGGTTGGGAGGGCATGGGTGGAGCTCGACACGCAGCCACCTCCTCGTGGTGAGTTCTGGATTATTTAGATCATTAATCAAAAGAACATTGATCTAAATAAACTAAGAGCTGCGTAATTCAGTAACTATTTGGTAATTGGAACACTTAATATATAATAATAACAAGTAAGTTTCAGTTATTGTACTAATGCAGAATATAAGAAAATCATTATATTTCACTTTTTTCGACAGCTTTGTGGCACCTGAAGATATAATTTCGCAGGATTAATATTTATGCACAGTCATTATCTATAGCACCCACATATTTTCCGCACTAGCCATATTTGAATTTCGAAAAAAAGTTTAAAAACCTCATTTTCGATCCGCCCTAGTGTAAAGTGTCCATTAAAGAAACTTTTAGCTAATGCTCATTTGAGCAAAGAAGAATTCTGCACTGTTTTGTGTGAAGTAGAAGCAATGGTGAACAGTAGGCCTATCACTTGCTTATAACAGTATGCAGGATGCAGAGCCATTGACACCAAATCATTTTCTTTGTGGTAAACGATTAACATCAAGCCCCAGTTTGCCAGAAGACTTGCAGCCTATCCAGAGCACTCAAAGAGAGTTAACCAGAAGATTCAAGTACCTTAAAGAGCTACAAGATCAGTTATGGAAGAGGTGGCAGATGGAATACTTGCCAGAACTCAATTATTACCCATCAGACAATGTAAAGGGCTCCAATGTAAATTGTATCAAGGTGGGAGAAGTGGTAATGATTGGGGATGAAAGACTAAGGCAATGCTGGAAGCTTGGCATAACTGAAGAGTTGTTTGTTGGCAAAGACAATTTAGTTAGGTCTGCACTGGTAAAGACTTCAGAAGGAAAATTAAAGAGACCTATACAAAAACTCTATGCTTTAGAAATCAGCAAAAACACGGATAGTCAAGATGAAACATTTGAGTTACAGCCTCATGGAGAAGGCTTGGCTAAATTTGCAGAAGGTAATGACAACAATGCCTCTTCGGTGGGGAGTGTTAGAAAATCTAGAAGAGGAAGAGCCATTGTTGCCCCAAGGCGATATGATGACTAAGCTGATTGATGCAGCATTGCTTGTATATATATTAAGTTAAGGTGTATATATATATATCCATCTCATAATTGTAAGGTTAGTGAAAAATTTACTTAATTTAGGGCTAGCATTTTTGGGCTCTTGTGGCATCATTTTTTTTGAGGCGCTGCGCGTCCTTCCTACTCGTTTGTTGAATGCGGCACTTACAGGGCGTGGTCTTATAGAGAGCTCTCTTGCAATTCAGTTTGGTTGTTTAGATACAAAATTGTTGCATCGTGCAATGGTGCAGGTTGTGTTGTTTTTGCAAGGTTTAGAAAGACCATAAATAGTGCCCCTTTTGTTTTTTATCTTAATTTTATGCAACTGAGGCCTAAGGTATGCCCACATCGAGTCAGCAACCCTGAGGTAGGACCTAATAGGACCTCCAAGTCCGTAAGTTTTTAGTCTAGCTTAACTTGGGCTGTAGGTTAAACTGGCCCTTCAGAGCTTGGCCGTTCACGGCTCAGCTGGGATTCTGAACCCAATAAAAAAAAAAACAGTTGATGGGTTTTGTTGTGTAGATTTGACATTCAAGGATTGTACCTATAAAAATGTTAAGTTATCACTTCTGCCTAATCTATGTACTAATGTTATTCTTGGCCATGATTTTTTGTCTAGACATGAATCAGTTGAGATACCTTTTGGGGGAAGAGAACCTTCCTTAACTGTATGTAACCTTGCAGCAGCCGAGGTGGAACCTCCGTCTTTATTTAATAATTTAAGTCCTGAATGCAAACCCATTGCTATTAAGTCACGCCGATATTGTCAGACAAATATGAGTTTTATTTCGTCCGAAGTAGATCGCCTTCTTAAGGAAGGCATCATCGAACCCAGTCGAAGTCCTTGGCGGGCACAAGTTTTAGTGGTAGCCAATGAATCTCATAAAAAACGCCTAGTTATCGGTTATTCTCAAACAGTAAATAGATACACGCAGTTGGACGCTTATCCTCTGCCTAATATAAATGAAATGGTGGGCGAAATTGCACAGTATAGTATCTTTAGTACAATAGACCTTAAGAGCGCCTATCATTTGATCCCTATCAAGGAGGACGATAAGCCATACACTGCTTTCGAAGCCTGTGGCCAGCTGTTTCATTTCAATAGAATCCCGTTTGGTAACAAACGGCGTGCCTGTTTTCAGAGAGTAATCGATGACATAATTCGTAAAGAGGATTTAAAGGATACTTTCATTTATGTGGACGATATCACTATATGTGGACACGATCAGAAGGAGCATGATGATAATTTGACAACATTTTTAAATGTAAAAAAGTATAATCTTCATATTAACGAAAATAAGAGTTCTATATCTAAGTCATCTATAGATTTACTAGGTTATAGAATAAGTAATGGTTCTTTAAAGCCTGATCCTGAAAGGTTAAAACCACTGCTCGAAATGCCTCCTCCCAATGATGCTAAAGACATGCGCCAAGTAATAGGTATGTTTGCCCACTATTCTAAATGGATCATAAAATTTTCCGAGAAAGTACGACCTTTGGTTGAAAATGAAACATACCCTCTCCCTCTTAACGTAATTAATGCTTTCGAAAATCTTAAAAGTGATATTGCTAATTCTGTTGTTGTTGCCATTGATGATAATATTCCTTTTGTAGTAGAGACTGATGCGTCTGATTACGCAATAGCTGCTCAATTTTGTCAAGCTGGACGTCCAGTCGCCGTTTTCGCCCGTACTCCGTCGCCCTCTGAAAGGAATCATTCCTCTATAGAAAAAGAAGCATACGCCATTGTTGAGTCTATCCGAAAATGGCGGCATTATCTGCTTGGTAAACACTTTAAACTAGTAACGATCAAAGGTCAGTAGCGTTTATGTTTGACACTAAACATGAAGGAAAAGTTAAGAACGAGAAAATCATGAGATGGAGACTTCAATTATCAAGATTCAGTTATGACACTGTATATCAATCCGGAAGAGAAAATATAGCTCCAGATACGCTTTCTCGCTCATTTATAGTATCTATTAATAAACATCATTTAGAAGAGTTACACATTGCCTTGTGCCATCCCGGAGTAACTAGAATGTGGCACTTTGTTAGAAGCCGAAACCTCCCATATTCAATTGAAGATGTAAAAAACGTTATTTCAAAATGCATTGTATGCGCCCACTGTATGTAAACCGAAGTATTTAAATAGTAATCAAGGTCAGTTAATAAAAGCTACACAACCTTTCGAAAGATTAAATATTGACTTTAAAGGTCCTTTGCCTTCCAATTCCCATAATCGTTATCTGCTAACGATAGTAGACGAATTTTCGAGGTTTCCTTTCGCGTTTTCATGTGCGGACACTTCTGCTGAAACTGTTGTCTTAGTCAACTTTTTGCTATCTTTGGTGCACCCGCGTCTGTGCACTCCGATAGAAGTTCCTCCTCTATGTCGTGTACACTTAAACGGTACCCGGTCGATTCGCCGACGGACGTTTTGCCGACAGACATTTTGCCGACGGACGTTTCGCCGAACGGACGATTCGCCGAATGGACTGTCATTAATATTTCTATGACAAAACACACACACACATGTTATTAAAGGTTATTATTAAATGTTACTGAATTATTTTGTTAAAATATTAAATTATGTTAAATTGACAGTTATAGACGCTTGACGTAAAAACATAGATACCTTTTTAAAATAAATTTATATCGATAATACTATATAAAATGTTTAGCTATATATATATATATATATTTTTAATATATATAATATATGTTTAGGTTGCGCCCCCTCAACCAGTTCCATTGGTTGAAACAACATCACATATAAAATTGTTTTTGGATTGAACAATATTTAGAGGTCGCCCCCGCTTATTAAAGTTCATAAAATATAGCTATTATTTATGCAATTAATATTTGAAATTACTAGCAGTTGTCAAGTATACTAAACATATGTTTTTAATTAATTAATCATCATATTTATGATGAATTCAATTAAATGAATATATTAGAGATAATTGTCAAGTTTGTAGCTGAAAATATTGCTTGATAAGACAAGATCAACCTGTTTAAACATGTTTCATCAAGAATGCTCCAGATTATGTTGCAATTGTTTATTTGTCATCATTCAGTGTTCTGCTGTCATAAGTAAAAGGTGTGTAACTGTGTATCACTATACTTCTTTTTTGCTATTATCAGATAATAAACTATGTTATTTATATTTTTCACAATTATTTATACTGATTTTGTTATTAGTGTTTGAAAAAAATTTAATGAATTTAATGAAAAAATTAGAATTTATGCTCTTATACACATATTATGAAGTTTTAAACAATGTTGCTATTTGTCACAAAGAATTTAATTTAGTTCAATGGAAATTTTACCTGACATGTGTTTCATGATCTGTGTTTCTATCAGTGGCGTCACTAGAGGGGTGCGGGGGGTTTTTGTGCAGTGTTTGAGCAGAAATTTATTATTTTTTATAAAAATATCCCTGTAGTTAGTTATAACAACAAAAACATTTTTCGTAAGCCCAGCTTACATGTATCAATATACCTACAAGGCTAAAACTCTATGCTAATTTACTTTTTGAACCTTCTAATGCGCTCCGGTCAGAGCTGTCATTATTACCCAATTACAATGACGCTTCGAATCACGTGGTTTCGTCTGCACGCTCTACAAGCACGCGCTGTTGTTTTCGTTGCTGCTGGTGTTTTTATAGTCGCTGATTTTGTCAAATTTTCTGTTGTTTTAGCTACAATATTGTGGTAATTAGTATTTGTGAACCTATATCAATAACTTTTTGAGAATGAAGTAGTAATTAAAGGAAAAGAAGGAGAAAAATAAAAAAAGGCTTCCGCTCAGTTGTTGCAGCCTCTGTCTTTATGATGTTGCAGCCTCAAATTTATGAGTATATTTCCATATGCATTTGTCTACAACTTCTACATTATTTGGGCCGTTATTGATTATGCAAACCTAATCCATTAATGTACTGTATCTCATGTAACGGTAAAGTTTAACGTTAAAATGAATATAATTTTGATGTAGTTCTTAAACGTTTTTACTTCGAATTCTATTGTTTTCTTACCGAATTTTCACTTTAACCACATGAAACTATGTAAATGTAAATACATTTAGGCTGTGCGTATGATATTGTAATTTAAAGGAGTAATTTTAATTTTGCTAGTTGTTTATGTCACTACTATTGCCATTACATTCAGTGATATACGGGAATTACGATTTACGAGTAACATTAGTACAAAAAACATTACTAAGGATTCTGTATGGTCTGGTACGGGAGGAGGTCCATGGGGGGGGGGTGACACCATGAGTTACCGCACTGGGTGACACCAACCCTAGTGACGCCACTGTTTCTATTTCCAATAAAATAGCAAAATATAAATTTCTACTACAAAAATATTTATTCCTTGTTTCTTAGATTAAAAAATAATAGGAATAATAATTGAGAAAAATACGTTAGATTTATAAAATAGACCAAATTAACTTTTGTCTACCAAATTTTTTTTTTTTTGTAATTTAAAAAAGTCAAAACAGTGATTTAGCCCTGCTCTTATTTTGCAGATGAATACAAGAAGACCATTCTATTTGCTCGGATCTACAGTAGATGATATTAAAGGCTCAAAGCTGCCCCCATATAGGCAAGCTTTTGGTTATTTTATGCACCTCCACAGAGAGAAAAACATGACAATCCGCGATGCTCTGCGTCAATCTATTCGAGCCACAATAGTTATCTGGGATAAGGCCAATATTCCTACTCAGCAGGAACCTCGTGCCATGAAGAAGTTAGAGAATTTCTTTAACGAATGGACTTGCTTAAAGAAGCATGCTTCCAGAACAAGCCAGAGCCATAAAACCAAGGAGGCTGATTTTGTAGAGCGATTGGAAGATCTCTTTGACATCGCCCATGGAGACGCTGAGAAGCTGATCAAGAATCGTGAGGACTGGGAGTTCCTTCAACTGCAAAGACAAAAAGGTCGTCCTGGCTCAATCGGTGGTGTGGACACTGTACATCTTCACCGCACAAAAAATGCAGTCAAACGGTTGGAAGCTGAGGCAGAGAGAAAAAGAAAGTCAGAATCTTTGATGGAGGCGTCTACTAGTCAAGTTGTACTGGCTTCTTCCACATCTTCCAGCAACACTGATGAAAGTGAGAATGAGGAGGAGGAGCCCAAAGGAGCTTGTGCTTTACCAAAATCTAAGAAAAAACGAGGCATGAAAAACATCATGACTATTCAGATGTCTGCTGCCCTGGATCGTACACAAATTTCCTCTAGAAAGGCAACATTTATCCTCGCAGAGGCAGCTAAAAGCTTTGGTTTGGACGCTTCAGATTACAACATAAACCAACATTCTATCCATCGCCTTCGAAATAAGAACCGAGCTCGTCATGCTAAAGAACTTAAGGAGCATTTCCATGGAGAATGTTCTATGACAGTCCACTGGGATGGCAAGATGATGGAGGACCTCACCTCGCACAAGCACATTGATCGTCTCCCAGTACTTGTGTCAGGACCTGGTGTTGAACAGCTGCTTGGTGTCCCCAAAATCCCAAACTCAACTGGAGAAGCACAAGCTGAAGCCGTCTTTAACTGCCTGAATGAATGGGGAATTACAGAGAGAGTAAAAGCAATTTGTTTCGATACAACAGCTTCAAACACGGGTCAATATAGTGGAGCCTGTGCTCTCATCGAAGCAAAATTGGGACATGATGTTTTGTACTTGCCTTGTACACCATGTTTTAGATTTATTGTTGGGAGCTGCATTTGAAGCAACATTGGGATCTACATCAACTGGTCCAGAGATATTGATCTTTAAGCGTTTTCGTGACAATTGGACTTCTGTTGATCAAAGCCAGTTCCAAACAGGTGAGACAGACACGATTACTAAAGAAGCAATTATCCAGTCTAAAACTGAACTAATTCAGTTTGCTAGATCCCAGGCACCTATGCTACGGGATGACTATCAAGAACTTTTGGATCTGTCCATCATCTTTCTTGGAGGTGTCCCCAATAAAGGCATCAAGTTTCGTGCACCAGGTGCCATGCATCGAGCTCGCTGGATGTCCAAAGCGCTCTATTCTATCAAGATGTGGCTTTTTCGAAACCAGTTCAAGATGACTAAGACTGAAGAACGAGGAATTCGAGATCTTTCCCTTTTTTTTTCATCTATATGAAGGCTTGGACAACATCCTCACTCCCTATTGAAACCCCATTTAATGACTGGCTCCTTATGAGGTCATTGATTAATTATCCTAACAAAAAGATTTCTGATGCAACTAAAAAAAAGCTCTCTAACCACTTATGGTACCTGTCTGAAGAAGCAGTTGGTCTTGCTTTCTTTGATGAGCGAATTACTACAGATGTAAAGAAACGCATGGTAAAGGCATTAGAAGATGAGTCCACTGATAGACCACCCAAGCGTCCTCGGATTCCTGAATCGACCTTCTGCTCTGGTGAAGGACTACACCAACTTGTTACAAGAAATACTAGAGAATTCTTTACTAAGCTGAATTTGCCAGAAGGATTTCTGAACAAGGCACCCAGCACTTGGACATCCAACTGTGAATATTTAAGGGCCAGAGCTATTGTTGCAGCTCTATCTGTTGTAAATGACCGGGCAGAACGTGCAGTAGCTTTAGTTCAAGAGCTGAATAAGAAATTGACAGTGGGGGAAGAGCAGCTCCAGTTCCTGCTCCAAATTGTTGCAAAACACCGCCAGAGTCACCCAGTTCCATCAAAAACTGTTCTTCTCAAAAAATAACCATCAATGAGGTCGCACCTTAAAATACACCATATTGTATAATCATTGTATATTAAATAAATGTTGTATAAGGAAATAATGCTAATTAAAGTAATTAAAGTATGTAAATAGCACTGGCATTTTGAATTTATCTCTATATAATAAACTAATGGTTTTTTTTTGTAGCAATGCTTCATTGCTGATTGTATATAAAAAAAGAGCCAGGAAGGATTTTGGATAGGAGAAAAAGGATTGGGATAAAGAAGGATTGAGGACCAAAGGATGGATTATAACAACATCAAGGATAGGTTAGAAAAGGATCAATGATAAATAAGAAGGCCTATACTTATAAAAACGAATCAAACTAAAAAAAGAAGGAAGGAATTATGTGTATAATGAGCATAATCATATGTCAGGAGCTATTATGCCATGGTCACCATTTTTATTAGCCGGGGGCGACCCCTAAATATGAGCCAATTTGTGTCAAACTTTCAAGTTTTAGTTTTTATGCTAAATGGAACTATTTTAGGGGGCGCAGATAAAATAATTCAACATTTCAATTTTTGACTACCCAATAAGAGACACCCTAATATATATATATATACACACATACACACATACACACATATATATATATATATATATATATATATATATATATATATATATATACGGTGCTGGTTAAGTATGCGGTCTACCATCTGAGTTTTGACAGAATATTTTCGTTAAAACTAACGAAAATATCACGACTTAACCTAACCAATTATCAAGGGCGTACTAATTATAACATTGTTTGTTTCTGGAATAGTATTTACTATTTACTAATACATCAACTGTACGCCCTTGATAATTGGTTAGGTTAAGTCGTGATATTTTCGTTAGTTTTAGTGAAAATATTCTGTCAAAACTCAGATGGTAGACCGCATACTTAACCAGCACCTATATATATATATATATATATATATATATATATATATATATATATATAAAATGAACAACGAATAATCCATATTCATTTTTACATAAGACCCAAAATCGCTTAACGCGAGTTTGGATAATAATTTTACTTGTAGCTTCCTATTTTTGTTCGTGTCACAACCCTACGATCTACCATATCTATGGTTTAGTCGTATCCATTTTCCATTTGTTATAGAAGTTATTATAATTAATTATGAATTGTCTTGCATCTCACCCTCGACCCTAGATTATGCATACACATTGCATGTAACAGGATTGGAACCCGGAGTTGTACTTCTTAGTCATTACTACCCACTCTTTGTCTCTAATTCGTTCTGGTAAATCTTCCTAATAATGATTTGTACTATACGTAAAAATTCAATAACTATGACGTCACATTTTCCCGTCATTTATTTCCCTTCATCATATATCTAGTATTCAATGTATGAAAATTCTTTAACATCATAATAAAAACTGTACACTCTATAGAAGTCATTATTTATATGTTATGTAGTATAAATATAACTATTATTCGACCATATACCCCGCCCCCATACGTCCATATCTTATCTTGACCATTATCGTATGTCAATTTTATTAAATATTCATTTTTGCTATGAAACGCCAAACTTTAGGCCTTCGTTCGAAAACGCAAAAATACGTTCTTGTATTGTTTTTTTTAATTATTTTTTTTCAAGTGCGTTCACCCCTCAAGATATTCATAAATGCTTAGTAAGATCAAATTCCGCTCACTACGACAGATTCGAACGCCTCAAAGATAAAATATCTCCTTTCGCTCTGATTTCAAATTTATAACATATTATAACATATTATAACATATTTTTTATATAAATCCAAACCATATGTGCCCATGTACTTTGTATTATATTTCTAACATCTTAATTGTCTATTAATATGAAACACTGTAAAAACAAAACAAAGTTATAGTAACTGTTTAATTGTAATCAACTGTAATACTTTAATTTAATATAACGTAATGTACTTTAATGAAACTGTAATTAATAATAACTTGTAATGTACTTCATTGAAACTGTAATTAAATGTAATGATTTAATTTATAATGTAAGAATGTACTTTAAATAGAACTTTAATGGACAATCATAAGCGAATGTGAAGTAATCCATAATTGTAATCGTAATTGTAATGAACCAAAATTAATACGTACTCAGTCGTGTACTTAAATTGTACTTATGTGTACTATTACGAAATGATATCGCCTTCATAAATGTAGACTCGGCGAAAAATACAAATTAGTTTTTATTTTTATTTTTTTAAATTTTTATTTGCAATCTTTCAAACATCTGATCATGTGTTTAAAAGGGGGAAATTTAACCTTCGACTGTCTTCCCCCAAACATTTAGGTTTATATTATACATGTATTTGTAAAATTACGGCACTTGATTAAGTCACTTCATTATAGCACTTCATTACGACTCCCTTGTTAGCAGCCTTGCTGCGGGGAGGGGGCAGAGGCCCCTTGCCTTCTTAATATTTTTAGATTCCGGCCTGAGCCATGGTCGAAAGAGGTCGAACCTCTACCCCTGTAAATTCAGAGCACTACCTGTACATTTTGAGAAGTAAACTAAATGTAAGAGAAACTTTTTATTTTCCCCTTCGAGCCGTGCTCTCTTCAGAAGAACTTAGTCGGTTAAGTCGATAATTTTAGTATCAGAGAAAGTATCAGAGAAAGTATCAGAGTATTATAGAAAGAGAAGAATTAAAAATTGGCGACCCTTTGCCCAAATTAAGAGATAACCCAAGCACCATAGAAGATATTGGCATAACAGTCTGGCGAGTCTGTAGCCAAGAGTTTAACAAGAGGTGACCGAAAAGAATTAGAATGTTATAGAAGAAATATCCGTTGCTTGCCTCCTAACTAGAACCCCCGTCGATCCGAACCACCACAGGGCCATAGACGGAGGGGTTAACAAACTGGCGACCCTTTACCAGGATCTTAATATTGTGGCGACCCTTTACCAGGATCTTAACAGATTTTAAGAAGAAGATTTTAACAAGAAGATAAGATTTTAACAAGAAGATTTTAACAAGATTTTAACAAGAAGATTTTAACAAGAAGATTTTAACAAGAAGATTTTAACAAGAAGATTTTAACAAGAGGCCACTCTTTGGCCAAGAATAGAAATTACCCTGCATCAGGATAAAACCAGTTGACCGGCGTGTCACGACTTCTTGTTCGTAACATCCACCCTTGAACCGGTGTGTCACGACTCCAAGTTCTCCACGCCTAGTTTTCATCCAAGAAGAAGTAGCCAGCAAGACGTCTTCAGGACACGTCTCAAGGATTTCCCCATAGAAAATTTTGTTAAGTACAGTTTGTTTTTTAAGTAATTTATAAACACTTGAAAAGTCCGTATTATTAACAGTTAATATTTAGTATGGAGCCAGAATTAACACAAAACACAGTGAACACTTCAGAAACCAGTGATACACTTTTTTTTAGTGAAACAGTAATTGTCACAGAAGTTAATTGTCAGAGAGTTAATTGTAACAGAGTTAATTGTAACAGAGTTAATTGTAACAGAGTTAATTTCAAAGAGAGTTAATTTCAAAGAGTTAATTTCAAAGAGAGTTAATTTCAAAGAGAGTTAATTTCAGTTATTTTCACTGTTATAGTCAGTATAGAATAATTTTATTTTATGTACCAAACATAATAGTACCAGAGTGAAATGTTGTTTACATTTTATATTTTTATTTGCAAATTTTTTTTCAAATTATTGAATTTGAATTGACTTGCAAATTAAGAAAGAGAGTGTTTATAGAGTTTATAGATTTAGAGAGATACTTGAAGTAATTTTGAAGTCAGTTTTGAAGTCATTTTTTGAAGTCATTTTTTAAAGTCATTTTTGAAGTCAGTTTTTGAAGTCAGAAGGTTGCACCAAGAGGGTCAACCAAACCCCAGAGGATAATAGTCTCCACTTGATTGAGATCAAGTGCAGTCATTTTCCGTTTTCAGTTAATCTTCACTTGATAGCAGTTCAAGTGCAAGTCAGACAGTTTCAGAATACTTGACAAGCGTTCAAGTCAGACAGTTTCAGAATACTTGATAGAGTTCAAGTTACAGTTTCAGAATACTTGATAGAGTTCAAGTTACAGTTTCAGAATACTTGATAGAGTTCAAGTTAGAGAGTTTTATTCCAAGTCAGAGAGTTTTATTCCAAGTCAGAGAGTTTTATTCCAAGTCAGAGAGTTTTATTCCAAGTCAGAGTTTAAGTCCCAAGTCATTTCAATGCAGTCAATTGAATTCAACTTTTTCTTTGTAATTTAAGAGAATTTAATTTAAGAAAATGTAATCTAAGAATTTGATTCAACCTTTTTTTTTTGTTGTAAAAGAGAATTTAATTCAACCTGAATTGACCGATTTGCGTCTTTAGTTTAACCTTTCTTTGTTTTGTTGTAAGAAGGAAATTGACCGATTTGTCTTTTCTTTTTCATGCCATTGTTGCGTATATAAATATATAGGTAAAATGACATTTTATTGTTTGTAACCAAAACAGTTTTTACAATTGTTTGTAATGACTTTGGTAATTATTGTAATGTATATGTGATAATAATAGTTGTGTAATAATTAATTAATCGATCTTGTCCCAATGACTCCTTTTAAATTACTATGCTGAGGAGCATACCGTCCCTCCATTTTGTTTCAACTCTCTTAATTTCTAAGTAGTGTGACAAGCAATCTTTTTTTAAAGAGCAAAGTGCTCACGAAAGATGTAATTGTCAATTTCAGACTTATACCCCCCGCTTAGTCACTCAATTCCCCCGAATGTAGTACTCCAAACTTTTTTTTTTTTTTTTTTTTTAAAAACCCCAACCCCAGTTGAACCGTGTCAACCAGAGAAATGGTTCAACCATGGTTAATTCCTCTTTGGTACGATGGAACATAACCTCAATTTAGGTTAAGTGTTTTTTTTATATTACAGTATATGTTTAGTTCATTATAGTTTATAATTGATTTCTATTCTTAACTTTTATATTTTTTATATTTTTTTTATTCAATGAATACTGAGTAATTGGGTTGGTCGAATTTAATTAATTGTGTGTCAAAATATCAAATAATTCAAATTCTATCAACATTTAACGAAAGAGTATAATTTTTCTACTTAACATGCAAAAATTATTAAACCTTTTTAATATTTTTTTTATTATATAAAAATAATTTTTAATTAAAAATTTACCTGAAATTATTAAAAGAAAAGATTGTTCGAAATGCTTTCCTTCCATTTCAATAACTTTTTTATTCTTGGCCGAAACTCATCTAAGGTTCGATTTACTTTTATTTTCAAGAATATTATAAAATTATGTTTAGCTCATTAAAATGCATAAATTGATTTCTATTGTTAATTTGTATTCTTAATTTTCTTAATTCAATTATCGTAGGGATGCTTCTGGTTAATGTTAATGGTTATATAGTTCATAGATAGCTACGAATGTTACAATGTTACTAGTCGAATTTAATTCCATCTTCAAAATTTAATTTTTAATACCGCTAGATTTACTTTTTCATTAATTGTAAGTTCCTCTAAGTTCGTTTTTTAATTACCTTATACGTGTAACTGATTAATTATGTAAAATCTAAATCATAATTGAATTTTATTACTTTTGACACATTCGAATTCATTTACGTTCCGTCCCTCCAGTCACTTTCATATTAAACTCATATGCATACACCATCATTAATACTACCTGTAATTTAGAATTTTATAATAATTGACCTTGAGCTTAAAGGATTTTATAATAATAATAATGATAATATAATAACAATAACTGACTTAAACTTAAAAGATTTTATAACCCTAAACCCATCTTAAATTATTATACATTATTTTTAAACTTTGTTAATTCAAAAACCTTCCAAATGCCTACACATTTGACCACAGGTCTATACATCATCCACTACGTAATTCGATTTGTACCTAAAACAGTCAATAAAAATGCATGTATGCACATTATATATACTATATATATACAGCCCTTATGCTAAAATCATTGAATATCACAATAAAACTATTTCATTACGTAAGTGCAAACTATGCTGTTTAGTCTTAATCATTTGTGCTTTCTAATATATCTTGCTCATGCATTTATTCAGTTACTTGAACAATCCTATCAGCTAATCTGTCCCTCGAAATTGTAAAATACACACTTTGCACCTAATACACCCAAATACACACTTGACCACAGGTCTATACATCATCCATTACATAATTCGATTTTTTACCTACAATAGTCAATAAAATTAGTTACGAATTGTACTATCATGGTAACCATGAAAATCCATGAACTTTAAAATTTATATTTTTCCCTTTTACCTATTCATTATGAATGTAATTTTCCCCACAGAAAATAAAATTTTGCTACAAAAATTTAACAATACCATTCTTTGTCTAACTTAATTGTTTGTCTAAATTAAAGTATTAACCTTTGAATTTTTTTTTATATTATATAATAACACTTGTTCTGTATAAAAATTTGTAATGTAAAGAAAAATTCGTCATCTAACTTGAAGTAGTTAGGATGTTATTTTCTCATTTGTATTGTATTAATGGTACCCTACTAGATTATTGTATAAATATCATTTTAGAGGGGGAACAATGTAAAAAATGAACAACGAATAATCCATATTCATTTTTACATAAGAACCAAAATCGCTTAACGCGAGTTTGGATAATAATTTTACTTGTAGCTTCCTATTTTTGTTCGTGTCACAACCCTACGATCTACCATATCTATGGTTTAGTCGTATCCATTTTCCATTTGTTATAGAAGTTATTATGAATTATGAATTGTCTTGCATCTCACCCTCGACCCTAGATTATGCATACACATTGCATGTAACAGGATTGGAACCCGTAGTTGTACTTCTTAGTCATTACTACCCACTCTTTGTCTCTAATTCGTTCTTGTAAATCTTCCTAATAATGATTTGTACTATACGTAAAAATTCAATAACTTGACGTCACATTTTCCCGTCATTTATTTCCCTTCATCATATATCTAGTATTCAATGTATGAAAATTCTTTAACATCATAATAAAAACTGTACACTCTATAGAAGTCATTATTTATATGTTATGTAGTATAAATATAACTATTATTCGACCATATACCCCAACCCCATACAACCATATCTTATCTTGACCATTATCGTATGTCAATTTTATTAAATATTCATTTTTGCTATGAAACGCCAAACTTTAGGCCTTCGTTCGAAAACGCAAAAATACGTTCTTGTATTGTTTTTTTTATTATTTTTTTTCAAGTGCGTTCACCCCTCAAGATATTCATAATGCTTAGTAAGATCAAATTCCGCTCACTACGACAGATTCGAACGCCTCAAAGATAAAATATCTCCTTTCGCTCTGATTTCAAATTTATAACATATTATAACATATTATAACATATTATGTTGTATATAAATCCAAACCATATGTGCCCATGTACTTTGTATTATATTTCTAACATCTTAATTGTCTATTAATATGAAACACTGTAAAAACAAAACAAAGTTATAGTAACTGTTTAATTGTAATCAACTGTAATACTTTAATTTAATATAAAGTAATGTACTTTAATGAAACTGTAATTAATAATAACTTGTAATGTACTTCATTGAAACTGTAATTAAATGTAATGATTTAATTTATAATGTAAGAATGTACTTTAAATAGAACTTTAATGGACAATCATAAGCGAATGTGAAGTAATCCATAATTGTAATCGTAATTGTAATGAACCAAAATTAATACGTACTCAGTCGTGTACTTAAATTGTACTTATGTGTACTATTACGAAATGATATCGCCTTCATAAATGTAGACGGCGAAAAATACAAATTAGTTTTTATTTTTATTTTTTTAAATTTTTATTTGCAATCTTTCAAACATCTGATCATGTGTTTAAAAGGGGGAAACTTAACCTTCGACTGTCTTCCCCCAAACATTTAGGTTTATATTATACATGTATCTGTAAAATTACGGCACTTGATTAAGTCACTTCATTATAGCACTTCATTACGACTCCCTTGTTAGCAGCCTTGCTGCGGGGGGGGCAGAGGCCCCTTGCCTTCTTATATTTTTAGATTCCGGCCTGAGCCATGGTCGAAAGAGGTCGAACCTCTACCCCTGTAAATTCAGAGCACTACCTGTACATTTTGAGAAGTAAACTAAATGTAAGAGAAACTTTTTATTTTCCCCTTCGAGCCGTGCTCTCTTCAGAAGAACTTAGTCGGTAAAGTCGATAATTTTAGTATCAGAGAAAGTATCAGAGAAAGTATCAGAGTATTATAGAAAGAGAAGAATTAAAAATTGGCGACCCTTTGCCCAAATTAAGAGACAACCCAGCACCATAGAAGATATTGGCATAACAGTCTGGCGAGTCTGTAGCCAAGAGTTTAACAAGAGGTGACCGAAAAGAATTAGAATGTTATAGAAGAAATATCCGTTGCTTGCCTCCTAACTAGAACCCCCGTCGATCCGAACCACCCCAGGGCCATAGACGGAGGGGTTAATATATATTATATATATATATATATATATATATATATATATATATATAACTGCAATGACCGCGCAGTATATTAACGTATAGAAACGACGTAAGTATAGAGGAGTGTTCTGCACACGAGGAAGAGAAATAACAAACAAATGAAAAATAAGGCACCCGCCCGGGAATCGAACCCAGGATCTTCCAATTGCCGGTCAGACGTGCTAACCACTACACCACGGAGCCACGATAGTCAGAAGTGCCTTATTTTTCATTTGTTTGTTATTTCTCTTCCTCGTGTGCAGAACACTCCTCTATACTTACGTCGTTTCTATACGTTAATATACTGCGCGGTCATTGCAGTTAAATGTACATATTCACGATTTGCGAGGGTGCCCTCTCAAGGCATTGGTTTCTGCCCTGTGTAGGAGAATTACAACTTCTGACTATCGTGGCTCCGTGGTGTAGTGGTTAGCACGTCTGACCGGCAATTGGAAGATCCTGGGTTCGATTCCCGGGCGGGTGCCTTATTTTTCATTTGTTTGTTATTTCTCTTCCTCGTGTGCAGAACACTCCTCTATACTTACGTCGTTTCTATACGTATATATATATATATATATATATTTATATATATACATATATATATAATATACATATATATATATATATATATATATATATATGATGAATAAAACCACGAAGGAAAGGAAACACAAAATGGTGCTCAAGCGCTTTGTCTAATGACATCCTCAGGAACACTGAAGTACATACAAGGGTTACAGCCTATATATAGGTTACAGAAAAAAAATAAATAAATAAATAAAAAAATTTAAAAAAATAAAAATAATATACACATATATATATATATATATATATATATATATATATATATATATATATATATATATACATATTATATATATACACATATATATATATATATATACATATATACCTATATATACATATATATATGCAATAAACGGAGAAGTAAAAATAAAAATTAAAAATTAAAGGATTATCAGAGAGGCATACAGATTTGTAAGGAAAAAATATCGATTTTTAGCACAAGATCAAATGAATTATAAAAATACAAATTTATACTGGAAATCTGCCCGGGTTTTAACACTCTGCCCTTTTCATGTCCACTTCACCTTCTCTGCCCTACCTTTACGGTCTTATTAAAACCCACAAACCTGGCAACCCTATGCGCCCTATTATTAGCTCGGTGGGCTCTATTACTTATAAACTCTCCAAATGGCTTGTCAAAGTCTTGTCCCCCATTCTCGGAACTATCTCTGATTCACATGTAAAAAATTCCATGGATCTTACTGAAAAATTGAATAATGCACGTACTGAAACTAACGATAGATTGATCAGTTTTGACGTTTGTTCATTGTTTACAAAAGTGCCGATTGACGATATGCTTGACTTTCTCTCCCAAGAATTACATAAGTATGACCTGCCACTACCTTCACACATTGTTTTGGAACTTATTAAGCTTTGCATCAAAGACTGTAAATTCACTTTCAATAACGAGTATTATCAACAAGTTTTTGGGATGGCCATGGGCAACCCCTTATCGCCCCTCCTCTCCAATATTTATATGGAGTTTTTCGAAATTACTTACATTCCGAGAATCCTGGGGGTTGGCATCCCTTGGTTGCGGTACGTCGACGATATTTTGTGTATCTGGCCCATGAATCGTGACCTGGATAACTTCCTCCTTCAGTTAAATGATCAAGTCCCCTCCATTAAGTTTACTTTAGAAGTGGAACAAGACAATTCAATCCCATTTTTGGATGTGCGTGTACATAGGGAAAGCCCAGGTTTTAAGTTTAGTATCTATCGGAAAACAACAAACAATTTGTCCTACGTACACTTTTACTCGGGACATGACACCCCCACTAAGAAGGCCATTTTTTCATCAATGTTTCTCCGCGCCCTTAGATCGCCAGTCCGGAATACATCGATGCCGAATTGGAAAAAATCAACGGTATTGGAAGTGATCTTTGTTATCCATCTGCGTTTATGGAATCTTGTCTCAACAAGGCAAAACGAACTTTTTATCGTGTCAATAATAACACTCGTACTTTGTCAAAAAATATTTTAGTACTTCCATTTTTCCCGGGCTTTTTAGGCATTGCTAATGTACTTAAACTTTTGGATATTAATGTAGTATTTTCATATAACAATATTGTGAAAAATATCATAGTAAAAAATAGCCCTACCAATAATTCAGGCATTATCTATAAAATTGGTTGTAAACAATGTGATTCCTTTTACATAGGTCAGACGGGAAAGGATTTGCACACACGTATAAAACAGCATCAATATTCCGTTAGAACAGGACAGTTGTACAGTGCCCTCTTTGTCCATTTGTCAGAGTTATCCCACTGTATTGATTGGAATAATGCTTCAGTTTTATTCCACTCTAGCAACATTGTTAATAGAAATATCCTTGAGTCTGCCATTATCCAACTTTCAAATAACTTCAACATAAGCAAAGGTCTTTTTCAACTCGATCCTGTTGTTTTGAATTCCTTCAAAACAGATTTAGATAAGAAGGGTAGAACGCTAAATCTTTGGTAAACTTGTATGCTACTTTATTAACTTTTAATTTTCATTTTATTTTTATATACATCGAAATTTGACCATAAAGGGCAGAGTGTTAAAACCCGGGCAGATTTCCAGTATAAATTTGTATTTTTATAATTCATTTGATCTTGTGCTAAAAATCGATATTTTTTCCTTACAAATCTGTATGCCTCTCTGATAATCCTTTAATTTTTAATTTTTATTTTTACTTCTCCGTTTATTGCATATATATGTGTGTATATATATATATATATATGTATATATATATATGTGTGTGTGTATTTTTTTTTTTTTTTTTTTTTTTCTGTAACCTATATATATGCTGTAACCCTTGTATGTACTTCAGTGTTCCTGAGGATGTCATTAGACGAAAGCGCTTGAGCACCATTTTGTGTTTCCTTCCTTCGTGGTTTTATTCATCATAAATATTTTTCACGTGTTACTTTCGTGAAATAATTTTCATATATATATAATATATATATATATATATATATATATATATCTTTCTTGGTGTATATTGTATAATTTAAAACTTTCGTTTTAGACCATGGAATTCACTTTGACGGTGTCCGGCGAATTTGTCTACAACAATTTGTCTAAAGATACAATTCATCTACAACAATTTGTCTACAACAATTTATCTACAACAATTAGTCTACAGATACAATTCAACTACAATAATTTGTCTACAGATACAATTTGTCTAGAGAAACTATTACTAATATTATTTAAAAAAATGACGATTGGTTAGGTGAAGTCGTGATATTTTCGTATGTTTTAACAGTAAACTAACGAAAATATCATGACTTAACCTAACCAATCGTCAAGGGTGTACTAACTTTTTATGGCCTTTCTCTGAATCAATAAAATGAAGAGGCATTGTGGGTTACTGAACAGTGAACAATGTAAAAGTTCCAGGATGACCAATTTTAAGTGCGAAAACCAAAGACATAAGTTACTAAGATTTAAAAAAGGCAAACGAACAAACGTTTCAGAATAGCTTAAACTATAAAGGCACAAACGCAAGACTGTGTGTGTATTTTGTCATAGAAATATTAATGACAGTCCATTCGGCGAATCGTCCGTTCGGCGAAACAGCCGTCGCCGAATCGTCCGTTCGGCGAAACGTCCGTCGGCAAAATGTCTGTCGGCAAAACGTCCGTCGGCGAATCGACCGGCCACGACTTAAACAATTTTTGAACTCACGCGGAGTGGCCACTAATAGAACGACCCCATATAATCCCCAAGGAAATGGTTTAGTTGAGAGATATAACGGAATTATATGGAAAGGAGTAAATTTAGCTTTCGTTTCAAGAAAACTCCCTGTTGGCTGATGGGAAACGGTTTTGCCCACTGTATTACATATCATACGATCTCTTTTATGTACTTCTACAAACTGCACCCCTCATGAGAGATTATTTAATTATCAGCGTCGATCTACAAATGGCCATTCCATACCTACGTGGCTTACCGCCCCGGGTAAAGTATTATTGAAAAATTATACACGTCAGTCTAAATATGAGCCTCCAGTTGAAGAAGTAGAACTCATTGAGGCTAATCCCGAATATGCTCATGTTCGTCTCCCGGGAGGCCGAGAGACTACTCTTTCGCTTAAGCACCTCGCCCCTGCTGGGGAATCTGAAACTCGAGAATACGAAAATACTAACGGTGATGGTGTGTTAAACAACTATCCCCCGTCACCTACCATCCTGCCCTCAAATCCGTCACCCACCATTGCTCCCTCCAATCCCTCACTGGTCAACGCTCCTCAGACTTCAGTAGATGATGATAATCAAAATACAGATTCCCCTATGACTGAGGTACGGCGATCAGGGCGTACTCGGTGTCCGCCTAGTTATTTTGAGGACTATATTGTTCAATCTAAGCAGGAGGGAAAATGTAATATTATTTTGCAGGTTTAGGATGACTCTATTAGAATGTTATACCTAAGTAAAATCATTTGTGTTTATATTCAATTCGATTAAACTGATGAATCTGATGATGTCTGAATTAAACTGATGAGATGTAAGATACTTTATTACATGAAGGTAATGATATTTTCTTGGATGTAATTAATCCTAATCTGTAGTATAAACAATTCATATAAATGCCCTATGTTTACTCTATCTATATTATTATTATAACTTGCGTCATTGAGTATATATATATTTATGTACCATAACTATATTATTGTTATTTATATTAACAGGAATGTTGTTCAATTAAGTTGATTAAAGCCTAAGAAAAGGAGAACGTTTCATTTCAAAGTCCTTTATTTTTTGTTCTGAATGAACTAAAAAATCGAGCAGAATATATGTTACAACCTTATATAAAAATAAGCCATTAAAACTGCCCTATTTCTATTTTTAGAACATAACAAGGACTTGTAAAGTTGTAAAAGAAAGACTAGATCCAGAAAATACAAAAATTATATTGATTTTAAATTTTATGAAACCATAACAAATATAAAATTATTGAGAAAAGGAATTTGAGAAAAGCTCACACTCACTAAATAAAATAAAAAAGATTGACAAAATAATGTATTTTTTCCAAATAACATGAGAATAAAAGTTTCACGTTTTCACCTTTCGAACTTTTGATGCAGCAAATTTTTTGATCAATAAAGAAAAATCTATTTTCTTAACAAAATCATTCTATGTACATTAGACTCAATGCATTCAGACGTTCTTGACGCATTGTTGTTCTTTTCTCAATTTTGCGATGAGAAAGTTTTGAAAAGGATCCCTCTCCTTCACAGACCGAACATGGCATTATCAGATAAATCCTGAAAGTAATGGCGACATTGAGAAAACATTTGCCTGACAAAATTCCTTTCATGATATTCATGATTACCTTCGAAAACTTCTTTCATCATTCTCCTGTAGTTCCTTGACTTCTTTTATCACATGTTCATGGAAATGAATCTTTTCGAACTCCTCTCCTAAGTCATTTTTATATTTTTCATGAGTTTTTTGCATGCTTTTCTTTTGACTTCGAGATTTTCATTCTTGTAGTAAAAAAAGAAAGAGAACTCACTGTGCACACGTTCACATGCCACAGAGCGCTTCTCCATCTCCATGATGAGACTGTCGCATATAACTAGGAATGTTTGAGTTTTAAATTTCTCTTGGGGGGGGGGTGAATGTATGCTCAGGTACAGATGTTTCATCAGATTTTTTTATGCAGGAAGGAGGGGCCAAGGGCAACTACCCGCAAAAACGCCCCTCCCATAAAACAAGAAGAGAGCCAAAATCAAGGTTCAGGGTTTTCAAAATGCCTAGACATTCTGCGTTTGAAAGATGGGAGGTCATAGACAGGAGGAAAGATGGATTGAGAAAGATTGTTCTAGAGTTCACCGGGTGAGTAGATGAAAGACTGAAAATACCGATTAACCCTTGCATTAGATAGTTGGACAGAAAAGGAATGAGAAAGTGTAGAAAGTCTGGTACTGCGTGCTCTCATTAAGGGAGGAGGCATGTAGTTAGAGAGTTCAGAAGAGCAATGTCCGTTATAATAGCGATAGTAAAGAGGGAGTGAGGCAACATTGCGGCGAAGAGAGAGAGAGAGAGATTGAAGACAATCAATAAGAGGTAGGGAATTGATGAGACGAAAAGCCTTTGATTCCACCCGGTCAAGTACGGCTGTGTGGGTTGAGCCACTCCACACATGAGAAGCATACTCCATACAGGTGTGAACAAGACCCTTGTACAGAGACAGCGACTGAGTTGTGGTGAAGAAACCGCGGAGGCGGTACAGCACACCTAATCTCTTAGAAGCTGTTTTAGAAAGAGAGTATATGTGATCTTTCAGGGAAAGATCACGAGAAAAGGAAACGTCAAGAATGTTAAGAGAAGAGGAAGGATTCAGTTGTGTATTGTTGAAGGTAAGGGGATAGTTGTGTATAAGATTGTAACAAATAGACAGATGGAGGAACTTAGTTTTGAGGCATTGAAAGCCACAAGGTTTTCTCTGCCCCAATCAGATATAGCAGAAAGATCAGAGGTCAAGTGTTCCATAGCCGTCCTACGCGAATCACAAAGTGACTGCTTTAAGGAACGCTTTAGGAAGCGGGTGGAGGAGTGAAGAGTGGAATCATCGGCATAGGAGTGAATAGAACAGGAAGTGCGAATTAAAAGATCATTAATAAATAAAAGGAAAAGATTGGGTGACAGAACAGAACCCTGAGGAACACCACTGTTAATAGCTTTAAGAGAAGAATAGTGGTCATCTATAACTGCAGCTATAGATCTGCCAGAAAGGAAATTAGAGATGAAGGCACAGAGAGAAGGATTGAAACCGAAGGAGGGCACTTTCGACATTAAAGACTTGTGCCAGACTATCAAAAGCTTTTGATATGTCTAGCGCAATAGCAAAAGTTTCACCGAAATCCCGAAAGGAGGATGACGAAGAGTCAGAGAGATATGCAAGAAGATCGCCAGTAGAACGTCCCTTGCGGAATCAATACTAACAATCTGAAAGAAGATTGTGAGAATATACAATAGGTGTTTAGGTATTTTCCTATTAAGGATAGATTCAAAAACTTTGGAAAGGCAAGAAATGAAAGCAATTGGACGATAGATGAAGGGTTGAGAGCAGTCACCCTTCTTTGGGACAGGCTGAATGAAAGCGAACTTCCAGCAGGAAGGAAAAGTACCAGATGAGAAACAAAGACGAAAGAGTTTGCCTAGGCAGGGTGTCAGCACAGAAACACAGTCCTTAAGAACAACAGAAGGAACACCATCAGGACCATACGCCTTCCTAAAGTTGAGCCCAAATAGGGCAGAAAAAACATCTCTAGAAGAGATTCTAATTTCAGACATAATAAAGTCAGAGGGGGGAGGAGATGGAGGAATAGCACCGGAATCGTCCAGGGTTGAATTGTAAGCGAAAGTCTGAGCGAAGAGTTCAGCTTTGTCAGGAGAAGAGACGGCAATTGTGCCGTCGGAATGGAAAAGAGGAGGGAAAGAAGAGGCAGTAAAGTTGTTGAAGAGGTTCTTAGCTAGATGCTAGAAAGAGCGAAAAGAATCAGAATTGGATAGATTTTCACATTTTTGTCGGATGAAGGAATTTTTGGCGAGTCGAAGAACAGATTTCGCACGATTCCGGGCAGGAATATAAGCTGAGTGAGAGTCAGGAGTTGGATGGCGCCGGTACCTTCTGAAAGCCTCCTCTCTGTTGTGGATAGCATTAGAGCAAGTAAAGTTAAACCAAAGGTTTTTTGCATTAGTCGTAGGAATAGAATATGGAATGTACGCCCCCATGCTCGACAGAATCAACACCGTGACGCGCTCAGCACACCAAGAAGGACCCGGAAACGGAAGCAGTAATCATTCCATGGGAAATCACAGAAGTACTGCCTAAGGGCCTCCCAATCAGCGGCGCCGAAGTGTCAAAAGCGCCTCCTCTTGGGAGGATCCAAAAGCCGAATTGGAGCGATAGGACAGGAAACAGATTGTGATTGGAGGAGCCCAACGGAGAAAATAGTTTCACAGAGTAAGATGAAGGATGAGAGGTAAGAAATAAATTTTTCTACCCTTGGGGTAGAAAAATTGGAAGCTAGTTCACCAGGGATGTCAGTGAAATGGGAGAAAGCCAAAGGTGATGGTGGACATTGAAATCTTCTAAAATGGAGATTTCAACAAAGGGAGAGTGGGAAAGAATGTATTCCACTTTGGAAGTAAGATAGTCAAAAAATTTTGGATAGTCAGTAGAATTAGGAGAAAGGTAAAGAGTGCAGATGTACGAGGGCCACTCAACATATTTTGCTCCACTTTTTTTTTTTTTCCAAGTTTCTTTGTAAGTTCCAGAAATTTTGTACACAAGTAGTTACATATCATTTTTACAAGTTTTTATTTTTCCACATAGTCTCCATACTTTTCTACGGCTTTCCTCCACCTCGAAACAAGGGCCTTTATTCCTTGCTGCTAAAAGTCCGCTGGGTTCCGCTGGAGCCACCTCTTAACCTCCTCAACAACCTCATCGTCACTGAAATTTTCTTCCACGAATAGCATTATTCATTGGCCCAAACAAATGGAAGTCTGAAGGTGCCAGATCCGGGCTGTATGGAGGGTCGGATGACACAGTCAAGCGCATTTTTGTGATGGCCTCTCTTGTTTGCAAACTGTTGTGTGATCTCGCGTTATCATGGAAAAGAAGGACGTCTTCCAGTTTTCTCTCCCATCGAACTCGCTTTATACGTTTCTGGAGTCTCTGTAGGGTAGCAATATATGCCTCTGAGTTGATTGTTTATCCTTTCTTCATTATGTCCACCAGAATCACCCCTTTCACGTCCCAGAAGATGGTGGCCATAACCTTTCCTGCAGAGGGAGCCATTTTGAACTTTTTCTTGTGTGGGGAGTCTGCGTGATACCACTCCATGGATTGGCGTTTTGTTTCAGGTTCAAAGTGATGTACCCAAGTCTCATCCCCAGCCACAATTCGTGAAAGGAAGTCATCCATTTCTGTCTCATATTGAACCAACGACTCAGAAGCAATTTCTTTTATTTGGGCTTTGTGATCTTCAGTCAGTTCGCGAGGAACAAACCGTGAACACACTTTTGAATATCCCAGTTGTTGAATTATCGTATTCACACTCCCTTCACTAATTCCTAGCTCCAGTGATAGCTCCTTGTATGGGACGCGCCGATTTGATCGAATGATGCTGTTAGCACGTTGCAGTGTGAGATGTGACAGCCGATGCCGGGCGACCGCTGCGTGACTCATCATCGAGGCTAGCTCTCCCTCTCTCCGATGATCTCACACTTTCAGACCAGCGTCCAACTGTGCTTCGATCAACAACAGCATCTCTGTAAAAACGTTTTGTAGACGTTTTTTAATATTTCCAACTGTTTCCTTCTCTGCGGTTAAGAATTCGGTAACAGCTCTCTGTTTACGACGCACATCACTATTAGACGCCATTTTCGAAACTTCGTTAACCATCGGTTTTATACAAAGGCGTTTAAAAGCGGTTTTATACAAGGAGAGGAGGTTCAAACGGGAAAAATCCGGCTATGTGAAGCGTAGAAATTTCAAACTTACGGCCCAAAAGACATTTCAGCCACATGGCCTATTATTTAGCTAAGAAAAAAGGTGGGGGAAATATACTGAGTGCCCCTAGTATTTAGTTTGAGATTGGCATGTAAGCCGTAGCCAGAGGGTATAGAATTTGGAAGATTCAAGTTCGGGAATACGAGAACAAGTTAGGTTATTGCGGACATGTAAGCAACATCCACCTTTGGAGTGAAATTGAGTATAGAGAAAGTAAGAGGGTACAGAAAAGGAGTTGCTGTCAGTCATCCCAGCACCTGAGTTTCAGTGAGGAAAAGAAGATGAGGTTTAGAGGAGGAGAGGTGGTGTTCAACAGATTGAAAATTTGAGAAAAGGCCACGAATGTTGCAGAAGTTTAAGAAAAGTGAATCAGACAGAGGTCCAGAATATCTCGAATGGGTTGTAGCAGATCCAGCCCCGCTGCCCGGGTCTGCGTTCCCATTATCGTCAAGGGGGAAGCCAGAAGTAGAGACATTTATGGTCCCCTCCCCAGGGGACTCCGAGACTCCTGAAGTTGATGCCATTTTTTTTTAATTTTGAAAAGATTATGTAGTGTGTAAGATGCATGTGTATGTAGTGAGGAATAGGAAGAGAAGTGTATGTTTGAGAGCATGCTGGACTGCTCACAGGGTAGATGAGACACGGAAAAAGCTCATCTAAGGAGGACAGTGACAGGAGAAACGGTAGTTCCAGCACTCCCTATTTTCTGTCTACCGTCCCCCCTGGAGTACTTCCCTGGTCGATTGGTGTTTACAATCTCCTTGCTTGCTTGCTTCTTACGCTTCACTTTTCGTTTCTCTTCAGCCCAATAATACGGCTCATTTTCTGATTCATTCTGGATCTTCACTATCATCTGCTTAGCCTGTTCCTCAAAGTGATTGAAGTCATTGCGAACAGCCCGAAGAAACTCTGTTAAAGACTTCATATGCTCTACAACACTCTTTAGTATAAGTCCCTCAGTTTGCAGCAACAGATTAACTTGATGCTTGAGTTCCAAAACATCAGTCCAGAATACACAAAGAAGGATTGATTCCGGTTCACACAATCTAGCAGAAATATTTGTAGCTTCTGCTGAAGTGTCACTATTCTGATCAGCATCATCATGTAAAATATTCAGTGTGTCAGTTATACCAACATACTTCACTCTGAGTGCTTTCACGGCGTCATACTTTGTAGACCACCTTGCGTCAGAGAGTTACTATTTTCTTATTTATTAATTTTTTATTTATTTATTCTTTTTGCTTTCAATAATACTGACTATATAACAGTCAACCTACGAGGGCTCTCCCTAACCTTGGGGGCCCCTATGCACGTGCCTACTGTGCCTATTCGTAATCTGGCACTGGGCACAGAGCTCAGGCCAACTAATGCGACCCATTGCACTAACTCCCAAGTTATTAATAGCAGCACTATCGGGAGCTGAACCCCCAACCTCATCGTTTTCCTGTAAGCGAAGTCACGCAGTCACAGGGATGCGATGCTACCCACTGATCCACGGAACGTTGGCTCTCTCTCTCTCTCTCTCTCTCTCTCTCTCTCTCTCTCTCTCTCTCTCTCTCTCTCTCTCTATATATATATATATATATATATATATATATATATATAATATATATATATATGTTTGAATCCTCCGTCTATGGCCTGGGTTGGTTCGAAGTCGACGAGGGTTCTAGTTAGGTGGCAGCAACAGATGTGTGACTTGTAATAGTTTTATTCTATATTACTCTCCGAGTTCTTCTAGAGTGGCTCGGAGGACTCTGGTAGACTTACTAAAAATGCTGAAGATTCCGGACTCTTCTTATAGCGTATCCGGAAAGTTTAATGACTAAATTATCCTGAAGAGAGCAAGACTCGAAGGATAAGATAAAGACTATCTTTACTGTAATTTACTGCTAAAATGTACAGGTAGTGCTCAGCCTCTGAATTAGCTTCTGAATTTACAAGGGTAGAGGTTCGACCTCTTTCGACCATGGCTCAGGTCAGAATCTAAAAATTAAGGAGGCAAGGGGCCTCTGCCCCTTCCTCGCAGTGAGGCTGCTAACAAGGGAGTGTTAATCGAAGTGAAGTCTAAGAAGAAGTGACATTATTTTACAATTACATGATTTATATATTATCTAAATATTGGGGGAATGCAGTGGAAGGTTAAGTTCCCCCCCTTTTAAACACATGATCAGATGAAAGATTCCAAATAAAAATTTTAAAAATAAAAATTAAAAAACTAATTGTATTTTTCGCCGAGTCTACATTTCTGAAGGCGATATAATTTCGTAGTAGTACATAAGTACAATTTGAGTACATGACTGAGTACGTATTAATTTTGGTTCATTACAATTACGATTACAATTACCAATTAATTCATATTCACTTATTGTTGTTTAATTACACTTCAATTTAAAGTACATTACAAGTTATTACATTAATTACAGTTTCATTAAAGCACATTACTACATTATATATTAAATTATGATCGTTTAATTAAAGTAGTTTCATTAAAGTACATTACGTCGTTTACAATTCTTACAGTGTTTTTATATTTATATATGGTTATTATATATGGTTATTATATATGGTTATAATATGTGGTATTAATATATGGTTATTAGTTCGCTTCTGCCGTAGTTAGCGGAATTTGATCACTTACCTCAGCATTTTCGAATTCATTGCGGGAGGTGATATAATTAAAAATAAAAAAAAAAAAAATAATACGAGAACATATTTGTGCGTTTTCGAACGGACAGATACAAATGCATAAAGTTTTGCGTTTCATAGACTGACACGAGTAAAAATGAATATTTAATAAAATTTATATAGGATAATGGTCAAGATAAGATATGGACGAAGAGATGAATATGGTTGAATAATAATATTTATACTACATAACACCACAACATTATTATTAAAGAAGTTACCATACGTTGAATACGGAAGATGTCCAAATACTAAGCACGTGATTCAGTGTACAAGGTATGGGAAACGTAAAGAGAATTAAGTTATTTTATGACGTCATAGTGTATAAGTCATTATTAGAAAAGATGAATTAGAGAAATACAGTAATGAATAAAGAAGCACAAATCGAAATTCTATCCAAAACTCGCTTAGGCGATTTTGGTTTCTCATGTAAAAATGAATATGGATTATTCATTGTTCATTTTTACAGTGTTCCCCTCTCTAAAATGGTATTAATTAATACAATAATATAATACAATTAATACAATACAATTGAGAAAATAACATCTAACGAATTCAAATTAGATGATGACGAAATTTTTTTTACAATACAAATTTTATACAGAACGAGTTCGGGTGGTTGTGTACAATGCAGAATAATCAAATTTTTAAAATGACACTTGCTTATAAAATATAAAAAATTCAGACTAATCCTTTAATTTATGCAAACAGAATAAAAGGATTAATACGTTAATTTAGACAAACAATTAAGTTAGACAAAGAATGATATTGTTAAATTTTTAACAAAATTTTATTTTTCTGTGGGGAAAATTACATACATAATGAATAGTAGGTAAAAGAGAAAAATATAAATTATTTTTCAAAGTTACCCTGATTGTACAGTCTATAACTAATTTTATTGACTATTGTAGGTAAAAATAGAATTACGTAATGGATGATGTATAGACCTGTGGTCAAGTGTGTATTTATGTTTATTGGGTACAGATTGTAGTGGTTGGTGATACGTCCAAAAGGAGAAAGGGGATTTATAGTTGAATAGTTGAAGTTATACGTCAGTGTGCATATGTATCTATAAATATTGGTAAGAAGCATCTGTAGATGAGTGAGTCGGTACAATAGTTTTAATGCAAAAGTGACTGGAGGTACGATAGGTAAATGAATTCGAATATGTGTCAAAAGTAATAAAATTCAATTAGGGTTATAGATTTTACATAATTAATCAGTTACACGTATAAGGTAATTAAAAAAACGTACTTAGAGGACCTTACAAGTAGATAGATAGATAGATAGAATAACCTTTATTAATAATAAAATAAATACAGTAGTCTTTTTACAACTTACAATTTTTATAATGACATAAATAATTGTGAAGCTCAACTATTTATTTTTTTTATTTTTAATTTGGCCCTTAAGCTTTAGGCTTTACTGGGCAATTACTGGGTAATGAAAGTAAATCTAGCGGTATTAAAAATTAAATTTTGAAGGTGGAATTAAATTCGACTAGTAACATTCCTAGCTATATATGAACTGTATAACCAATAACATTAACCAGAAGTATCGGTACGATAATTGAATTAAGAAAATTAAGAATACAAATTAAAAATAGAAATCAATTGTGCATTTTAATGAACTAAACATATAATATACTTAAAATAAAAAAACACAACTTAACATAAATTGAGGTTATGTTCCATAGTACCAAAGAGGAATTAACCATGGTTGAACCATTTCTCTGGTTGACATTGGGTTCAACTGGGGTTGGGGTTTTAAAATAAAATAAAATTAAAAAACAAAGTGTTTGGAGTACTGCATTCGGGGGAATTGAGTGACTAAGCGGGGGGGGGGGGGGGAGTATATGTCTGAAATTGACAAACGTCTTTTCGTTTTTTTTTTAAAGATTGCTTTGTCAGACTGCTTAGAACAAAAATTAAAGTAGTTCAAACAAACGGAGGGACAGCATGTTCCTCATATACATTACAATAATTATCAAAATCGTTACAACCTTTGTAAAAACGGTTTTGGTTACAAATAATAAAATACATAACTATATATTTATATACGCAACAAAGGCATGAAAAGAAAAGACAAATCGGTCAATTTCCTTCTTACAAACAAAAAAAAAGGTTAAACTAAAGACGCAAACCGGTCAATTCAGATTGAATTTAATTCTCTTTTACAACAAAAAAAAGGTTGAATTAAATTCTCTTAAATTACATTTTCTTGAACTACAAAGGAAAAGTTGAGTTCAATTGACTGCATTGAAAACTGACTGAGACTTGAAACTTGAAAACTGACTGAGACTTGAAACTTGAAAACTGACTGAGACTTGAAACTAACTTCAAAACTGATTGAAACTGACTTCAAAACTGACTGAAACTGACTTCAAAACTGACTTGAACTGACTTGAACTGATTTGAACTGCTATCAAGTACTTCCATGATCTCTGGGGCGGTTGTCCCTCTGGATGCAACCTTCTGACTTGAACTGCTATCAAGTATTTCTATAAATGTCTGGGGCGGTTGTCCCTCTGGATGCAACCTTCTGACTTGAACTGCTATCAAGTATTTCTATAAATGTCTGGGGCGGTTGTCCCTCTGGATGCAACCTTCTGACTTGAACTGCTATCAAGTATTTATATAAATGTCTGGGGCGGTTGTCCCTCTTGGATGCAACCTATTGACTTGAAATAACTGAAATGGACTGCACTGAACTGCTATCAGTGGAGTCTACTATTCTCTGGGTTTGGTTGTCTCTCTTGGATGCAACCAATTAACTGAAACTAACGGAAAATGACTGCACTTGATCTCTATCAAGTGGAGACAATTAACCTCTGGTGTTTGGTTGTCCCTCTTCGTGCAACCGACTTACTTGAACTGCTATCAAGTATCTCTATAAACGATAAACTCTCTATAAACTCTTTCTTAATTTGCAAGTCAATTCAATTCAATAATTTGAAAAAATTGTAAACAAAAATAAAAAATAAACAATATTTCACTCGAATGTACGCGAAGGTACGGTACTATTATGTTTGGTACATAAAATAAAATTATTCTATACTAACTATAATAGTGAAAATAACTGAAAATAACTCAATGAAATTAATTCTGTGACAATAACTCTGTGACAATTTCTGTGACAATTAACTTCTGTGACAATTAACTTCTGTGACAATTAACTTCTGTGACTTTTAACTCTGTGAAAATTAGTTTCACTAAAAAAATGTATCACTGGTGTCTGAAATGTTCACTGTTTCTTGTAAATTCTGGCTTGATACTCATTATTAACTGTTAATAATACTGACTTTTTATATGTTTACAAATTTCTTTAAAAAAAACAACTGTACTTAACAAAATTTCTACGGCGAAATCCTTAGAGACGTGTCCTGAAGACGTGTCTTGCTGGTTACTTCTTCTTGGATGAAAACTAGGCGTGGAGAACTTGGAGTCGTGACACACCGGTTCAAGGGTAGATGTTACGAACTAGAAGTCGTGACACGCCGGTCAACTGGTTTTATCCTGATGCAGGGTAATTTCTATCCTGCCTAAAGAGTGGCCACTTGTTAAAATCTTCTTGTTAAAATCCTCTTCTAATCTTGGTAGTAGGGTCGCCAAATGTTTATCCTGGCTATAGGGTTGCCACTGTTTGAATCCTCCGTCTATGGCCTGGATTGGTTTGAAGTCGACGGGGGTTCTAGTTAGGTGGCAGCAACGGATGTGTGACTTGTAGTAGTTTTCTTCTATATTACTCTCCGAGTTCTTCTATAGTGGCTCGGAGGACTCTGGTAGACTTACTAAATATGCTGAAGATTCCGGACTCTTCTTATAGCGTATCCGGAAAGTTTAATGACTAAGTTCTCCTGAAGAGAGCAAGGCTCGAAGGATAAGATAAAGACTATCTTTACTGTAATTTACTGCTAAATTGTACAGGTAGTGCTCAGCCTCTGAATTAGCTTCTGAATTTACAAGGGTAGAGGTTCGACCTCTTTCGACCATGGCTCAGGGCGGAATCTAAAAATTAAGGAGGCAAGGGGCCTCTGCCCCCTCCTCGCAGCGAGGCTGCTACAAGGGAGTGTTAATCGAAGTGAAGTCTAAGAAGAAGTGACATTATTTTACAATTACATGATTTATATATTATCTAAATATTGGGGGAATGCAGTGGAAGGTTAAGTTTCCCCCCCTTTTAAACACATGATCAGATGAAAGATTCCAAATAAAAATTTTAAAAATAAAAATAAAAATTAATTGTATTTTTCGCCGAGTCTACATTTCTGAAGGCGATATAATTTCGTAGTAGTACATAAGTACAATTTGAGTACATGACTGAGTACGTATTAATTTTGGTTCATTACAATTACGATTACAATTACCAATTAATTCATATTCACTTATTGTTGTTTAATTACACTTCCATTTAAAGTACATTACAAGTTATTATCATTAATTACAGTTTCATTAAAGCACATTACTACATTATATATTAAATTATGATCGTTTAATTAAAGTAGTTTCATTAAAGTACATTACGTCGTTTACAATTCTTACAGTGTTTTTATATTTATATATGGTTATTATATACAGGGTGTACATAAAGTCAGGATCTATTTTTGTAAAATAATTATTTTTTCTATTTTTCTTTTCAGAAGCCCTTAGAATGAATACAGAAGAGCGTGTGGCAATCATGGCCGTAACTACCTATGAGGTCACCGAGGTCCGGACCTCGGTAATTATTTCCTAAAAAAAAAAAAAGAGACTGAACCGTTCTCCGTGTATGAAACGCATATTACCGCTTTTCTTTTGAAAAGAGGGAGCGTCGAGCGTTTTGTGTTTTGTGTTTAGTGTATAGCTTGGGTTGTGTTTGTAGATGTCATTTTGGTCTGAATTTTGCTCGTCCCGCCGCGCTCGAAAAAAATCTGGACCTCACTAATTTCTAAACCCTAGTTACGGCCCTGGTGGCAATAGTAATTTGGCGAATCGAGGGAAAGAAATACAATGACATCAGAGAGAAGTTTAGAAGGAGATTTCATAAGCCGGGGCCAATAGACAAGACAATACGAAAATTGGTGAACAAATTTAAACGAACGGGATCTGTAAATGATGAAGCAAGATCAGGACGACCGTGTATATCAGATCTTACCGTGAATGCAGTACGCGGAATTATCACTGAGGAGCCTCGTACGTCCGTTTGCTGCATCACACAGACTCGGTCTCCCGACGTCATCTGTGCACAAAATTCTGAAAGTTAATTTGCAGAAGAAAAGCTATCATTTGCAGGTTTTACATGATTTACATGAGGAAGATTTCCCTCGACGAAGTGCTGTGTGTGCTGATCTCGTAGAGCAAATCTGGAGTGATAACACTGGTATGCATCAATTTTGCTGTCAAGGGTTTTGTAAGTGATTCTTATAGAGTTTTTCCTGCTGATTTCGAATCTGCAATCCGTTTTTCTCAATCAGCTCAGATTATCCGGCTATGGCCTCATAAGTAAAATAGAATTTTTCGTGATTTTGTCAAAGCGGAATTGGAACAGTAACATCTATCATCACTTGTTTCACTTGTATAATATCTTTTTTTACTTTTCAGGCATATAGATAAAATATTTCATAATGAATAGAGCGTGTAAAAATGATCCCAATAGATTCTGCTACATATGTGGGACGGTTACCATGCCAAATAACCAGTCCCAAATCACTAAATTTGTGAAGACAATGTATAGAGCATACTTTGGAATTAAGCTAGGGGACCAGGACAAAAATTTCGCCCCTCATATGTGCTGCAAGACGTGCATTGAAAATTTGAGAAGATGGAGCAAAGGCAGAGCGAAATCTTTGCCTTTTGGAATTCCCATGATTTGGAGAGAAGGAAAGGATCACGTGACAGATTGCTATTTCTGCATGACAAACCTCCAAGGTGGGCTTATAAATTTATTTTTCTTAAATATTTTGAAATCCTCGTATGAAACTTGACATAATATTCACCATAATGTAATATTCACCATATATAGCATAATATTCACCATAATGGTAATCATACATTTACATATACATATTGTTATAGAAAATACATTTACACATACATATTGTTATACAAGTTACATTTACATATACAATGATTGTATATTTTCTTTCTTTTTCATTCATATTGTCCCCGAAGGGACAATATGAATGAAAAAGAAAGAAAATATACAGACTCCATCGACCTATTTCATATCTTACAGACCGCAGCCTTCCCTCACGAGCCGCCACTGTCTGAATGCTTCTTCTATTTCATATGCAAGTTTTATATCCATGTTTCTGTGTTTCTATTTTCAGGAGTTAACAAGAAGAATAAACACATTGTTGTATACCCTGACATTCCTTCTGCTATGAGACCTGTACCCCATGGTCCTGGAATTCCAATACCCGACCCACCTCAAACCCTGGACTTCGATGATTCTGATGATGAATCAATGACCAATGCCAATGACCAGTCCCAGGTATATACCTCAAAATACCGCTTCAAATGAGCCGAGGCCTCTCAACCAGGCCAAACTTAATGATCTTACCAGGGATTTAGGACTTTCCAAATTAGCTGCCGAGATCTTGGGCTCACGACTTCGAGAGGACAACTTGCTAGCTCCGGGAACAACATTCTCCTGGTATAGGAAACGAGAGAAGAATTCCGCAATTTTTTGCAGTGCACGAAAATACCTCTTCCTTAGTGTACTGCTGCAATGTTGAGGGGCTAATCGAATCCTTGGGCCTGCCATATAACGCATCAGAATGGAGGCTATTTATAGACTCGTCTAAACGAAGTTTGAAAGCAGTACTTCTCAACATTGGGAATAGGGTTGCATCAGTCCCTGTAGCACATTCCGTACAACTTACTGAGAGCTACGATAACATGAAAATTTTACTGGATGCTCTCGTATACGACCAACATAACTGGAGGATCTGTGGAGATTTGAAGGTAATACTAATATCATAAGTAAACTATTGCTATTGACTATGTTGTTTTTCCAAAGGTTATTTGAGAGCGTATAAGAACACTTAACTTCCCCATAGAAGTGATACAGTCCAATGCATAGATTTTTTTATCTGATAGAACAAATTCTCTAAATTCTTTAGGTATTTTCATTTTTTTTCAGATTGTGGCATTTGTATTGGGAATGCAAAGGGGATACACGAAATACCCATGTTTCCTCTGCAAATGGGATAGCCGAGCGGATGAGAAGCACTATGCACAGCGTGAATGGGCATCCAGAGAGAATTTTGAACCTGGGTCGCATAATGTCGTTTCAGTGCCCCTTCTACCACCAACAAAAATTTTGCTCCCACCACTTCATATTAAGCTCGGCTTGATGAAAAATTTCATCAAATCAATGAATAAGGAGGGTTCAGCATTCCGATATCTCGAGAGTAAATTTCCTCATATATCTGATGCTAAACTAAATGCTGGGGTTTTTGATGGTCCTCAAATTCGAACTTTGATCAAGGATACTCAGTTCGAAAACGCAATGACTCCAACTGAGAAGAATGCCTGGCAGGCATTCAAATCAGTTGTCACTGATTTTCTTGGCAAGCGTAGAAGTCCAGAATACGAGTCCGTTGTCGAAAACTTGATGGAAGCTTTCAAAGCTCATGGGTCGCGCATGTCCATAAAAATGCACTTTTTGTGGTCCCACTTGGACTATTTTCCTGAAAATTGCGGGGATTATAGTGAGGAACAGGGTGAACGATTTCACCAAGATATCAAAATAATGGAAGAGAGGTACCAGGGAAACTGGGATATCAATATGCTGGCGGACTATTGCTGGTGTTTGAAGCGAGACGTGCCCGAAGAAAAACACAGACGGAAAGCCAAAAAAACTTCATTCCTTCCTCAATAAACTTTTTTCCATATTCATTGTATGAATAAAAGTATTTATTCACACAATGTTTTCATTTTTCACGAGTGTTCTTATAATATTACTCGTCTACAGTGTTTAAGCTAAAAAAATCAATAAATTTGGGGATAAAATTGGACTTATAATAAATGGCCAATAGAGACAAAACCTGACCTGATTGAGGAAAACCAATGTCATTTTCGAATTCAGCATGGTCGAATTATATAATATGAGTTGAAAAAACCCTCACAGCAGACAAAAAAATTTCATATGCATACCAGTGTAATTTAATGGACAACATTCTCTTTAGTGATGAAGCCACTTTCCATACGTGTGGAAAAGTAAATCGCCATAACTGTCGAATTTGAGCAGATGAAAGACCGAATGATTTCGTCCAAAATTGGGTTTAACAAAATCTAAGGTTTATGGTCCTTTTTTCTTTGCTGAAGCTACAGTTACGGGGCTTATTTATCTGGACATGTTGCAGCAATTCCTTGAACCTCAGCTGATTGGGGATAGGATTGTTAGTACCGTCGTCTATCAACATGATGGTGCTCCTTGTCACTATGCCAAAATTGTTCAGGATTATCTAAATGGACGTTTTCCAAATCGCTGGATCGGACGCGGAAGCAACAGACCTTGGCCAGCGAGATCACCAGATTTAACCCCTTTAGATTTCTTTGCATGGGGCTTTATCAAATCGCACGTCTATCAGACGAAGATTACGAGTCTTGAAAACTTACGTACACGTATACGAACTGCTGCAGATAACATAACCCCGCAAATGCTCCAGAATGTGTTTAGAAATGCTGCGGAACGATTTGAGCTGTGCAGGGATACTGATGGGTGTCACGTCGAATCCTACTCTTAATTATTTAATAAATGTTACCACTTTATCATTTTATGATTGAATTCCATATAATTTCCAAGTGCTTCACAAAAATAGATCCTGACTTTATGTACACCCTGTATGGTTATTATATATGGTTATAATATATGGTTATAATATATGGTATTAATATATGGTTATTAGTACAACACAAGTACATGGGACATGACACACATGATATAACATAACGCATGATAATGTTATAAATTCGAATCAGAGCGAAAGGAGATTTTTATCTTAGAAGCGTTCGCTTCTGCTGTAGTTAGCGGAATTTGATCACTTACCTCAGCATTTTCGAGTTCATTGCGGGAGGTGATATAATTAAAAATAAAAAAAAAAATAATAATACGAGAACGTATTTGTGCGTTTTCGAACGGACAGATACAAATGCATAAAGTTTTGCGTTTCATAGACTGACACGAGTAAAAATGAATATTTAATAAAATTTGTATAGGATAATGGTCAAGATAAGATATGGACGAAGAGATGAATATGGTTGAATAATAATATTTATACTACATAACACCACAACATTATTATTAAAGAAGTTACCATACTTTGAATACGGAAGATGTCCAAATACTAAGCACGTGATTCAGTGTACAAGGTATGGGAAACGTAAAGAGAATTAAGTTATTTTATGACGTCATAGTGTATAAGTCATTATTAGAAAAGATGAATTAGAGAAATACAGTAATGAATAAAGAAGTACAAATCGAAATTCTATCCAAAACTCGCTTAGGCGATTTTGGTTTGTCATGTAAAAATGAATATGGATTATTCATTGTTCATTTTTACACACACACACACACACACACATATATATATATATATATATATATATATATATATATATATATATATATATATATACAGGGTGTTTCAGGAGGAAAGGTCAATACTTCGGGAGGTGATAGTATCGGTCATTGTGAGAAAAAAAGCTCGTATGAACATGTCTAATTCTGAATGGTTACGAAGATAGAGCTGTTTGAATCTGTAGCGGACCGACAAGAAATAGACTAACAAGTAGACAGACAAATTCTTCCTTCCACGCCATCATCAAACATTCTTGGAAGACACACGTGGTCAAGGAATCCGAAACAATGAAAACGTCTGTTTCTTCCCGAGGCCCGCGAAAGCAAGCCCTTATCAACTAAAGGACGCGTGGTAGGCGTCTCAAGATATGGCGCGAAAGTCCACGTCACAGAGACTATATAAGCGAGATTCCACTGATACACTTCCTCACTCACTCTCACTCACTTGCTCTCCACCTTCACGAGCAGAACTCGTCACGTCAACCGCCCTCCGGTTTCCAGCCGGAGGAGCGGCCTGCTGTTCCTTCAAGGCCTTCGATCTATCATCAAGTAAGACCTTCCGCCGTCAGCCTGCAGAAGCACTTCTTCAAAGCCCAGCGCCGTTTCGACTTCAGCCGGCTCGTCCCTCAAGCATCATCTCAACTCTACACGAAGCGAATCAACACTTGAGGCGACCGGCGCCCGTTGAACTAACTTCAATGGGACGGTCAGCATCACCTAGGGCCTACAGTCTACAAGGTCAGCCTTCAAGTATCTCTTCATCTACAGAGATATTGATATTCAGCATCTCAGGCCTACGTCTGCAAGATCACCGTCAGGCCATCCTGCATCTCAAGAGGCAACAATACCCGGGCATACGTCTGCAAGTTCACCCTCAACACATATTCTACAGAGGTTTTCATCGTCCCGGTAAGCTAAGTGCATCTTTTCTAAGTAACTCTCGTGAAGCCTACCGCCGAACGGTAAACTATACTCCCAAAGTGTGTAATTAAGCGTTCCAACTGACTCTCGTTAAAGAACGCAGTAGGCCTATTTCCCAATTCAATTGTCGTACCAAAACCGTAATCGTGTAGCATCTGCTATTGTGTTCATTCATATAAATACTTTACATCCGTTTATTTTTTGTGATAGATTTGAGTATTCTCTTATTGAAGGCCAAATTCATTTACAGTGTACCAATTTAGCGTGCATAATTTCCATTATCATTTGGCTGCATCATTTATTCCATGTTCATTCATGCCTAACCTTTAGCCTACATAATCAGTGTTACGTATTCTATTCAGTGTACCAAAACGTACGTGCATAATTTCTATTATCACTAGGTTTCATATTTCATGTTGTGTTCCATTTTGCATGCCATTAGTCTCTCATAAACGAGCGTATTTCTTAACAATTGATCTGTATAATTCCTTTTATTTACTAATCTTCAGTCAGACTTTTCCATAATACAAATGCCATTATAGAATTGTTAAGCACTCTAATCATTGTCAATCATTTGTTATTCACTGTGAACAAATAACTGATCTATTTTCTTAATAAAATACAAAACAATAAGGTGCCTTTTATAACCTTAACAATATTTGCTTGGGTGTAATCCAAGCTGGTGACCTCGAAGCAATTCGTGTCACTCAGAAATATTATAGTAGGCCTACTCCATTAGCCACCTTCAACCGGTGATACTGTAGGACATCATAAATTGTTAACCCAGCCTGTCATTAATATTCAATCATTGCATCAATTAATCACTAGCATTATATTAATCATTATTACCTTAAACGGCTAAAACTAGGCCCACTATAAATTTGATGCGCGCGCAGCTCTTCCTGCCCCCGCGGTGATCCCATTCAATGGCCACCAAGGTCTCCAGACCTCTCTCCGTTAGATTATTGTTTGTGGGGGTGGATGAAAAGTCAAATTTACAAAAGAAAGGTGGATACACGAGACGAATTGCTCGCGCGCATTTTGGATGCTGCTGCCCGCATAAAGGAACGTCAAGATCAACTCAGACGAACAATACGCGATCTTCGCACACGAGTTGCAAAGTGCATTGAGGTTGACGGTGGGATTTTCGAAAACGTATTATAAACTGTAACAAATTTGTCATTTCTGTATCTGATGCCATTCAAAATGCCAATGTTTAAATATTAAATGTTAGAAACAGTAATTGGTTTCTCTTTCTTGATTACTTTTAACAATGCTTTTGTATTTGTAGATTCGAACAGCTCTATCTCCGTAACCATTCAGAATTAGAAACATGTTCATATGAACTTTTTTTCTCACAATGACAGATACTATCACCTCCCGAAGTATTGACCTTTCCTCCTGAAACACCCTGTATATATATCGGGTGATTTTTTTAAACATCTGACACTTTAAAAGGTTTGTATTCTTTTTATTAACCGAAATAGAATTTTTACTGTACCTTCTCTATACATGGGGAATTAGTTCCCTGGTGCAAAACATGCTCTATGTGCGTTAGAAAATCTAGAAGAGGAAGAGCCATTATTAACCCAAAGCGATATGATGACTAAGCTGATTAATGCAGCATTATATCCCTCTCATAGTTGTAAGGTTGTGAAAAATTGTCACTTATTTTCGAGCCCACTTTTGGGGCTCTTGTGCCATCATTTTCAGGCACTGGCAACGTCCTTTCTACTTTTTTGTTGAATGTGGCACTGATAGAGCGTGGTCTTATAGAGAGCTCTCTTGCAATTCAGTTTGGTTACTTAGATACAGGATTGTTGCACCGTGCAATGGTGTAAGTTGTGCTTTGCAAGGTTTAGAAAGAAGACCATAAATAGTGCCCTTTTTTAGTTTTTATGCTACTGAGGTCTAAAGCACGCCCACATCGAGTCAACAACCCTGAAGTAGTACCGAATAGGACTTCCAAGTCCATAAAATCTGTTTTAGTCTAGCTTAACTTAGGTTATAAGTTAAAGTAGCCCCTCAGAGCTTTTTTATATGGGGATGTTAAGACTGAGCAATACTCCAACTTGGGGTTGATCAGTGTTTTCAACAGAGGAATCATTATATTCTTGTCCCTTCATTTAAAGGTTCTCACTATCTGTCCACTTATTCTTTTTGCTTTGTTTACTGCTATCTTATTTTGTTTCAAATTTCGCGTCATCCACTGACATAATGTTGATTTAACTCTTAAATCTTTTACCATAAAGTTTCTTTGAATTTCCTGTCCATTTGGGGCATAGTATTCCATGGATTTTAGTTCCTCCCTTCTTCCCTACCTTAATAGTTGAAATTTCTCAGTGTTAAATTTTATATTACCTTCAGACTAGCGATGTACCGATTCCAAAATTTAGCCGATGCCGATTCTTTGCTTATATTTAAAAAAATCAATTCCCTTCATAAATTTTATTAATCTCACGTGAAAACTTTTAATTTTCATATTTTTACATTTCAAATTTGTTTGAATGCTTAGCTCACTCCACAATATAGAACACCAGAATTTGTTACTCATATATCGTAGCTAAAATAATGTTAAAGAGTTTTATTACTCAATAAAATGATAAAATAATTTTATTTTAGTTTTATGAATTGAATACCAAAATTTAAAGTAATTGGTTTTCCTTATGTTGAAGGCATTTTCTTTCTTCAACAATATAAACAACAACAAAATTTTTCATTAAAATTTCAAGTTCCTGATGCCCAATTTGAATTTTAAAAAATGGATATAAAATTTGGGTTTATAAAATTATTAAAATGCTTAAAATAAAGTCAACATAATAAGATGGATTAATATATAAATTATAAAGTACAACTGGTGGCCAAACGACGGGACCATGCCGCCCAATCCACCGCTGAGGATTTTGAGCACTTGCTGTAAATAAACTTTGATAAATTTTAATATCTTTCATTTTAATTGGATCGTCCTCGGCAAAAAAGCAATGTACAGTATCTCGGAAACGAAGCGTTTGCGAATTTATGTTCATAGAAACTTTTTTGCTCACTTTGACGTCCTGAATATATATATATTAATTTAGAAAACATAATTTGATAACACCCTGTATATTCAAATTAGAACGAAATATTAGAATATATGTACGAGATATAATAATAATAATAATAATAATAATAATAATAATAATACAGTATTTGCAAATAAAATTATTTTCGCGCATACAAAATAAATTCAAGATTAACATACTACATCTATACTATACAAGGGCAGATCTAGAGGGGGGTCGGCGACGTCTGGACCCCCCCTCCCTCAATTTCTTGCAAGTGCCCTATTTGAATGTGTATGCCTCTGAAAACAAATTTTGTTTTTGTAAATAGATTATGGTTATTTTATTTTATTCAAATTCTATTGTCTTTATCCGTAGTATACATTGTACTTCCAAATTTTTAGTTGTAATGGTCTTCATAGGTGCCCTTAGAACTGGTGCAGCCGGATCACTATTTTTATTTTCATCTTATTCTGATAGTTCTTTTAATTGGCAACACATTTGTAATTGTTTGAAAATTTTTCTGTGATAACTGTTGTACTCAAATTAGACTTTTATTTTGTATCATATATGAATGAGACTGATCTACAGTAATAAAACAATATAATTGATTTTACACTCACTCAGTGTTGGTCTGTTTTAAGTAAAAATTATAGTAATGTACCCTTTTTTCTTTGGACCCCCCCCCTGACTGAAATGCCTAGATCCGCCCTTGCTATAAAAAGCCAGTCCTGTCCGTCCGTCTATACTCAGCCTGTAGCGGTTCCCAAACTTCTGAGCTTGTCGACCCCTTGATGAGCCTGTAAAGTTATCATCGACCCCTAACCCAAATTCTCAATATTTAAAATAATTTTGAATGAAATGAAGTCAAGAAACATCAAAATATAATCAATATTTATTAATCATTATAGTTATACAATTACCATTATTAGTAATTAAGTGAAAATTAATAACTGCTAAATAACTTTACAAATAAATCTTCTCTTATTAATAAGTAACCAAACTGAATTGCAAGAGAGCTCTCTATAAGACCACGCTCTATCAGTGCCACATTCAACAAAAAAGTAGAAAGGACGTTGCCAGTGCCTGAAAATGATGGCACAAGAGCCCCAAAAGTGGGCTCGAAAATAAGTGACAATTTTTCACAACCTTACAACTATGAGAGGGATATAATGCTGCATTAATCAGCTTAGTCATCATATCGCTTTGGGTTAATAATGGCTCTTCCTCTTCTAGATTTTCTAACGCACATAGAGCATGTTTTGCACCAGGGAACTAATTCCCCATGTATAGAGAAGGTACAGTAAAAATTCTATTTCGGTTAATAAAAAGAATACAAACCTTTTAAAGTGTCAGATGTTTAAAAAAATCACCCGATATATATACAGGGTGTTTCAGGAGGAAAGGTCAATACTTCGGGAGGTGATAGTATCTGTCATTGTGAGAAAAAAAGTTCATATGAACATGTTTCTAATTCTGAATGGTTACGGAGATAGAGCTTTCGAATCTACAAATACAAAAGCATTGTTAAAAGTAATCAAGAAAGAGAAACCAATTACTGTTTCTAACATTTAATATTTAAACATTGGCATTTTGAATGGCATCAGATACAGAAATGACAAATTTGTTACAGTTTATAATACGTTTTCGAAAATCCCACCGTCAACCTCAATGCACTTTGCAACTCGTGTGCGAAGATCGCGTATTGTTCGTCTGAGTTGATCTTGACGTTCCTTTATGCGGGCAGCAGCATCCAAAATGCGCGCGAGCAATTCGTCTCGTGTATCCACCTTTCTTTTGTAAATTTGACTTTTCATCCACCCCCACAAACAATAATCTAACGGAGAGAGGTCTGGAGACCTTGGTGGCCATTGAATGGGATCACCGCGGGGGCAGGAAGAGCTGCGCGCGCATCAAATTTATAGTGGGCCTAGTTTTAGCCGTTTAAGGTAATAATGATTAATATAATGCTAGTGATTAATTGATGCAATGATTGAATATTAATGACAGGCTGGGTTAACAATTTATGATGTCCTACAGTATCACCGGTTGAAGGTGGCTAATGGAGTAGGCCTACTATAATATTTCTGAGTGACACGAATTGCTTCGAGGTCACCAGCTTGGATTACACCCAAGCAAATATTGTTAAGGTTATAAAAGGCACCTTATTGTTTTGTATTTTATTAAGAAAATAGATCAGTTATTTGTTCACAGTGAATAACAAATGATTGACAATGATTAGAGTGCTTAACAATTCTATAATGGCATTTGTATTATGGAAAAGTCTGACTGAAGATTAGTAAATAAAAGGAATTATACAGATCAATTGTTAAGAAATACGCTCGTTTATGAGAGACTAATGGCATGCAAAATGGAACACAACATGAAATATGAAACCTAGTGATAATAGAAATTATGCACGTACGTTTTGGTACACTGAATAGAATACGTAACACTGATTATGTAGGCTAAAGGTTAGGCATGAATGAACATGGAATAAATGATGCAGCCAAATGATAATGGAAATTATGCACGCTAAATTGGTACACTGTAAATGAATTTGGCCTTCAATAAGAGAATACTCAAATCTATCACAAAAAATAAACGGATGTAAAGTATTTATATGAATGAACACAATAGCAGATGCTACACGATTACGGTTTTGGTACGACAATTGAATTGGGAAATAGGCCTACTGCGTTCTTTAACGAGAGTCAGTTGGAACGCTTAATTACACACTTTGGGAGTATAGTTTACCGTTCGGCGGTAGGCTTCACGAGAGTTACTTAGAAAAGATGCACTTAGCTTACCGGGACGATGAAAACCTCTGTAGAATATGTGTTGAGGGTGAACTTGCAGACGTATGCCCGGGTATTGTTGCCTCTTGAGATGCAGGATGGCCTGACGGTGATCTTGCAGACGTAGGCCTGAGATGCTGAATATCAATATCTCTGTAGATGAAGAGATACTTGAAGGCTGACCTTGTAGACTGTAGGCCCTAGGTGATGCTGACCGTCCCATTGAAGTTAGTTCAACGGCGCCGGTCGCCTCAAGTGTTGATTCGCTTCGTGTAGAGTTGAGATGATGCTTGAGGGACGAGCCGGCTGAAGTCGAAACGGCGCTGGGCTTTGAAGAAGTGCTTCTGCAGGCTGACGGCGGAAGGTCTTACTTGATGATAGATCGAAGGCCTTGAAGGAACAGCAGGCCGCTCCTCCGGCTGGAAACCGGAGGGCGGTTGACGTGACGAGTTCTGCTCGTGAAGGTGGAGAGCAAGTGAGTGAGAGTGAGTGAGGAAGTGTATCAGTGGATCTCGCTTATATAGTCTCTGTGACGTGGACTTTCGCGCCATATCTTGAGACGCCTACCACGCGTCCTTTAGTTGATAAGGGCTTGCTTTCGCGGGCCTCGGGAAGAAACAGACGTTTTCATTGTTTCGGATTCCTTGACCACGTGTGTCTTCCAAGAATGTTTGATGATGGCGTGGAAGGAAGAATTTGTCTGTCTACTTGTTAGTCTATTCTTGTCGGTCCGCTACAGATTCAAACAGCTCTATCTTCGTAACCATTCAGAATTAGACATGTTCATACGAGCTTTTTTTCTCACAATGACCGATACTATCACCTCCCGAAGTATTGACCTTTCCTCCTGAAACACCCTGTATATATATATATATATATAATATATATATATATATATATATGTGTGTGTGTGTGTGTAAAAATGAACAATGAATAATCCATATTCATTTTACATGACAAACCAAAATCGCCTAAGCGAGTTTTGGATAGAATTTCGATTTGTACTTCTTTATTCATTACTGTATTTTCCTAATTCATCTTTTCTAATAATGACTTATACACTATGACGTCATAAAATAACTTAATTCTCTTTACGTTTCCCATACCTTGTACACTGAATCACGTGCTTAGTATTTGGACATCTTCCGTATTCAAAGTATGGTAACTTCTTTAATAATAATGTTGTGGTGTTATGTAGTATAAATATTATTATTCAACCATATCATCTCTTCGTCCATATCTTATCTTGACCATTATCCTATACAAATTTATTAAATATTCATTTTTACTCGTGTCAGTCTATGAACGCAAAACTTTATGCATTTGTATCTGTCCGTTCGAAAACGCACAAATACGTTCTCGTATTATTATTTTTTTTTTATTTTTAATTATATCACCTCCCGCAATGAACTCGAAAATGCTGAGGTAAGTGATCAAATTCCGCTAACTACAGCAGAAGCGAACGCTTCTAAGATAAAAATCTCCTTTCGCTCTGATTCGAATTTATAACATATCATGCGTTATGTTATATCATGTGTGTCATGTCCCATGTACTTGTGTGTACTAATAACCATATATTAATACCATATATTATAACCATATATTATAACCATATATAATAACCATACAGGGTGTACATAAAGTCAGGATCTATTTTTGTGAAGCACTTGGAAATTATATGGAATTCAATCATAAAATGATAAAGTGGTAACATTTATTAAATAATTAAGAGTAGGATTCGACGTGACACCCATCAGTATCCCTGCACAGCTCAAATCGTTCCGCAGCATTTCTAAACACATTCTGGAGCATTTGCGGGGTTATGTTATCTGCAGCAGTTCGTATACGTGTACGTAAGTTTTCAAGACTCGTAATCTTCGTCTGATAGACGTGCGATTTGATAAAGCCCCATGCAAAGAAATCTAAAGGGGTTAAATCTGGTGATCTCGCTGGCCAAGGTCTGTTGCTTCCGCGTCCGATCCAGCGATTTGGAAAACGTCCATTTAGATAATCCTGAACAATTTTGGCATAGTGACAAGGAGCACCATCATGTTGATAGACGACGGTACTAACAATCCTATCCCAATCAGCTGAGGTTCAAGGAATTGCTGCAACATGTCCAGATAAATAAGCCCCGTAACTGTAGCTTCAGCAAAGAAAAAAGGACCATAAACCTTAGATTTTGTTAAACCCAATTTGGACGAAATCATTCGGTCTTTCATCTGCTCAAATTCGACAGTTATGGCGATTTACTTTTCCACACGTATGGAAAGTGGCTTCATCACTAAAGAGAATGTTGTCCATTAAATTACACTGGTATGCATATGAAATTTTTTTGTCTGCTGTGAGGGTTTTTTCAACTCATATTATATAATTCGACCATGCTGAATTCGAAAATGACATTGGTTTTCCTCAATCAGGTCAGGTTTTGTCTCTATTGGCCATTTATTATAAGTCAATTTTATCCCCAAATTTATTGATTTTTTTAGCTTAAACACTGTAGACGAGTAATATTATAAGAACACTCGTGAAAAATGAAAACATTGTGTGAATAAATACTTTTATTCATACAATGAATATGGAAAAAAGTTTATTGAGGAGGAAGGAATGAAGTTTTTTTGGCTTTCCGTCTGTGTTTTTTCGGGCACGTCTCGCTTCAAACACCAGCAATAGTCCGCCAGCATATTGATATCCCAGTTTCCCTGGTACCTCTCTTCCATTATTTGATATCTTGGTGAAATCGTTCACCCTGTTCCTCACTATAATCCCCGCAATTTTCAGGAAAATAGTCCAAGTGGGACCACAAAAAGTGCATTTTTATGGACATGCGCGACCCATGAGCTTTGAAAGCTTCCATCAAGTTTCGACAACGGACTCGTATTCTGGACTTCTACGCTTGCCAAGAAAATCAGTGACAACTGATTTGAATGCCTGCCAGGCATTCTTCTCAGTTGGAGTCATTGCGTTTTCGAACTGAGTATCCTTGATCAAAGTTCGAATTTGAGGACCATCAAAAACCCCAGCATTTAGTTTAGCATCAGATATATGAGGAAATTTACTCTCGAGATATCGGAATGCTGAACCCTTCTTATTCATTGATTTGATGAAATTTTTCATCAAGCCGAGCTTAATATGAAGTGGTGGGAGCAAAATTTTTGTTGGTGGTAGAAGGGGCATGAAACGACATTATGCGACCCAGGTTCAAAATTCTCTCTGGATGCCCATTTCACGCTGTGCATAGTGCTTCTCATCCGCTCGGCTATCCCATTTGCAGAGGAAACATGGGTATTCGTGTATCCCCTTTGCATTCCCAATACAAATGCCACAATCTGAAAAAAAAATGAAAATACCTAAAGAATTTAGAGAATTTGTTCTATCAGATAAAAAAATCTATGCATTGGACTGTATCACTTCTATGGGGAAGTTAAGTGTTCTTATACGCTCTCAAATAACCTTGGAAAAAACAACATAGTCAATAGCAATAGTTTACTTATGATATTAGTATTACCTTCAAATCTCCACAGATCCTCCAGTTATGTTGGTCGTATACGAGAGCATCCAGTAAAATTTCATGTTATCGTAGCTCTCAGTAAGTTGTACGGAATGTGCTACAGGGACTGATGCAACCCTATTCCAATGTTGAGAAGTACTGCTTTCAAACTTCGTTTAGACGAGTCTATAAATAGCCTCCATTCTGATGCGTTATATGGCAGGCCCAAGGATTCGATTAGCCCTCAACATTACAGCAGTACACTAAGGAAGAGGTATTTTCGTGCACTGCAAAAAATTGCGGAATTCTTCTCTCGTTTCCTATACCAGGAGAATGTTGTTCCCGAGCTAGCAAGTTGTCCTCTCGAAGTCGTGAGCCCAAGATCTCGGCAGCTAATTTGGAAAGTCCTAAATCCCTGGTAAGATCATTAAGTTTGGCCTGGTTGAGAGGCCTCGGCTCATTTGAAGCGGTATTTTGAGGTATATACCTGGGACTGGTCATTGGCATTGGTCATTGATTCATCATCAGAATCATCGAAGTCCAGGGTTTGAGGTGGGTCGGGTATTGGAATTCCAGGACCATGGGGTACAGGTCTCATAGCAGAAGGAATGTCAGGGTATACAACAATGTGTTTATTCTTCTTGTTAACTCCTGAAAATAGAAACACAGAAACATGGATATAAAACTTGCATATGAAATAGAAGAAGCATTCAGACAGTGGCGGCTCGTGAGGGAAGGCTGCGGTCTGTAAGATATGAAATAGGTCGATGGAGTCTGTATATTTTCTTTCTTTTTCATTCATATTGTCCCTTCGGGGACAATATGAATGAAAAAGAAAGAAAATATACAATCATTGTATATGTAAATGTAACTTGTATAACAATATGTATGTGTAAATGTATTTTCTATAACAATATGTATATGTAAATGTATGATTACCATTATGGTGAATATTATGCTATATATGGTGAATATTACATTATGGTGAATATTATGTCAAGTTTCATACGAGGATTTCAAAATATTTAAGAAAAATAAATTTATAAGCCCACCTTGGAGGTTTGTCATGCAGAAATAGCAATCTGTCACGTGATCCTTTCCTTCTCTCCAAATCATGGGAATTCCAAAAGGCAAAGATTTCGCTCTGCCTTTGCTCCATCTTCTCAAATTTTCAATGCACGTCTTGCAGCACATATGAGGGGCGAAATTTTTGTCCTGGTCCCCTAGCTTAATTCCAAAGTATGCTCTATACATTGTCTTCACAAATTTAGTGATTTGGGACTGGTTATTTGGCATGGTAACCGTCCCACATATGTAGCAGAATCTATTGGGATCATTTTTACACGCTCTATTCATTATGAAATATTTTATCTATATGCCTGAAAAGTAAAAAAAGATATTATACAAGTGAAACAAGTGATGATAGATGTTACTGTTCCAATTCCGCTTTGACAAAATCACGAAAAATTCTATTTTACTTATGAGGCCATAGCCGGATAATCTGAGCTGATTGAGAAAAACGGATTGCAGATTCGAAATCAGCAGGAAAAACTCTATAAGAATCACTTACAAAACCCTTGACAGCAAAATTGATGCATACCAGTGTTATCACTCCAGATTTGCTCTACGAGATCAGCACACACAGCACTTCGTCGAGGGAAATCTTCCTCATGTAAATCATGTAAAACCTGCAAATGATAGCTTTTCTTCTGCAAATTAACTTTCAGAATTTTGTGCACAGATGACGTCGGGAGACCGAGTCTGTGTGATGCAGCAAACGGACGTACGAGGCTCCTCAGTGATAATTCCGCGTACTGCATTCACGGTAAGATCTGATATACACGGTCGTCCTGATCTTGCTTCATCATTTACAGATCCCGTTCGTTTAAATTTGTTCACCAATTTTCGTATTGTCTTGTCTATTGGCCCCGGCTTATGAAATCTCCTTCTAAACTTCTCTCTGATGTCATTGTATTTCTTTCCCTCGATTCGCCAAATTACTATTGCCACCAGGGCCGTAACTAGGGTTTAGAAATTAGTGAGGTCCAGATTTTTTTCGAGCGCGGCGGGACGAGCAAAATTCAGACCAAAATGACATCTACAAACACAACCCAAGCTATACACTAAACACAAAACACAAAACGCTCGACGCTCCCTCTTTTCAAAAGAAAAGCGGTAATATGCGTTTCATACACGGAGAACGGTTCAGTCTCTTTTTTTTTTTTTAGGAAATAATTACCGAGGTCCGGACCTCGGTGACCTCATAGGTAGTTACGGCCATGATTGCCACACGCTCTTCTGTATTCATTCTAAGGGCTTCTGAAAAGAAAAATAGAAAAAATAATTATTTTACAAAAATAGATCCTGACTTTATGTACACCCTGTATATAATAACCATATATAAATATAAAAACACTGTAAGAATTGTAAACGACGTAATGTACTTTAATGAAACTACTTTAATTAAACGATCATAATTTAATATATAATGTAGTAATGTGCTTTAATGAAACTGTAATTAATGATAATAACTTGTAATGTACTTTAAATGGAAGTGTAATTAAACAACAATAAGTGAATATGAATTAATTGGTAATTGTAATCGTAATTGTAATGAACCAAAATTAATACGTACTCAGTCATGTACTCAAATTGTACTTATGTACTACTACGAAATTATATCGCCTTCAGAAATGTAGACTCGGCGAAAAATACAATTAATTTTTATTTTTATTTTTAAAATTTTTATTTGGAATCTTTCATCTGATCATGTGTTTAAAAGGGGGGGAAACTTAACCTTCCACTGCATTCCCCCAATATTTAGATAATATATAAATCATGTAATTGTAAAATAATGTCACTTCTTCTTAGACTTCACTTCGATTAACACTCCCTTGTAGCAGCCTCGCTGCGAGGAGGGGGCAGAGGCCCCTTGCCTCCTTAATTTTTAGATTCCGCCCTGAGCCATGGTCGAAAGAGGTCGAACCTCTACCCTTGTAAATTCAGAAGCTAATTCAGAGGCTGAGCACTACCTGTACAATTTAGCAGTAAATTACAGTAAAGATAGTCTTTATCTTATCCTTCGAGCCTTGCTCTCTTCAGGAGAACTTAGTCATTAAACTTTCCGGATACGCTATAAGAAGAGTCCGGAATCTTCAGCATATTTAGTAAGTCTACCAGAGTCCTCCGAGCCACTATAGAAGAACTCGGAGAGTAATATAGAAGAAAACTACTACAAGTCACACATCCGTTGCTGCCACCTAACTAGAACCCCCGTCGACTTCAAACCAATCCAGGCCATAGACGGAGGATTCAAACAGTGGCAACCCTATAGCCAGGATAAACATTTGGCGACCCTACTACCAAGATTAGAAGAGGATTTTAACAAGAAGATTTTAACAAGTGGCCACTCTTTAGGCAGGATAGAAATTACCCTGCATCAGGATAAAACCAGTTGACCGGCGTGTCACGACTTCTAGTTCGTAACATCTACCCTTGAACCGGTGTGTCACGACTCCAAGTTCTCCACGCCTAGTTTTCATCCAAGAAGAAGTAACCAGCAAGACACGTCTTCAGGACACGTCTCTAAGGATTTCGCCGTAGAAATTTTGTTAAGTACAGTTGTTTTTTTTAAAGAAATTTGTAAACATATAAAAAGTCAGTATTATTAACAGTTAATAATGAGTATCAAGCCAGAATTTACAAGAAACAGTGAACATTTCAGACACCAGTGATACATTTTTTTAGTGAAACTAATTTTCACAGAGTTAAAAGTCACAGAAGTTAATTGTCACAGAAGTTAATTGTCACAGAAGTTAATTGTCACAGAAATTGTCACAGAGTTATTGTCACAGAATTAATTTCATTGAGTTATTTTCAGTTATTTTCACTATTATAGTTAGTATAGAATAATTTTATTTTATGTACCAAACATAATAGTACCGTACCTTCGCGTACATTCGAGTGAAATATTGTTTATTTTTTATTTTTGTTTACAATTTTTTCAAATTATTGAATTGAATTGACTTGCAAATTAAGAAAGAGTTTATAGAGAGTTTATCGTTTATAGAGATACTTGATAGCAGTTCAAGTAAGTCGGTTGCACGAAGAGGGACAACCAAACACCAGAGGTTAATTGTCTCCACTTGATAGAGATCAAGTGCAGTCATTTTCCGTTAGTTTCAGTTAATTGGTTGCATCCAAGAGAGACAACCAAACCCAGAGAATAGTAGACTCCACTGATAGCAGTTCAGTGCAGTCCATTTCAGTTATTTCAAGTCAATAGGTTGCATCCAAGAGGGACAACCGCCCCAGACATTTATATAAATACTTGATAGCAGTTCAAGTCAGAAGGTTGCATCCAGAGGGACAACCGCCCCAGACATTTATAGAAATACTTGATAGCAGTTCAAGTCAGAAGGTTGCATCCAGAGGGACAACCGCCCCAGACATTTATAGAAATACTTGATAGCAGTTCAAGTCAGAAGGTTGCATCCAGAGGGACAACCGCCCCAGAGATCATGGAAGTACTTGATAGCAGTTCAAATCAGTTCAAGTCAGTTCAAGTCAGTTTTGAAGTCAGTTTCAGTCAGTTTTGAAGTCAGTTTCAATCAGTTTTGAAGTTAGTTTCAAGTCTCAGTCAGTTTTCAAGTTTCAAGTCTCAGTCAGTTTTCAAGTTTCAAGTCTCAGTCAGTTTTCAATGCAGTCAATTGAACTCAACTTTTCCTTTGTAGTTCAAGAAAATGTAATTTAAGAGAATTTAATTCAACCTTTTTTTTGTTGTAAAAGAGAATTAAATTCAATCTGAATTGACCGGTTTGCGTCTTTAGTTTAACCTTTTTTTTTGTTTGTAAGAAGGAAATTGACCGATTTGTCTTTTCTTTTCATGCCTTTGTTGCGTATATAAATATATAGTTATGTATTTTATTATTTGTAACCAAAACCGTTTTTACAAAGGTTGTAACGATTTTGATAATTATTGTAATGTATATGAGGAACATGCTGTCCCTCCGTTTGTTTGAACTACTTTAATTTTTGTTCTAAGCAGTCTGACAAAGCAATCTTTAAAAAAAAAAAGACGAAAAGACGTATTGTCAATTTCAGACATATACTCCCCCCCCCCCCCCCCGCTTAGTCACTCAATTCCCCCGAATGCAGTACTCCAAACACTTTGTTTTTTAATTTTATTTTATTTTAAAACCCCAACCCCAGTTGAACCCAATGTCAACCAGAGAAATGGTTCAACCATGGTTAATTCCTCTTTGGTACTATGGAACATAACCTCAATTTATGTTAAGTTGTGTTTTTTTATTTTTAAGTATATTATATGTTTAGTTCATTAAAATGCACAATTGATTTCTATTTTTAATTTGTATTCTTAATTTTCTTAATTCAATTATCGTACCGATACTTCTGGTTAATGTTATTGGTTATACAGTTCATATATAGCTAGGAATGTTACTAGTCGAATTTAATTCCACCTTCAAAATTTAATTTTTAATACCGCTAGATTTACTTTCATTACCCAGTAATTGCCCAGTAAAGCCTAAAGCTTAAGGGCCAAATTAAAAATAAAAAAAATAAATAGTTGAGCTTCACAATTATTTATGTCATTGTAAAAATTGTAAGTTGTAAAAAGACTACTGTATTTATTTTATTATTAATAAAGGTTATTCTATCTATCTATCTATCTACTTGTAAGGTCCTCTAAGTACGTTTTTTTAATTACCTTATACGTGTAACTGATTAATTATGTAAAATCTATAACCCTAATTGAATTTTATTACTTTTGACACATATTCGAATTCATTTACCTATCGTACCTCCAGTCACTTTTGCATTAAAACTATTGTACCGACTCACTCATCTACAGATGCTTCTTACCAATATTTATAGATACATATGCACACTGACGTATAACTTCAACTATTCAACTATAAATCCCCTTTCTCCTTTTGGACGTATCACCAACCACTACAATCTGTACCCAATAAACATAAATACACACTTGACCACAGGTCTATACATCATCCATTACGTAATTCTATTTTTACCTACAATAGTCAATAAAATTAGTTATAGACTGTACAATCAGGGTAACTTTGAAAAATAATTTATATTTTTCTCTTTTACCTACTATTCATTATGTATGTAATTTTCCCCACAGAAAAATAAAATTTTGTTAAAAATTTAACAATATCATTCTTTGTCTAACTTAATTGTTTGTCTAAATTAACGTATTAATCCTTTTATTCTGTTTGCATAAATTAAAGGATTAGTCTGAATTTTTTATATTTTATAAGCAAGTGTCATTTTAAAAATTTGATTATTCTGCATTGTACACAACCACCCGAACTCGTTCTGTATAAAATTTGTATTGTAAAAAAAATTTCGTCATCATCTAATTTGAATTCGTTAGATGTTATTTTCTCAATTGTATTGTATTAATTGTATTATATTATTGTATTAATTAATACCATTTTAGAGAGGGGAACACTGTAAAAATGAACAATGAATAATCCATATTCATTTTTACATGAGAAACCAAAATCGCCTAAGCGAGTTTTGGATAGAATTTCGATTTGTGCTTCTTTATTCATTACTGTATTTCTCTAATTCATCTTTTCTAATAATGACTTATACACTATGACGTCATAAAATAACTTAATTCTCTTTACGTTTCCCATACCTTGTACACTGAATCACGTGCTTAGTATTTGGACATCTTCCGTATTCAACGTATGGTAACTTCTTTAATAATAATGTTGTGGTGTTATGTAGTATAAATATTATTATTCAACCATATTCATCTCTTCGTCCATATCTTATCTTGACCATTATCCTATATAAATTTTATTAAATATTCATTTTTACTCGTGTCAGTCTATGAAACGCAAAACTTTATGCATTTGTATCTGTCCGTTCGAAAACGCACAAATATGTTCTCGTATTATTTTTTTTTTTTTATTTTTAATTATATCACCTCCCGCAATGAATTCGAAAATGCTGAGGTAAGTGATCAAATTCCGCTAACTACGGCAGAAGCGAACTAATAACCATATATTAATACCATATATTATAACCATATATAATAACCATATATAATAACCATATATAAATATAAAAACACTGTAAGAATTGTAAACGACGTAATGTACTTTAATGAAACTACTTTAATTAAACGATCATAATTTAATATATAATGTAGTAATGTGCTTTAATGAAACTGTAATTAATGTAATAACTTGTAATGTACTTTAAATTGAAGTGTAATTAAACAACAATAAGTGAATATGAATTAATTGGTAATTGTAATCGTAATTGTAATGAACCAAAATTAATACGTACTCAGTCATGTACTCAAATTGTACTTATGTACTACTACGAAATTATATCGCCTTCAGAAATGTAGACTCGGCGAAAAATACAATTAGTTTTTTAATTTTTATTTTTAAAATTTTTATTTGGAATCTTTCATCTGATCATGTTTAAAAGGGGGGGAACTTAACCTTCCACTGCATTCCCCCAATATTTAGATAATATATAAATCATGTAATTGTAAAATAATGTCACTTCTTCTTAGACTTCACTTCGATTAACACTCCCTTGTTAGCAGCCTCACTGCGAGGAAGGGGCAGAGGCCCCTTGCCTCCTTAATTTTTAGATTCTGACCTGAGCCATGGTCGAAAGAGGTCGAACCTCTACCCTTGTAAATTCAGAAGCTAATTCAGAGGCTGAGCACTACCTGTACATTTTAGCAGTAAATTACAGTAAAGATAGTCTTTATCTTATCCTTCGAGTCTTGCTCTCTTCAGGATAATTTAGTCATTAAACTTTCCGGATACGCTATAAGAAGAGTCCGGAATCTTCAGCATTTTTAGTAAGTCTACCAGAGTCCTCCGAGCCACTCTAGAAGAACTCGGAGAGTAATATAGAATAAAACTATTACAAGTCACACATCTGTTGCTGCCACCTAACTAGAACCCTCGTCGACTTCGAACCAACCCAGGCCATAGACGGAGGATTCAAACATATATATATATATATATATATATATATATATATATATATATATATATAGAGAGAGAGAGAGAGAAGAGAGAGGAGAGAGAGAGAGAGAAGAGAGAGAGAGCCAACGTTCCGTGGATCAGTGGGTAGCATCGCATCCCTGTGACTGCGTGACTTCGCTTACAGGAAAACGATGAGGTTGGGGGTTCAGCTCCCGATAGTGCTGCTATTAATAACTTGGGAGTTAGTGCAATGGGTCGCATTAGTTGGCCTGAGCTCTGTGCCCAGTGCCAGATTACGAATAGGCACAGTAGGCACGTGCATAGGGGCCCCCAAGGTTAGGGAGAGCCCTCGTAGGTTGACTGTTATATAGTCAGTATTATTGAAAGCAAAAATAATAAATAAAAAATTAATAAATAAGAAAATAGTAACTCTCTGACGCAAGGTGGTCTACAAAGTATGACGCCGTGAAAGCACTCAGAGTGAAGTATGTTGGTATAACTGACACACTGAATATTTTACATGATGATGCTGATCAGAATAGTGACACTTCAGCAGAAGCTACAAATATTTCTGCTAGATTGTGTGAACCGGAATCAATCCTTCTTTGTGTATTCTGGACTGATGTTTTGGAACTCAAGCATCAAGTTAATCTGTTGCTGCAAACTGAGGGACTTATACTAAAGAGTGTTGTAGAGCATATGAAGTCTTTAACAGAGTTTCTTCGGGCTGTTCGCAATGACTTCAATCACTTTGAGGAACAGGCTAAGCAGATGATAGTGAAGATCCAGAATGAATCAGAAAATGAGCCGTATTATTGGGCTGAAGAGAAACGAAAAGTGAAGCGTAAGAAGCAAGCAAGCAAGGAGATTGTAAACACCAATCGACCAGGGAAGTACTCCAGGGGGGACGGTAGACAGAAAATAGGGAGTGCTGGAACTACCGTTTCTCCTGTCACTGTCCTCCTTAGATGAGCTTTTTCCGTGTCTCATCTACCCTGTGAGCAGTCCAGCATGCTCTCAAACATACACTTCTCTTCCTATTCCTCACTACATACACATGCATCTTACACACTACATAATCTTTTCAAAATTAAAAAAAATGGCATCAACTTCAGGAGTCTCGGAGTCCCCTGGGGAGGGGACCATAAATGTCTCTACTTCTGGCTTCCCCCTTGACGATAATGGGAACGCAGACCCGGGCAGCGGGGCTGGATCTGCTACAACCCATTCGAGATATTCTGGACCTCTGTCTGATTCACTTTTCTTAAACTTCTGCAACATTCGTGGCCTTTTCTCAAATTTTCAATCTGTTGAACACCACCTCTCCTCCTCTAAACCTCATCTTCTTTTCCTCACTGAAACTCAGGTGCTGGGATGACTGACAGCAACTCCTTTTCTGTACCCTCTTACTTTCTCTATACTCAATTTCACTCCAAAGGTGGATGTTGCTTACATGTCCGCAATAACCTAACTTGTTCTCGTATTCCCGAACTTGAATCTTCCAAATTCTATACCCTCTGGCTACGGCTTACATGCCAATCTCAAACTAAATACTAGGGGCACTCAGTATATTTCCCCCACCTTTTTTCTTAGCTAAATAATAGGCCATGTGGCTGAAATGTCTTTTGGGCCGTAAGTTTGAAATTTCTACGCTTCACATAGCCGGATTTTTCCCGTTTGAACCTCCTCTCCTTGTATAAAACCGCTTTTAAACGCCTTTGTATAAAACCGATGGTTAACGAAGTTTCGAAAATGGCGTCTAATAGTGATGTGCGTCGTAAACAGAGAGCTGTTACCGAATTCTTAACCGCAGAGAAGGAAACAGTTGGAAATATTAAAAAACGTCTACAAAACGTTTTTACAGAGATGCTGTTGTTGATCGAAGCACAGTTGGACGCTGGTCTGAAAGTGTGAGATCATCGGAGAGAGGGAGAGCTAGCCTCGATGATGAGTCACGCAGCGGTCGCCCGGCATCGGCTGTCACATCTCACACTGCAACGTGCTAACAGCATCATTCGATCAAATCGGCGCGTCCCATACAAGGAGCTATCACTGGAGCTAGGAATTAGTGAAGGGAGTGTGAATACGATAATTCAACAACTGGGATATTCAAAAGTGTGTTCACGGTTTGTTCCTCGCGAACTGACTGAAGATCACAAAGCCCAAATAAAAGAAATTGCTTCTGAGTCGTTGGTTCAATATGAGACAGAAATGGATGACTTCCTTTCACGAATTGTGGCTGGGGATGAGACTTGGGTACATCACTTTGAACCTGAAACAAAACGCCAATCCATGGAGTGGTATCACGCAGACTCCCCACACAAGAAAAAGTTCAAAATGGCTCCCTCTGCAGGAAAGGTTATGGCCACCATCTTCTGGGACGTGAAAGGGGTGATTCTGGTGGACATAATGAAGAAAGGATAAACAATCAACTCAGAGGCATATATTGCTACCCTACAGAGACTCCAGAAACGTATAAAGCGAGTTCGATGGGAGAGAAAACTGGAAGACGTCCTTCTTTTCCATGATAACGCGAGATCACACAACAGTTTGCAAACAAGAGAGGCCATCACAAAAATGCGCTTGACTGTGTCATCCGACCCTCCATACAGCCCGGATCTGGCACCTTCAGACTTCCATTTGTTTGGGCCAATGAATAATGCTATTCGTGGAAGAAAATTTCAGTGACGATGAGGTTGTTGAGGAGGTTAAGAGGTGGCTCCAGCGGAACCCAGCGGACTTTTAGCAGCAAGGAATAAAGGCCCTTGTTTCGAGGTGGAGGAAAGCCGTAGAAAAGTATGGAGACTATGTGGAAAAATAAAAACTTGTAAAAATGATATGTAACTACTTGTGTACAAAATTTCTGGAACTTACAAAGAAACTTGGAAAAAAAAAAAAAGTGGAGCAAAATATGTTGAGTGGCCCTCGTACATCTGCACTCTTTACCTTTCTCCTAATTCTACTGACTATCCAAAATTTTTTGACTATCTTACTTCCAAAGTGGAATACATTCTTTCCCACTCTCCCTTTGTTGAAATCTCCATTTTAGAAGATTTCAATGTCCACCATCACCTTTGGCTTTCTCCCATTTCACTGACATCCCTGGTGAACTAGCTTCCAATTTTTCTACCCCAAGGGTAGAAAAATTTATTTCTTACCTCTCATCCTTCATCTTACTCTGTGAAACTATTTTCTCCGTTGGGCTCCTCCAATCACAATCTGTTTCCTGTCCTATCGCTCCAATTCGGCTTTTGGATCCTCCCAAGAGGAGGCGCTTTTGACACTTCGGCGCCGCTGATTGGGAGGCCCTTAGGCAGTACTTCTGTGATTTCCCATGGAATGATTACTGCTTCCGTTTCCGGGTCCTTCTTGGTGTGCTGAGCGCGTCACGGTGTTGATTCTGTCGAGCATGGGGGCGTACATTCCATATTCTATTCCTACGACTAATGCAAAAAACCTTTGGTTTAACTTTACTTGCTCTAATGCTATCCACAACAGAGAGGAGGCTTTCAGAAGGTACCGGCGCCATCCAACTCCTGACTCTCACTCAGCTTATATTCCTGCCCGGAATCGTGCGAAATCTGTTCTTCGACTCGCCAAAAATTCCTTCATCCGACAAAAATGTGAAAATCTATCCAATTCTGATTCTTTTCGCTCTTTCTAGCATCTAGCTAAGAACCTCTTCAACAACTTTACTGCCTCTTCTTTCCCTCCTCTTTTCCATTCCGACGGCACAATTGCCGTCTCTTCTCCTGACAAAGCTGAACTCTTCGCTCAGACTTTCGCTTACAATTCAACCCTGGACGATTCCGGTGCTATTCCTCCATCTCCCCCCTCTGACTTTATTATGTCTGAAATTAGAATCTCTTCTAGAGATGTTTTTTCTGCCCTATTTGGGCTCAACTTTAGGAAGGCGTATGGTCCTGATGGTGTTCCTTCTGTTGTTCTTAAGGACTGTGTTTCTGTGCTGACACCCTGCCTAGGCAAACTCTTTCGTCTTTGTTTCTCATCTGGTACTTTTCCTTCCTGCTGGAAGTTCGCTTTCATTCAGCCTGTCCCAAAGAAGGGTGACTGCTCTCAACCCTTCATCTATCGTCCAATTGCTTTCATTTCTTGCCTTTCCAAAGTTTTTGAATCTATCCTTAATAGGAAAATACCTAAACACCTATTGTATATTCTCACAATCTTCTTTCAGATTGTTAGTATTGATTCCGCAAGGGACGTTCTACTGGCGATCTTCTTGCATATCTCTCTGACTCTTCGTCATCCTCCTTTCGGGATTTCGGTGAAACTTTTGCTATTGCGCTAGACATATCAAAAGCTTTTGATAGTCTGGCACAAGTCTTTAATGTCGAAAGTGCCCTCCTTCGGTTTCAATCCTTCTCTCTGTGCCTTCATCTCTAATTTCCTTTCTGGCAGATCTATAGCTGCAGTTATAGATGACCACTATTCTTCTCTTAAAGCTATTAACAGTGGTGTTCCTCAGGGTTCTGTTCTGTCACCCAATCTTTTCCTTTTATTTATTAATGATCTTTTAATTCGCACTTCCTGTTCTATTCACTCCTATGCCGATGATTCCACTCTTCACTCCTCCACCCGCTTCCTAAAGCGTTCCTTAAAGCAGTCACTTTGTGATTCGCGTAGGACGGCTATGGAACACTTGACCTCTGATCTTTCTGCTATATCTGATTGGGGCAGAGAAAACCTTGTGGCTTTCAATGCCTCAAAACTAAGTTCCTCCATCTGTCTATTTGTTACAATCTTATACACAACTATCCCCTTACCTTCAACAATACACAACTGAATCCTTCCTCTTCTCTTAACATTCTTGACGTTTCCTTTTCTCGTGATCTTTCCCTGAAAGATCACATATACTCTCTTTCTAAAACAGCTTCTAAGAGATTAGGTGTGCTGTACCGCCTCCGCGGTTTCTTCACCACAACTCAGTCGCTGTCTCTGTACAAGGGTCTTGTTCACACCTGTATGGAGTATGCTTCTCATGTGTGGAGTGGCTCAACCCACACAGCCGTACTTGACCGGGTGGAATCAAAGGCTTTTCGTCTCATCAATTCCCTACCTCTTATTGATTGTCTTCAATCTCTCTCTCTCTCTCTTCGCCGCAATGTTGCCTCACTCCCTCTTTACTATCGCTATTATAACGGACATTGCTCTTCTGAACTCTCTAACTACATGCCTCCTCCCTTAATGAGAGCACGCAGTACCAGACTTTCTACACTTTCTCATTCCTTTTCTGTCCAACTATCTAATGCAAGGGTTAATCGGTATTTTCAGTCTTTCATCTACTCACCCGGTGAACTCTAGAACAATCTTTCTCAATCCATCTTTCCTCCTGTCTATGACCTCCCATCTTTCAAACGCAGAATGTCTAGGCATTTTGAAAACCCTGAACCTTGATTTTGGCTCTCTTCTTGTTTTATGGGAGGGGCGTTTTTGCGGGTAGTTGCCCTTGGCCCCTCCTTCCTGCATAAAAAAATCTGATGAAACATCTGTACCTGAGCATACATTCACCCCCCCCCCCAAGAGAAATTTAAAACTCAAACATTCCTAGTTATATGCGACAGTCTCATCATGGAGATGGAGAAGCGCTCTGTGGCATGTGAACGTGTGCACAGTGAGTTCTCTTTCTTTTTTTACTACAAGAATGAAAATCTCGAAGTCAAAAGAAAAGCATGCAAAAAACTCATTGAAAAATATAAAAATGACTTAGGAGAGGAGTTCGAAAAGATTCATTTCCATGAACATGTGATAAAAGAAGTCAAGGAACTACAGGAGAATGATGAAAGAAGTTTTCGAAGGTAATCATGAATATCATGAAAGGAATTTTGTCAGGCAAATGTTTTCTCAATGTCGCCATTACTTTCAGGATTTATCTGATAATGCCATGTTCGGTCTGTGAAGGAGAGGGATCCTTTTCAAAACTTTCTCATCGCAAAATTGAGAAAAGAACAACAATGCGTCAAGAACGTCTGAATGCATTGAGTCTAATGTACATAGAATGATTTTGTTAAGAAAATAGATTTTTCTTTATTGATCAAAAAATTTGCTGCATCAAAAGTTCGAAAGGTGAAAACGTGAAACTTTTATTCTCATGTTATTTGGAAAAAATACATTATTTTGTCAATCTTTTTTATTTTATTTAGTGAGTGTGAGCTTTTCTCAAATTCCTTTTCTCAATAATTTTATATTTGTTATGGTTTCATAAAATTTAAAATCAATATAATTTTTGTATTTTCTGGATCTAGTCTTTCTTTTACAACTTTACAAGTCCTTGTTATGTTCTAAAAATAGAAATAGGGCAGTTTTAATGGCTTATTTTTATATAAGGTTGTAACATATATTCTGCTCGATTTTTTAGTTCATTCAGAACAAAAAATAAAGGACTTTGAAATGAAACGTTCTCCTTTTCTTAGGCTTTAATCAACTTAATTGAACAACATTCCTGTTAATATAAATAACAATAATATAGTTATGGTACATAAAATATATATATACTCAATGACGCAAGTTATAATAATAATATAGATAGAGTAAACATAGGGCATTTATATGAATTGTTTATACTACAGATTAGGATTAATTACATCCAAGAAAATATCATTACCTTCATGTAATAAAGTATCTTACATCTCATCAGTTTAATTCAGACATCATCAGATTCATCAGTTTAATCGAATTGAATATAAACACAAATGATTTTACTTAGGTATAACATTCTAATAGAGTCATCCTAAACCTGCAAAATAATATTACATTTTCCCTCCTGCTTAGATTGAACAATATAGTCCTCAAAATAACTAGGCGGACACCGAGTACGCCCTGATCGCCGTACCTCAGTCATAGGGGAATCTGTATTTTGATTATCATCATCTACTGAAGTCTGAGGAGCGTTGACCAGTGAGGGATTGGAGGGAGCAATGGTGGGTGACGGATTTGAGGGCAGGATGGTAGGTGACGGGGGATAGTTGTTTAACACACCATCACCGTTAGTATTTTCGTATTCTCGAGTTTCAGATTCCCCAGCAGGGGCGAGGTGCTTAAGCGAAAGAGTAGTCTCTCGGCCTCCCGGGAGACGAACATGAGCATATTCGGGATTAGCCTCAATGAGTTCTACTTCTTCAACTGGAGGCTCATATTTAGACTGACGTGTATAATTTTTCAATAATACTTTACCCGGGGCGGTAAGCCACGTAGGTATGGAATGGCCATTTGTAGATCGACGCTGATAATTAAATAATCTCTCATGAGAAGTGCCACATGAGTTACACGAAGAGGATTATCCAAGACGAACCGCCATATGCACAGAAATGATTAGAAAAATTCATTCCGAAAACTTATTAAACTACATTCTCTTCAGCGATGAAGCGACATTCCACACATGCGTAAAGGTTAATCGACATAGTTGCCGTATCAGGGTTAGTGAAAAACCAACAAAGTTCTACGAATGGGAGAGAGATTCTCCTAAAGTTAATGTCTGGTGGGGTATGACAAGATCGAAGATTTACGGACCTTTTCGTGGTAGAAGCTACGGTAACAGGGCCAATTTATTTTGACATGCTTCAGCAGTTTCTTGAACCCCAGCTCGTTCAGATGGTATTCTCGACACTGCTGTCTTTCAACAAGATAGAGCTCCATGTCACTATGCAAACATCGTTTGGGTGTTTCCTTGATGAGCTCTTACCAAATGGCTGGATTGGACATGGTGGAAACAGGCCCTGGGCAGCACGATCTCCGCATTTAACACCATTAGACTTCTTTGCATGGGGCTTTATAAAGTCTGAGGTTTGCAAAACAATTGTTACAGACTTGCAGGATCTGCGAACCCGCATTGCTGCGGCAGTCGCTAAAATAACCCGAGATGCTTGAGAATGGATGTGTTCCGCAATGCAGTGGACAGATTTGAGACCTGCAGAGACACTGATGGTGGTCATGTCGAATCTTAAACCTAAGTTTGATAAATAATATACATCTAATTATGTTACTGCATTTTTATCCTAAAATACTATTACTTGAGCAAAATAGATAGGATCTTTTGGACCACCCTGTATAAGGAAGAACAAGAGTATGATACAGTACACAGAGTTAATAAAACCTGTTTAGGGACTACATTTCTTAGTTTAAACATTATAGCAACGCTCCTTGAAATAATTTTTGAGATATAATTTACATGAAAGATTTGAAAGATTAAACAAAAAAGAAAAAATAATTAACAAAAGATAATAATGGCGACATAATGTCTGGTCTGTGCATTGAGTACATTCGTGCATTATATTAAGTTATTACAGTTAATTACAATTTTTATCAAATTCATCTGATACTGAAGTAATCCAAATCATTTATACAATTTATATAATAGAAAAAGAGTTATTCGTTGTTCTACTATAATTTAAAAGGAATTAACAACAGTTATATACTTATAGTTAATTAATTAATTAATTAATTAATAACAATGATTACTATTAGAAAATGGCTATTTATCATAGTTTGAAAGCCTAATTAGCCAGTGATGATGTAAGCGGAGAAAAGATACGATGTACTTTCCATTGAAAGTACACAGACATTTATGATAACGCAACACATAAGTAACATACGAATAGAACTTGAATGACAGTGAGGTAGAAAGAATAAGCACAATTAATGAGAATATGGATAACTTTGTGACGTAAACAGATAACGAACCGGCGACCTGGTATGGTAACAATGCATTATAATAGAACATAACATGTTAATGTTAAAAATTTCTAGCAAAAGCAAGAGAGAGTTTTTGACGACATTCCAATGAAATATGTTGAGTTAGCGCGCTGACGTAGATGAAATAGCGTTGACGCTCAGAGAGCTGAATTCGGATTTTTGTGTCAGCATTAACGCGAACCTTTTGCAACGCCTTGATAAGACTTGGCAACAGTTATTCACATGAACTTAATTACATGTAAAGGCAACTGTATAGACAAGGACTGATAGATCAATAGACAATAGATAGATAAATGACATGAATACTATAAGGGACGATACGCAAAACACCATAGATAAATAATGACTATACACAGGGGCGGATTAACTGTACTTGGGGCCTGAGGCTAATTTTATTTTAGGGGCCCTTTTCTATAGATTTTTATTAACAATACACGTACAGTACGTAGTACATTTAGGGCCTACGCAAATTACGTGTACGGTGCTTAGGCTAATTGAGAAACAAACATAAAAGAACCTTAACACGGTATATTTTGCCGTTTGCTGAAACGAAACTATTAAACAAACTTTACTTTAGGGCCTATATAACGTAAAATAAAACAGGGAATTTGTCAGTTTGTGTACTGTGTCATATTTAATCAAAGAAGTTTGCCTTTCGAGCTTTCTGGTTTGCGAAATCTCGAATTATATCATTGAAACTTCGTTCCCGCAAAATGTCACTTTTATGTACCGGGTGATTACAAATGTTCTTCCCGAATTTAAACATTTATTATGAAAAAACTAGAAAAGCTACAGCGAAAAACAAAATATACAAATAAAGAACTCAAAAAGTTTTTTTTACAAGCTATTGAAGTTCAATATGAGCTCCATTTGTCGCTCTGTAGACATCAAAATGGTATTCTGTTTTCCTCAATACATTTTGTAGCATATCATATTGAACTTTTCTAACAGCCTCGCGTATCCTTTCCTTCAAATGTTCCAAAGTTGTTGCCAGTGGTGGAACAAAAGCTTCATTTTTGACATAGCCCCAGAGGAAGAAGTCAAGGAGGGTTAGATCGGGCGAACGAGCCGGCCAAGGAATGGGCCCCCCACGCCCGATCCAACGATCAGGCAATTGCTCATTCAGGATTGTTGTAACCTCATTGTGGAAATGGGGTGGCGCACCATCCTGCTGAAACCACACATCAGCTTTGTCCTCTAGCAGCTGGTGCACCAGCCACAGGTGTAGCATATCGCGGTAAATGATACCGTTAATTGTTTTTTCAGCAAAGAAGAATGGACCGTACACTTTCTCAGCGGTAAGAGCACAAAACATGTTAATTTTAGGGCTATCTCTGACGTGTTCAATATTACAGATAAAAATTCCCTGAAATATTCTTTATTTGTATATCTTGTTTTTCGCTGTAGCTTTGTTAGTTTTTCATAATAAATGTTTAAAATTGGGAAGATCATTTGTAATCACCCGGTACATCAGTGAGAGTATAGTCAGCCGTTCTTGTTTCATTTTTGCTCTAGCTTCATCCTTTATCGCTTCAGCTTTGAAAAGCTGCGTGAATTTGGGTTTCTGCAGCACAGACTTTAAAAAAAAAGATATAGTGAGACGCTTCTTTTTACAAATGTTTAAGGACAAAAAATTAAATATACACAAAATATTTATAAAGATAAAATTTTAGATTAACATTGAAGCTTGCAAAATAATAATCAAGGGCCACTGGCAATATCTGGCATATTAACGCTGAAATAAACTCCATTGAAATTAACACAGTCACCCTCACTTGACTGGATCCACTTTGACTGCCCCCCCCCCTCTCTCAAGCATGGGGCCTGAGGCTTCAGCCTCAATTGCCTCAATGATAATATAATCCGCCACTGCTTATACATTAAAAATAAATAGAGGGAAGTTTGAAGTTTGAAGATTTAGTTTGAAGTTTGAAGATTTAGTATTCAAAGGAGGAAAAATACGAGAGTAATTAATTTATTTTATGACGTCACAGTCCAACACATTATACAATATACGTTAATTCATAATTAATACATTATATGTATGTAATTCGAATGTATAAGTCATTATAAGGGGAAATAAATTGGAGGGACACGGTAACAAAGGGTTCTCAGCCATGGAACAAGAGTGAGTGACATTATTAACCCATTAGTGCCCAGGGCTACTTTACTGATTTTGTTCTGGCTAAAACCAGACGATTTTATTCAGTCTCGGGAAAGACCTTTGGGCAGTAATGGGTTAATTAAGTATATACACTTATTGTGGTGCAACTCCTTTTTCGCAGTTGTACTTATTGCGCGCGCGCGGGTTCGTTTCTTTCATGATGACTTTGCCTATCCGCTCGGATGGGCTTTCAACTTTATGCTCACAGTTTTCGCGGCTTCCTTGAAGCCCTCTTTAAATTTTGACTTTCAATGTTAATTTTCCCTCAGCTTACAAGAGAGGCCTGTTGTAAGGTAGCATAGAAACATCACACTCCCTCGTATAAAGTTTATTTTGTTTCACTCAAAGTAGGGCAAATTGAAAAGGAACCTACAGCTGTACGATTACAAATTTTGTTCCAAAAACAAATTTTCAATTCAAAGAAAATGTTTGCAATTATTTCAGTCTCAAAAGGGATTTATACAGTTTTTTTTTATTTCTGTGTAACTCTAGAACTAGCACTAAATTAAAATTCTTTAATACAGTGTACCGTTACTTACAAAATTTGGGAAATTTACTCTCAAAAGTTCTGCGCGAGTTCCGCAGATTTTTCCAGGAAAAAAGTCCGTCAATTAAATCAAATGCATTTTCACAAAGGATTTAAATAGTCATGCGCTAACTTCACCCGTTTCCTCGGGAAACAAGATCACCACCAGATATTTACTCTTCCCTAAAGAAACGTAATATTTCGCAAACTTACAAGTTTAAAATTTCGTAATTATGTGAACAATAATTAAATTCAAAGAAATTTCACGAAGTTCTTTTCTGTCAACTAACAAGAAAGCCCTTACAAACAAGTTCACGTAAACAAAAGAAATTCAGATTTTGGAACAACGTGAAACAGTTTCAAATCAACTCAGAAATTTTCAGTAATGCCACAGGGTTTAGAGATTTCTCTAAGCCACTTCAACTTTACAGGACAGAACTATAACTGCTTTATAACTCTAAGTTACACCTTAAAATTATAGGAACTCCTCCCTTTAGTGCAGCGGTTCTCAAACTTTTTCTTCTTCTGTACCCCTTGAATTCTTTCATGGGATTTTCTGGATTTTCGAGAGATTGAGGATTTTTACTTTCTTTACGACCGAGTGACTCGTGGCCGTTTGTTAATCGTTTATAAAATTAAAAGGGTTATATTTTCAGGACCCCTTCGTACCCCCTAAGGTTTCCTCGCGTACCCCAGTTTGAGAACCACTGCTTTAGTTTCTAAAGGGCCTATCAAAACCATTTTCATTACATGACATCATTCGTACAAAAATTACTGATCTTCTATTGGCTCTAATCTCAACTTCGTTAAATTCTACACTCCACCTTTCTTAAAGAAATTTTCAAATTAAAATTTTAAAAATTAAAGTTCAAATTTAAAATTTAAAATTAAAATTTTTAATTTTCTCTCGAGGGTTTCCCTTAGGCGAGTTCAAAGAATAAACAAACCCAAACCTTTACAAGCTTCATTAATGAAGAATAACCTTGTTAAGCTATATTTTCCCCTTTGTAGATTAATTACTCGACCATAAATCTATCCGGGGGATGTCAAAAAATAATTTCTTTCTGATAAGTTGATAACGCACTCAGCCCTTCGGCTCTACCTTGGGTATCGGATCACTTTACTTTTGTATGTCTTCATTTTAAAAGATTTAAATTCTCATGCGAAATTAAATCGATTTCAAAATCAAGTCACTCTTTCTTTCTACCATTTTTTATTTACATTTTGATATGAGACTTATACGTACAAATTCACCATCACAACATTATAATAATAATTAATGAGTTAGGCGCATTTTAGGGTGAACTAAGTAAATGGGTAACGAAGTACAAACCAGGGTTTAAACCAGTGGTCGGCAACCTCTGACCCACGGGTCAATTGTAGTATATAGTATATATAAAATAATAAATATTATTACATGAAGAGTATTTTTTTTTTTTTTTTAAATGTCCCGAAAATAGTGTATTTTGATTTCAAATTTGAACACTGACCCATTATCAAATTACCAATAAATCAAATTGACCCATTTTCAAGAAAGGTTGCCTTCCACTGGTTTAAACCATGCCATATTTAATGGGCGTGCATAATCTGATGAGATTTATATGCGGGTGAATGGGGTTGAGATTAATTACCATAGTTTTCATGACACTCGTAAAAAGAGGAAAACGGGAATAATTCCGGTAAAAATCTAAAACAAAACAATCTAAACCGTTGATTGTCTTGTATGTACGTTGAGGAAATAAAATTAAGGGACATTCGCTTCTTAGAGCGGACTTCTAATGACACAAACATGGATGCCATTCAACCATTATACCAAGAAACTTTGTTACAGTACACTCCTTTACAGCGATTTCATCAAGATTTAGTTCATCAAGATACACATTTAGTTTATTAGTAAAAATCATGAAATTTGTTTTACTGGTATTTAGGAAAAGTTTATTGGTGGCGAACAATTTCATTACATTGATAAATTTTAATTATATTCTTAGCTGAATCGGAGGCGTCATTTGGGGGGGTGGGCTGTGAGGGGCGGTCGTCCCCCCAAGCTCACCAGGGGGGCCTCGAAGGCCCTCCAAATGATAGTTTCTTAAAAAAAAGGCACCTAATATTTTGTGGATTCAATATAATGAATATAATATAATGGCCAATATAATAGCCTCTGAAAAAGAAGCGGTCAAAAACCTTAATTTTGATGTTTTGGTTGATGAGTTTGCAAAAATGAAGTCTAGAAGATATCCTCTACTACATTAGGTGATATAATAGGTGATATAATTCTATCATATATCTACATTATATCTATATTCTATCATCTATGGTTATACAACCAATTTTTAACATTGATGGGAATATTCCTTTGCAAATACTTTGAGTGATAATTTCAGCCAAAGTTACAGATATCTTACCTTTAACAAGCTTCAATATATGATAGTTACAGGAATGTTATGAATGTTATTTTTTGTATTTTTTAATTTACCAATAATATTCCGGATCTCAGTAGAGGTGGCAGGAACAAAAGAGAATTAATTTAGTGGGTTAGGTGGTATATATATTCTAAGTGAGTGATTATTATTTAGTACATGTAAGCGGAGCTTATCAGCTGTTGAAGTAAAATGGTTATTTAAAGGAAAGCAAGCATTGAAAATATGGAGTAAGGTGTCATAGAAGAATGGAAAAATATGATCTGGATCATTCACCGGTTCGTCACAGTTAAATCGAGTATTTTCTACAGCCCCAATAAATTTTCTTTTGTTAACCTCTGAAAATATTCTGTAATCAGTAGTTGTTTTACTCTCAACCTGAACAATGTTATTGTACAGGGTGTCCCATAAGTCCGGCATCATAGGAGAAATTCATATTTTTCTATTTCTACAAACCATAATTCATATTTTTCTCTTTCTACAGGCCATAATGTCTGTGAGCAAGGAAGAACGAATCCAGATAATTCTACTCATAGGAAATCGGAGTCAAAGAGAGGCCGCTGCTGAATTTAACAGACTGCATCCAGACCGCGAGCCAATAACACAGAGTTGTGTTAGTAGACTTGTTGCAAAGTTTAAGGAAACAGGATCCATAGAAGATAAACCACGCAGTGGACCTTCAAGGAGGTCCACTGACGATGATACAGCGACTGCTATCCTGGCTCATTTTAACAGAAGTCCCAATAAGTCTCTTCGGCGATTGTCCGCCGAGACAGGAGTGTCGAAAAGTAGCATCCATCGCATTCTTCAGGCTCACAAATGGCATCCATATAAACTTCAGATCCTACAGAAATTAAGCGAAGATGATCCCGACCGGCGGATGGAATTTTGTGAATGGGCTACGGAACAATATGCTCGGGATGCCAATTTCCCGTCCACCATTCTGTTCAGTGACGAGGCTGTTTTTTATGGAAATGGTGAGGTAAATCGACAGAACACCCGCTACTGGTCTCAAAACAACCCTCACTGGTATACCTCTTCAAAGGAACAAGGTGCATCTCGGGTGATGGTATGGTGTGGCATTTGGAAGGATCGCATCATAGGCCCCCTCGTTTTCGATGAACATGTCACTGGAGGCACCTACCTACGTATGCTCAAGGAAGAAGCATTTCCCAGTGTCTTGAACGAAGAAGGGAATTTCCCAACATGGTTCCAGCAAGACGGCGCTCCTGCACATTACAGCACCCAAGTAAGAGAATACCTGTACCAACAATTCCCTGGTCATTGGATAGGACGTCGAGGGCCTGTGGAATGGCCAGCTAGAAGCCCGGATCTCACGCCACTAGAGTTTTATCTCTGGGGCCATTTGAAAGCGCTGGTATACGCAGAGAAAATTAGGAGTGTTGAACATTTGCGGCAGCGCATTATTGGGGCATGTAACACCATTACTCCTGACATCATTCACCTTGTGCTTGCTGACTGGGTATCACGTCTGAATTTGTGTATTGAAAACAATGGTGGACATATTGAGCACGTTCTGTAAATAAAAGCTTTTGTTTTGCCTTTTCTGATTATTTTTCCTATGATGCCGGACTTATGGGACACCCTGTATATAGTAACAATACTATTACTATTAGTGATGATTGCGGTTATAATTCCAGAATTTATGAGGGCATTGCTATTTACAAATATATTATCAATTGTAGATTCTGTTATTCGATTACCAGTACCACAGTTACAGACTCGAGTGGGTTTAGTAATAATTTGACAAAAATAAAAAGAATTCATTAAGTTTAAAAATTTATGAGAGATTGCTTCAGATTGCAAATTAATATTGAAGTCACCCGCAACTATGGCATTCGATTTATGGAAGTTCCATAACGTGTTATCTAAGTGAATTAAAAAGCTATTGAAATTAGTATTAGGTGGTCCATATTATTTCGAATATTTCCGTAATACATTTTAAACTTTAAAGGAAAGTTATTGCTTCAAACTTCTAACTACATGTTCTGTCCTTTTATATATTCCCATAAAATACACTTTTTTCTAAAAAAAACAGGGCAATTACAAAACTTAAAGCATTATACAGGGTGTCCATAAATGTTTACCCTGAAAACAGTATGCTCTCATGTTTTAATGACGAGTCTTACATCCGTTTTCTTTTTACAGGTGATCTCGTACACGCATAGAGTTTCTGTGCTGATGTGTTTCGTCTACCGCATTCGCCGCTAGGAGCGCTGTAGTAGCTGTTCAGTTAAGATGGCGTCTGTGACAGAGAAGGCACAATGTGTTGTGTGGCTTGCAGAAACAAAATCTCCTGTCAGTGTTCAGCGAAGGTTCAGAACAACGTATGGAAAGAATTCACCTGATGTGAAATTAATTAAGTCGTGGATGAAAAAATTACACAACTGTTTCTGCAACTGTGTACCTGGATATGCTCACCAATTACGCCATCCCCCAGCTGCAGGACAGGCAGCCAACTGTCATCTTCCAACAAGATGGGGCACCCCCTCATTGGGCGCATGTTGTTCGTGAAACTCTCGACACAACATTTCCAAATCGATGGATTGGCAGGGATGGGCCAATCCCATGGCCCCCAAGATCACCAGACATTACCCCGCTGGATTTCTTTCTCTGGGGTCATGGTAAAGATTTGGTTTATGCAACAGTTGTTCCAGATATCATGACATTGCGAGAACGCATTACGGATGCAATTGCAACAGTTAACCCACAAATGTTGGAAAATGTGTGGCGTGAGTGTGAATACCGTTCAGACATTTTACGTGCCATTATGGGTGCACATGTGGAAGCTTATTAAATTCATTAACTATGTATCAAAACTTTGTATGTTTATCTACTTATGATTAAAACTGTGTTTGAATACGAGTGTTTATTTAAAAGTTATAGCATGCTTTAATCAGGGTAATCATTTATGGACACCCTATATACACACACATACATGCCTATCTTCAAGAAATATTTATCAGATTAAACACAAAAACTACCTCACCTTTTTAATGATGATGAAGTGTAATGTTTCCTTTATTTTCGGAAAGGGAAATACTTTTAAAAAGAATCATTCTTACCAATACATTTGGAAACCAATAAACTTACTGCACTGTTTACATCAACCTAAAATGGATTAACGTCTAACATTATCCATATTAAAATGAACATATAAACTGCTTCTTTAAATAACTAAAGTAATATGCGTCTGAATACATGCTTATTATTATTATTATTATTATTATTATTATTATTATTATTATGATAGTAAATATAGATATTTTGTAAATCAATAACTTATTTAAAATTCTTCTAAGTATATTCATGGGTAAGGGCTACGTCTTGGCCAATGCCGAAACACCGCTTCCCTTCGATCAGCGAACTTAAGCGACATTGGGTCTGAATCGTAGTTGGATGGGTGGGCATTCTCTGTGTCCAGATTATATAGCGATTATATTGTTCGGATCTCATATAAAGCTGTAGATTACTCCGTTATGTGACCTTAAATGTTGCAAAGAGGGTTAAACAACCTTAACGAACAAACAAACATATCCGTGTAACATTTTCAAAAATACTAGCTAAAGTGGGCCCTACGGGCCCATTTAGCGAGACGTGCGGTGCTGGGGCCTTCGGCCTAGTAATTGGGGGGGGGAGCCTTTATATTTCTATGTTCAGAATGGTGTCTATAGAGCCAGGGGTTCCCAAAGTGGTCAGTATTGACCCCCTGGGGTCGATGGAACTGTGCGGGGGGTCGATAAAAATCTATGGGTTGATAGGGGATCGATAAAGTTCTAGGAGTCTAGTCTTAAGTTTTAGGCTTAACATCGATGAGCACGGTGACTTAAGGCTCAAACCCTTAAACCTACAGCCTAATGTTCACGCCCTTCTTCATACTCATCAGGCTCATCCATCTCATTTACCTTATTAAGTTTTGTAATTGCCCTGTTTTTTTAGAAAAAGTGTATTTTATGGGAATATACAAAAGGACAGAACATGTAGTTAGAAGTTTGAAGCAATAACTTTCCTTTAAAGTTTAAAATGTATTACGGAAATATTCGAAATAATATGGACCACCTAATACTAATTTCAATAGCTTTTTAATTCACTTAGATAACACGTTATGGAACTTCCATAAATCGAATGCCATAGTTGCGGGTGACTTCAATATTAATTTGCAATCTGAAGCAATCTCTCATAAATTTTTAAACTTAATGAATTCTTTTTATTTTTGTCAAATTATTACTAAACCCACTCGAGTCTGTAACTGTGGTACTGGTAATCGAATAACAGAATCTACAATTGATAATATATTTGTAAATAGCAATGCCCTCATAAATTCTGGAATTATAACCGCAATCATCACTAATAGTAATAGTATTGTTACTATATACAGGGTGTCCCATAAGTCCGGCATCATAGGAAAAATAATCAGAAAAGGCAAAACAAAAGCTTTTATTTACAGAACGTGCTCAATATGTCCACCATTGTTTTCAATACACAAATTCAGACGTGATACCCAGTCAGCAAGCACAAGGTGAATGATGTCAGGAGTAATGGTGTTACATGCCCCAATAATGCGCTGCCGCAAATGTTCAACACTCCTAATTTTCTCTGCGTATACCAGCGCTTTCAAATGGCCCCAGAGATAAAACTCTAGTGGCGTGAGATCCGGGCTTCTAGCTGGCCATTCCACAGGCCCTCGACGTCCTATCCAATGACCAGGGAATTGTTGGTACAGGTATTCTCTTACTTGGGTGCTGTAATGTGCAGGAGCGCCGTCTTGCTGGAACCATGTTGGGAAATTCCCTTCTTCGTTCAAGACACTGGGAAATGCTTCTTCCTTGAGCATACGTAGGTAGGTGCCTCCAGTGACATGTTCATCGAAAACGAGGGGGCCTATGATGCGATCCTTCCAAATGCCACACCATACCATCACCCGAGATGCACCTTGTTCCTTTGAAGAGGTATACCAGTGAGGGTTGTTTTGAGACCAGTAGCGGGTGTTCTGTCGATTTACCTCACCATTTCCATAAAAAACAGCCTCGTCACTGAACAGAATGGTGGACGGGAAATTGGCATCCCGAGCATATTGTTCCGTAGCCCATTCACAAAATTCCATCCGCCGGTCGGGATCATCTTCGCTTAATTTCTGTAGGATCTGAAGTTTATATGGATGCCATTTGTGAGCCTGAAGAATGCGATGGATGCTACTTTTCGACACTCCTGTCTCGGCGGACAATCGCCGAAGAGACTTATTGGGACTTCTGTTAAAATGAGCCAGGATAGCAGTCGCTGTATCATCGTCAGTGGACCTCCTTGAAGGTCCACTGCGTGGTTTATCTTCTATGGATCCTGTTTCCTTAAACTTTGCAACAAGTCTACTAACACAACTCTGTGTTATTGGCTCGCGGTCTGGATGCAGTCTGTTAAATTCAGCAGCGGCCTCTCTTTGACTCCGATTTCCTATGAGTAGAATTATCTGGATTCGTTCTTCCTTGCTCACAGACATTATGCCTGAGAAAGAGAAAAATATGAATTATGGTTTGTAGAAATAGAAAAATATGAATTTCTCCTATGATGCCGGACTTATGGGACACCCTGTACAATAACATTGTTCAGGTTGAGAGTAAAACAACTACTGATTACAGAATATTTTCAGAGGTTAACAAAAGAAAATTTATTGGGGCTGTAGAAAATACTCGATTTAACTGTGACGAACCGGTGAATGATCCAGATCATATTTTTCCATTCTTCTATGACACCTTACTCCATATTTTCAATGCTTGCTTTCCTTTAAATAACCATTTTACTTCAACAGCTGATAAGCTCCGCTTACATGTACTAAATAATAATCACTCACTTAGAATATATATACCACCTAACCCACTAAATTAATTCTCTTTTGTTCCTGCCACCTCTACTGAGATCCGGAATATTATTGGTAAATTAAAAAATACAAAAAATAACATTCATAACATTCCTGTAACTATCATATATTGAAGCTTGTTAAAGGTAAGATATCTGTAACTTTGGCTGAAATTATCACTCAAAGTATTTGCAAAGGAATATTCCCATCAATGTTAAAAATTGGTTGTATAACCATAGATGATAGAATATAGATATAATGTAGATATATGATAGAATTATATCACCTATTATATCACCTAATGTAGTAGAGGATATCTTCTAGACTTCATTTTTGCAAACTCATCAACCAAAACATCAAAATTAAGGTTTTTGACCGCTTCTTTTTCAGAGGCTATTATATTGGCCATTATATTATATTCATTATATTGAATCCACAAAATATTAGGTGCCTTTTTTTTAAGAAACTATCATTTGGAGGGCCTTCGAGGCCCCCCTGGTGAGCTTGGGGGGACGACCGCCCCTCACAGCCCACCCCCCCAAATGACGCCTCCGATTCAGCTAAGAATATAATTAAAATTTATCAATGTAATGAAATTGTTCGCCACCAATAAACTTTTCCTAAATACCAGTAAAACAAATTTCATGATTTTTATAAACTAAATGTGTATCTTGATGAACTAAATCTTGATGAAATCGCTGTAAAGGAGTGTACTGTAACAAAGTTTCTTGGTATAATGGTTGAATGGCATCCATGTTTGTGTCATTAGAAGTCCGCTCTAAGAAGCGAATGTCCCTTAATTTTATTTCCTCAACGTACATACAAGACAATCAACGGTTTAGATTGTTTTGTTTTAGATTTTTACCGGAATTATTCCCGTTTTCCTCTTTTTACGAGTGTCATGAAAACTATGGTAATTAATCTCAACCCCATTCACCCGCATATAAATCTCATCAGATTATGCACGCCCATTAAATATGGCATGGTTTAAACCAGTGGAAGGCAACCTTTCTTGAAAATGGGTCAATTTGATTTATTGGTAATTTGATAATGGGTCAGTGTTCAAATTTGAAATCAAAATACACTATTTTCGGGACATTTAAAAAAAAAAAAAAATACTCTTCATGTAATAATATTTATTATTTTATATATACTATATACTACAATTGACCCGTGGGTCAGAGGTTGCCGACCACTGGTTTAAACCCTGGTTTGTACTTCGTTACCCATTTACTTAGTTCACCCTAAAATGCGCCTAACTCATTAATTATTATTATAATGTTGTGATGGTGAATTTGTACGTATAAGTCTCATATCAAAATGTAAATAAAAAATGGTAGAAAGAAAGAGTGACTTGATTTTGAAATCGATTTAATTTCGCATGAGAATTTAAATCTTTTAAAATGAAGACATACAAAAGTAAAGTGATCCGATACCCAAGGTAGAGCCGAAGGGCTGAGTGCGTTATCAACTTATCAGAAAGAAATTATTTTTTGACATCCCCCGGATAGATTTATGGTCGAGTAATTAATCTACAAAGGGGAAAATATAGCTTAACAAGGTTATTCTTCATTAATGAAGCTTGTAAAGGTTTGGGTTTGTTTATTCTTTGAACTCGCCTAAGGGAAACCCTCGAGAGAAAATTAAAAATTTTAATTTTAAATTTTAAATTTGAACTTTAATTTTTAAAATTTTAATTTGAAAATTTCTTTAAGAAAGGTGGAGTGTAGAATTTAACGAAGTTGAGATTAGAGCCAATAGAAGATCAGTAATTTTTGTACGAATGATGTCATGTAATGAAAATGGTTTTGATAGGCCCTTTAGAAACTAAAGCAGTGGTTCTCAAACTGGGGTACGCGAGGAAACCTTAGGGGGTACGAAGGGGTCCTGAAAATATAACCCTTTTAATTTTATAAACGATTAACAAACGGCCACGAGTCACTCGGTCGTAAAGAAAGTAAAAATCCTCAATCTCTCGAAAATCCAGAAAATCCCATGAAAGAATTCAAGGGTACAGAAGAAAAAAAGTTTGAGAACCGCTGCACTAAAGGGAGGAGTTCCTATAATTTTAAGGTGTAACTTAGAGTTATAAAGCAGTTATAGTTCTGTCCTGTAAAGTTGAAGTGGCTTAGAGAAATCTCTAAACCCTGTGGCATTACTGAAAATTTCTGAGTTGATTTGAAACTGTTTCACGTTGTTCCAAAATCTGAATTTCTTTTGTTTACGTGAACTTGTTTGTAAGGGCTTTCTTGTTAGTTGACAGAAAAGAACTTCGTGAAATTTCTTTGAATTTAATTATTGTTCACATAATTACGAAATTTTAAACTTGTAAGTTTGCGAAATATTACGTTTCTTTAGGGAAGAGTAAATATCTGGTGGTGATCTTGTTTCCCGAGGAAACGGGTGAAGTTAGCGCATGACTATTTAAATCCTTTGTGAAAATGCATTTGATTTAATTGACGGACTTTTTTCCTGGAAAAATCTGCGGAACTCGCGCAGAACTTTTGAGAGTAAATTTCCCAAATTTTGTAAGTAACGGTACACTGTATTAAAGAATTTTAATTTAGTGCTAGTTCTAGAGTTACACAGAAATAAAAAAAAAACTGTATAAATCCCTTTTGAGACTGAAATAATTGCAAACATTTTCTTTGAATTGAAAATTTGTTTTTGGAACAAAATTTGTAATCGTACAGCTGTAGGTTCCTTTTCAATTTGCCCTACTTTGAGTGAAACAAAATAAACTTTATACGAGGGAGTGTGATGTTTCTATGCTACCTTACAACAGGCCTCTCTTGTAAGCTGAGGGAAAATTAACATTGAAAGTCAAAATTTAAAGAGGGCTTCAAGGAAGCCGCGAAAACTGTGAGCATAAAGTTGAAAGCCCATCCGAGCGGATAGGCAAAGTCATCATGAAAGAAACGAACCCGCGCGCGCGCAATAAGTACAACTGCGAAAAAGGAGTTGCACCACAATAAGTGTATATACTTAATTAACCCATTACTGCCCAAAGGTCTTTCCCGAGACTGAATAAAATCGTCTGGTTTTAGCCAGAACAAAATCAGTAAAGTAGCCCTGGGCACTAATGGGTTAATAATGTCACTCACTCTTGTTCCATGGCTGAGAACCCTTTGTTACCGTGTCCCTCCAATTTATTTCCCCTTATAATGACTTATACATTCGAATTACATACATATAATGTATTAATTATGAATTAACGTATATTGTATAATGTGTTGGACTGTGACGTCATAAAATAAATTAATTACTCTCGTATTTTTCCTCCTTTGAATACTAAATCTTCAAACTTCAAACTAAATCTTCAAACTTCAAACTTCCCTCTATTTATTTTTAATGTATAAGCAGTGGCGGATTATATTATCATTGAGGCAATTGAGGCTGAAGCCTCAGGCCCCATGCTTGAGAGAGGGGGGGGGGCAGTCAAAGTGGATCCAGTCAAGTGAGGGTGACTGTGTTAATTTCAATGGAGTTTATTTCAGCGTTAATATGCCAGATATTGCCAGTGGCCCTTGATTATTATTTTGCAAGCTTCAATGTTAATCTAAAATTTTATCTTTATAAATATTTTGTGTATATTTAATTTTTTGTCCTTAAACATTTGTAAAAAGAAGCGTCTCACTATATCTTTTTTTTTAAAGTCTGTGCTGCAGAAACCCAAATTCACGCAGCTTTTCAAAGCTGAAGCGATAAAGGATGAAGCTAGAGCAAAAATGAAACAAGAACGGCTGACTATACTCTCACTGATGTACCGGGTGATTACAAATGATCTTCCCAATTTTAAACATTTATTATGAAAAACTAACAAAGCTACAGCGAAAAACAAGATATACAAATAAAGAATATTTCAGGGAATTTTTATCTGTAATATTGAACACGTCAGAGATAGCCCTAAAATTAACATGTTTTGTGCTCTTACCGCTGAGAAAGTGTACGGTCCATTCTTCTTTGCTGAAAAAACAATTAACGGTATCATTTACCGCGATATGCTACACCTGTGGCTGGTGCACCAGCTGCTAGAGGACAAAGCTGATGTGTGGTTTCAGCAGGATGGTGCGCCACCCCATTTCCACAATGAGGTTACAACAATCCTGAATGAGCAATTGCCTGATCGTTGGATCGGGCGTGGGGGGCCCATTCCTTGGCCGGCTCGTTCGCCCGATCTAACCCTCCTTGACTTCTTCCTCTGGGGCTATGTCAAAAATGAAGCTTTTGTTCCACCACTGGCAACAACTTTGGAACATTTGAAGGAAAGGATACGCGAGGCTGTTAGAAAAGTTCAATATGATATGCTACAAAATGTATTGAGGAAAACAGAATACCATTTTGATGTCTACAGAGCGACAAATGGAGCTCATATTGAACTTCAATAGCTTGTAAAAAAAACTTTTTGAGTTCTTTATTTGTATATTTTGTTTTTCGCTGTAGCTTTTCTAGTTTTTTCATAATAAATGTTTAAATTCGGGAAGAACATTTGTAATCACCCGGTACATAAAAGTGACATTTTGCGGGAACGAAGTTTCAATGATATAATTCGAGATTTCGCAAACCAGAAAGCTCGAAAGGCAAACTTCTTTGATTAAATATGACACAGTACACAAACTGACAAATTCCCTGTTTTATTTTACGTTATATAGGCCCTAAAGTAAAGTTTGTTTAATAGTTTCGTTTCAGCAAACGGCAAAATATACCGTGTTAAGGTTCTTTTATGTTTGTTTCTCAATTAGCCTAAGCACCGTACACGTAATTTGCGTAGGCCCTAAATGTACTACGTACTGTACGTGTATTGTTAATAAAAATCTATAGAAAAGGGCCCCTAAAATAAAATTAGCCTCAGGCCCCAAGTACAGTTAATCCGCCCCTGTGTATAGTCATTATTTATCTATGGTGTTTTGCGTATCGTCCCTTATAGTATTCATGTCATTTATCTATCTATTGTCTATTGATCTATCAGTCCTTGTCTATACAGTTGCCTTTACATGTAATTAAGTTCATGTGAATAACTGTTGCCAAGTCTTATCAAGGCGTTGCAAAAGGTTCGCGTTAATGCTGACACAAAAATCCGAATTCAGCTCTCTGAGCGTCAACGCTATTTCATCTACGTCAGCGCGCTAACTCAACATATTTCATTGGAATGTCGTCAAAAACTCTCTCTTGCTTTTGCTAGAAATTTTTAACATTAACATGTTATGTTCTATTATAATGCATTGTTACCATACCAGGTCGCCGGTTCGTTATCTGTTTACGTCACAAAGTTATCCATATTCTCATTAATTGTGCTTATTCTTTCTACCTCACTGTCATTCAAGTTCTATTCGTATGTTACTTACATGTATGTGTTGCGTTATCATAAATGTCTGTGTACTTTCAATGGAAAGTACATCGTATCTTTTCTCCGCTTACATCATCACTGGCTAATTAGGCTTTCAAACTATGATAAATAGCCATTTTCTAATAGTAATCATTGTTATTAATTAATTAATTAATTAATTAACTATAAGTATATAACTGTTGTTAATTCCTTTTAAATTATAGTAGAACAACGAATAACTCTTTTTCTATTATATAAATTGTATAAATGATTTGGATTACTTCAGTATCAGATGAATTTGATAAAAATTGTAATTAACTGTAATAACTTAATATAATGCACGAATGTACTCAATGCACAGACCAGACATTATGTCGCCATTATTATCTTTTGTTAATTATTTTTTCTTTTTTGTTTAATCTTTCAAATCTTTCATGTAAATTATATCTCAAAAATTATTTCAAGGAGCGTTGCTATAATGTTTAAACTAAGAAATGTAGTCCCTAAACAGGTTTTATTAACTCTGTGTACTGTATCATACTCTTGTTCTTCCTTATACAGGGTGGTCCAAAAGATCCTATCTATTTTGCTCAAGTAATAGTATTTTAGGATAAAAATGCAGTAACATAATTAGATGTATATTTATTTATCAAACTTAGGTTTAAGATTCGACATGACCACCATCAGTGTCTCTGCAGGTCTCAAATCTGTCCACTGCATTGCGGAACACATCCATTCTCAAGCATCTCGGGTTATTTTAGCGACTGCCGCAGCAATGCGGGTTCGCAGATCCTGCAAGTCTGTAACAATTGTTTTGCAAACCTCAGACTTTATAAAGCCCCATGCAAAGAAGTCTAATGGTGTTAAATGCGGAGATCGTGCTGCCCAGGGCCTGTTTCCACCATGTCCAATCCAGCCATTTGGTAAGAGCTCATCAAGGAAACACCCAAACGATGTTTGCATAGTGACATGGAGCTCTATCTTGTTGAAAGACAGCAGTGTCGAGAATACCATCTGAACGAGCTGGGGTTCAAGAAACTGCTGAAGCATGTCAAAATAAATTGGCCCTGTTACCGTAGCTTCTACCACGAAAAAAGGTCCGTAAATCTTCGATCTTGTCATACCCCACCAGACATTAACTTTAGGAGAATCTCTCTCCCATTCGTAGAACTTTGTTGGTTTTTCACTAACCCTGATACGGCAACTATGTCGATTAACCTTTACGCATGTGTGGAATGTCGCTTCATCGCTGAAGAGAATGTAGTTTAATAAGTTTTCGGAATGAATTTTTCTAATCATTTCTGTGCATATGGCGGTTCGTCTTGGATAATCCTCTTCGTGTAACTCATGTGGCACTTGAATATGGTAACTTTTATTTTTTAATGTTGATTTTAAAGTCCTTAGAACATTCGTTTTTGATATGCTCAGTCTACGTGATGCTGTGCGAGTTGACATTCTAGGATTTGTTTCAAAGGCACCTCTTGCCAATTCGACGTTTTCTTGAGAGGTACCTGGATGTCTAGATCCACGCTTCTCAAACTAGGGGTCGCGTAAATATTATTGGGGGTCGCAGAAACATTTGAAAATATTATTTTTTTCATAAATATACAGTGTTAGTACCTATTGCTTTTATGACATTGAGTGAAGGGTCGCGAAAAAATTTGTCTGATCCAAAGGGGTCGCAAGTGAAAAAAGTTTGAGAAGCCCTGGTCTAGATCTCGCTTCATCATGAACAGATCCTGTTCTTTTAAATTTATTAACGAACTCGCCAATTGCTTTGTTTGTAGGCCCTGGTTTGTGAAGTCCTCTTTCGAATTTCTTTGCACTTCTTCCTTTGGATATGTAGTGTTGCCACCATCATACCTTCTTGTACATTCACCATCATCTATGACCTGTAGAAAATAAAATAGAAATATCATTATTTCAGCAAAACAGATAGGGACTTTTGAACCACCCTGTACTTTCCTCAAAATCTTGTTCGGGGAAACTCCACTAATAACGCTTTAAACGGTATCTTTGTCATCCAAAATCGAGCAATAAGGTTAGTATCTGATGCTGCTTTCCATGATCATTCTAGTGCATTATTTAAAGAGCTAAAACTACTGAAGTTCAACGATGTAATCAAACTGGTAGGTACTGCTATCCTGGAGCCCGTGTTGTCGACATCATGCACTCCATAGACGAGTTTGGTAAAAATGCTGATGATGATAATACTATATTTATGGTGCATGTTGGGACTAACGATGTTAAGATTGCCAGGTTAGAGGAATTAATAGAGAAATACAAGCGGCTGATGCGGACTTTAGTCTAAAGGATAGGAATAGGACTAATAAATAAACATTTTCAGGAATTCTCCCTAGAATAGCAGGATCCGACAAATTTTCTTAGGTCCCTTTGCCAACAGGAAAATGTTGAATTCATAGATTTGAGGAGTAATTTTTCTAATAAAAAGGATTTATTTTTGCGTGATGGTCTTCACCTGAATGATGTGGGAGCAGCTCGTCTTGGTAGATTATTACATAGCTCTGCGATGGCTTTTCAGGCAAAACACGGAGTAATTCATATGAAAGCGACCAGCCTAACATAAATTTTCCTAACAGTGAACAACTGCCTCCACGAAGAACTTCGCGATTCTACTGCGGTTCTCAAAAATTTAATAAATGTATTTTATATTAATGCTCGAAGTTTAAGATTTAAATTTTATGAACTATTAAGTACAGTCCTTGACCAAAAATTTGAGGTTGTGGCAATTACTTACGTACAAAATACAAGATGCTATCCAAGATACAAGGTACTTTTTAAGAAACGGGCAAGATACAGAGATACAAGATATATACTCTATCTAAGATACTTTTCTTGGTACAAACTACTTCCCTAATCGGTTTGAATTTAGAGACGAGAAATGATAAGAAAAAAATAACTTTTAAATCATTTAAACCAGCGATCCTAACCTGTGGTACACGGAACCCTTTTAGGTCGTACGCAGTTTTCCGGTTGACAACTACATTTGTAGTGACCGGTAGATAAGGCTATGGTTCACACACTCAATACAGATACAGTACAATAACCAGAATTAAGTTACACAACGAAATAATTATAGACTCACCTCAAGTATAGAACAACAGTTCCAGACAATATTCTAGATAGCCAGTAATAGTCGTTAGTCTAGCAGTTGTCAGTCTATTAGTTAGTCAATAACTATATCAGTATATCTAGATACGCTAGTAGTTCACAATAGTACAACGACAATCAACACTACATCCATAATCGCAATGCTATTGATCATCCCAAAACATCATCGCTGCATATCCGCCCTAATCCGTCAAAACCAGTGCTGCCAGATCAATATTAGTTTTTATTATTAAGGTGTTTTTTTTGTGTCGATCTGCAGACTTTTAGTCACACCAATCCACCACACTCCTCCCCTACAAGTTCAGACGTTCCGGGGCTTTTTTAACTCTGGTAGAACGACGAACTCCAATGCAGTAGATTCCTCTGGCTCAGCCACAGGTGACAGAGAGGATTGTGTTTCCATTTCGGTTGGAATAGTAGTGGTACTCTCTGGAGTAGTAGGAATAGGTGTACGCTCTAGAGTAGGAGGAATAGTAGGCGTAGCGGAAGGCATAGAATGAGGTAGAATCTGATCCTGATGTCGATTCTGAATTCGACCATCTTCAGTTACACATCTGTAGGAAACAGGACCAGTCTGCCTTCTAACTATAGTTGGTACCCACTTGGGACCATGAGAGTAATTGCGAATCAGGAGTCTTAGATTCAAAGGCACGTTTTTGCCGCTCTTGCCGACTGTAAACTCTTTGACAAATAGAATCATGAGGACGCACAAGATCAAAAATACAGCGAATACGACGGCCAAACATCAACTCGGACGGTGCAACACCCGTAGTAGAATGGGGTGTCAAGCCTTCCACCCCTTTTACATCGCTGAGTTTTCTGCAGATCTTTGTGTCGTCTGCAAATGGTGTTACTGTACTATACTATTGCTGTTTACTTCATTGTCTATGTCTGTTAGCATGATAATAAAAAGGAGCGGGGCCAATACTGTTATTTGTGGTATTGAGCTGCGTACTTCCGATTCTGATGATGATATACCTTGAATTTTAACGACTTGTATATGTTCTCTGAGGAAGTTGTAGATCCATTTTCCCAGTTTGTCTGTTATTCCCATATGTTTCATTTTATGTGCTATTATATCATGATCACATCTATCGAAGGCTTTAGCAAAATCCGTCTATATGACATCGTAGTTTTCATTGCCTTCAAGTGTGTCTAGGATATTGTTATAGTGTTCTATAAGTTGTGATAGGCAAAATCTTCCTGATCGGAATCCGTGCTGATTTTCGTTGAGCCTTTCTAGTGTCTCCAAGAAGTCATATATTTTCTCTCAAACTAATCTTTCAAATACTTTGATAAGATGGGATGCCAAAGACACGGGTCTATAATTGGTAATTGCTCTCAATCTTGAATGTGGTTTTGGTTCTTTTATGGTTGGGGCACAGATCTTCACATGGTGTCCACCGATTTTAGGGAAAATCATATTTATAGCTGTAGAAAAATGAATCTGCTTACTGCTGCCGGTGTCCTCTATAAGTATATGCCTGAAATCGCCAGAATTAGTTTAGATCATGCATGGAAGCACGGCCTTCCAAAGGGCATCAGAAAAGTAAAACGCTATCAAATTATAATGACGGCAGGCTTGGATACTATTATATTATTTCTAAGCATTACTAGAAGTCTGTTTTCTTTTGCCTCATTGATAATTATATGGTTGGGCATTTAACAAATAATCTGGAAGATTAAGCGATCAGAGTGCTCAAACACATAGAACACCTTCTCTGGGCACTAGGGCACGTGCCCTGGGCCCCGCCCTCGCGACTGTTTTTTATGAGAATTATTAGAAATACTGTACTCTTAAATAGTTTTTCAATGAGAAGCACATCTAATTTTTTAAACCAAAGAAATACATACACAATTACAGTATACCCTCTTCAAAGAACCTAGAGGACTGTTTCCTCGAGGAATTTCTTCAGTATGTTCAGCATGTAAAATGCAAGGCAGAAGTATGAAAAACCCTTTAGAAGTCACACAACTGAATATGGCTTTCCCCAACATATGTGTAACTTTGAGAATTTATATGACTATTATGGCGTCGAATGCCGAAGGGGAACGTTTATTTTCGACATTGAGGCGCAGGAAAAATCAGCTACGCTCAGCGCTGTCGCAGGAAAAACTCAGATGCTTGGCAGTTCTTAGCATGGAGTCGGACAAAACGAAATTAGACACTGAAGACATTATAATGGACTTTTCTAGAGAGAAGTCGCGGAAGAAGTGTTTTCAAGTTTGAGTAAGCGGTTAAGTTAGGGAAGTTTAAGCTATTTTCAATTATGTTATTGAAAAATTCATGATTATTTCTCAATAAGAGCCTTGGGAAGATATTTTGGTTAAAAAAGAAAGTTTGTTTGTTTTTGTACCAGGATGTCTGTGTATTAGGGCAGTCAAAAGTTGACCGAAAAAATTAAGAAAGTTGACCTTACGAATTGAAAAAATTGACTTATAAAGTTGCCTTTACTTTCAATAATAAAAACGATACTTTAATTACTTATTCTTGCTCTTCTACATCAGTTGACCGATTGTGGTAAATTATGAAATATTTGCCGACATTTTCTGGCAAAAAATTGCGATCCTTACTTAATTTATTAAGCATGGAGAAAGATCTCTCTACAGCGGCAGTTGTTGGTTGACATTGCAAAAGCTGACCATAAACTGTTGGTGAGATTTCAGGTCTACTGAGGTTAATTATTTCACAAATACCATTTGTCTTGAGTCTTGTTTCAATGTATTGTTTGACTGAACACATATCTTCGCCAAGGTTGATAGAAGAAATGGTTTCATATGCCTCTCTAATGGTGCAATCAGATGCTTCCATCCTAGTCACTAAGCTAGCAATCAAACTATAATTCATTTTGATTGACATTAGTTGCTTTGGCAGTTTTTCATTAGCAACACTCTCTTTAGCCTTCTGAACAATGATTCCTTCATCTTCAAAATTTTCCACAATTGTCTTCACATTTGGAAAATTGTCTGCATAATAAAAAGCAGCGTTCAGCCAGCTTGCCCAACGTGTTACAATCGGTTCTGGAGGAGTTCCTATTTCAGCAAACAATTCCTTCCTTCTTAACATAACTGAATAAGACAAATACGAGCAGCGAAGTTGCCAGTTAACCAAAAAGATGCCAATTTTTAGTTATTTTAATTATTTATTCCAAAAAATTGACTTTATTTACCTCATTGCTATTTTTTGACCTAACAGTTAAAAGTTGACTTTTGGTTGACCTATTAACTTTGGTAATATACCCCCTACAGGTGTTTTTATTGCATTTTCAGTCGTTTCAGCGAAAAGTGCCCCATAGGAAACAATTTGACTTTATTGACTTTTGACCGCCCTAGAACTTATTACTAAATAAAGTGTTACAATTTTTAGGTTACTTTCCATTATGTCATTTTTTCGAGGCAAGATATTTTGAAACTTAAATTCGTTTGTCAGGGCCGTATCTAGAGCATGAGAAAGTGAGGGGTAATTACAGTGTTGGACAAAATGCGCACGGCAAAGCTGCGCGCCCTACTAGGGCGGTCTGGGGGCATGCCCCCCGAAATTTTTAAAATTTTATTGTCCAAAAGAGTTGGTTTAATTATTGGTCTAAATATTTACCAAAAGAGTTGTTTATAATTATTAAACTAAATATTTATTCACTCCCGTCCAACAATACTGTTTTGCTACCCCGTAAATGATTATCACAACAATATGAAGCAGCAGAGGTGAATAGGTCAGCTCGGTGAAGGTGATTTGAGGAGCTACATACATCATACAGCAAAGGATTTGTCAAATTTATTATACTACAGCAATAAAGGAGAGGTAGCTGTCAGGTTTACATGTTGTCTTGTACACGTGTCTTCTTTCATTGGAATACAATACGTCAGCTAGATATGGTTACTAGCTTAGCCTAATGCTATACATCACAGACACCTTACCCTATACTGCCATGTATCCCAACATCAAGATTCTGCTCTGCATCCTTTGCAGCCTACCAGTCACCAGCTGCACCGCAGAGCGCGCATTCAGTGGACTGAAGCGCCTGAAAACTTATCTTCGCTGCAGCATGGCCACGGAATGACTGACAGAATGGGTTGGCTCTAATGTACATCCACCTTGATATCGTCATTGATGTGGAGACCATTATCACCGTGTTTGCAAGACGCCACCCAAGCCGAATAACTATGATGAACGTGTTGGATAACTGACTCCTGACTACTACTCATTCTGTACAATATTAAGCTCAGGACAGGATGAGCATTTTCTGTCACTATAAGACTGATATGACATTACGTGACCATGAAGTGTAAAGTCAGATGCAATAAACAGATGCCAATTCCTGATGCTGATGCTGTTTTAATGGCATAATCAAAGGCCCGAACCTGGTCACAGGGTTTACAGTTCACAAATCAGATATATATCTGATTTGTGATATACCGGGTGGCCCAAAAAAAATGGCACCAATTTTGAGAAGTGATATCTCAATAACCATTGCAGCTAGGGACTTAAAAAAACAAGCAAATGAAAGATAATTCTTTTCTCTTTAAATACTTATTCTATGGCTTGATGGTTATAAGCCCATATAATGCCAAAAATTGGCTTCCCCAAAAAAATATACAAAAAAAAGTTGCGCATTTATATTTATTCCTTGATCCTAATTTTAAATGAAATTTTTCTATTCCAGACCCCTCAAGATGGGATTGAGAGAATCTGATAAGAACATTATACAAGCACTACGTGAAGAAAAAGGATATTCATTAAACATAATCCTTTATGAATTTCCAAATAGAAATTGGAAAAAAAGAACTGTGGCACATTTTTTACAAAAACTTAAAGAAACCGGCAGCAGTCAACGGCGTCCGGGAAGTGGTCGACCAGAAACTATTAGAACGCCAGAAAACATTGAAAAAGTAAATGAAATGGTTTTAAGTCAAGAGGAACAACTCGGCGGGGTGGGTGAAGCGACTGCCAACGAGGGTGACCATCCAACCAGTGCGGCAGCAAGAGGGTTCAGCACCAGGACATTCACAGTGCTTCTGGGATAGCCAGAATCCGATCCCTGACTTCGACCAATCGGTCGCAAGACAGGTCGGCTTTGTTTTGTCAAATATACTTACACCCTCCTCGATCTCACTGATGATCACCACCTTCGGCTCTTCAAACAGATTGTTGAGTTGATCATCCCATCGGAAGGGCGTGTCGGGCTTCAAGAGTTGGCGAAAAGGTATCATTCTCTTTGCCATAGCGAAAGCATACGCCACCTGGTTAATTAGCCCAAACCATGAGCGAATGTCGGTTATGTTCTTTTGTGTAGGAAAGTCACGGATGGCCTGCAGATACTTCTCGCAGGGTCGTACTCTGTCGAGTGTGATTTCGAAGCCAGCAAACTCCACAGTGTCTTGTCCAAACACAAACTTCTCAGGGTTCAGCGTGATGCCGTGTCTGACGCAGATGTCAAGCCAGTTGACTACTTGGAAGAAACTTTGTCTCAGGTCGTCCGACCAGAGCAGCGTATCGTCGATACACTTAGTTTTGTTTGGAACGTCGGATACTATTTCGTCGTAACGTCTCGAATAGCCATCACCAGAGGCGATATAGTCCTGGGGCGTCGTGCGGTACCGGTACCTGCCCCACAGAGTGATGAAGGTAGTCAGGTGACGGTCTTCCTCGCGGAGGGGCACACTGTGGTATCCGTTCCAGGCATCGAACACGGTCTTCTTCTTGCCATGGGGCACCGACTGTGCCTGGTGGAACGGTGACTGAGTATGGTTGAGTATAGTATATGTATATGTTGATGCATATGTACTCATATATGATAAGTTATATATGCTCTTATTTTATTAGTGGGTGAAATCTTTCTGTACGTGGGCAACTGCCCTCCCAGGTGGGTGGGCAGTTGCCCACGTACAGAAAGATTTCACCCACATACCCACCCACGTTTCACCTACTCGCTAAAATTGTCTTGGAAGTAGCCCTGTTGTCAAGAGTAATCAATAAGACTCATCCTTGGACACAAACTATTTCTTGGTGTTTAATTTGTTCTCCTAGTCCTCAAATACTATATATTTTTCACCTATATGGCAGTCGTGATTCAAACAACTGCTAGTGTACAGTATAATGCCTTATTTTTGTAGTGCAGCAAAGATTGTATTTGCGTATTAGGTTAAGTTTATAATAAGATTGTATTTGTATATTAGTAATAGGGATTGTGAATAATCCGCATTAAAGATCTTTGGTATGTTATATTGCTATATATTTTAAGTATCTATAGAAAATTTTGACCTCTGACGTAATCTGCATAACTTAAGTACCTACTGATTTAAAGTACATTAAAGACAATAAACTGCATGTGCCTTTGCTAAGTCGTTTAGCAAAAAATAGTTTACTACTGAAAATACGTTGTGACCACTACTCGTCTACATCTGTGTCACTTTTTCTTAATATTATCAGTGTTGTAGTCAAGGCCACGACCTCCGAGGCCGAGACCAAGGCCGAGGCCGCAGTGTCCGAGGCCGAGACCAAGGCCGAGGCCGCAGTGTTCGAGGCCGGCCCAAGGTCGAGGCCACAGTGTCCGAGGCCGAGGCCAGTTATTACACACACGCATGTAAAACAGAAGCAGGCAGTTGTGCAGCAACTTTTTTGGTTGCGAAATTGACTTGACACAAACACATGACTCTAACATTTATTTTTCAAAGAATATGCTCATTACATTTTAAAAACATAAGAGTCTCCAACATCTGAGGAGACAGCCTCGCCCGATGTGGTCGCAGTATTATCCCTCCTCGGCTAAAAATACGCTCCACTGGAGCACTGCTGGCTGGCACACACAAAATATTTTTTGAAAGGGTATACAGTGAAGGGTACTTGAGGTTTCCCTCACTTTTCTCCTTCCAAAATGTCACTGCATCCATCCCATGCCGCTCTTCATCTCTCAGATATTTCTCAAGCTGTACTCGCACACAGTCCTTTTCCCGACTCCTTGACCTTGTGCGACTCCTTATACTTTTATATTTGGCCAACAAACGGGGCACTTTTGCAGGGCTTTCATCATCTTCGCTGCAGGTGTGGTAAAAGAAGGCTCCAGCTTCTTCGCCGTCATTCGATGAGAACCTTTCCGCTTCTGTTATGACGATCTCTGTAATATAAAGCAAAGGAAATCAGTCCAGAAAAATTAAATTTGCAAGTTTATTCAAATTATTGTACATTTGTACAAGTTCTGAACTATTTTTTTGGATCCTGTTCTCAACCCTTGCTCTTTCACTCTTGATTATAAACTCAACATACCTTTTAGAGTATTCTTCAGAATTTCGTGGGCATTCTCCGGACCTTCTTCGCACACCAGTGACACCATGTCTGCATCAACCCAGTGCAACATGTACTGTGGATCCAGGACAGCAGCCACAAGATAAAGTTTTTCAATAAATGGCTCTTGATGGCTTCTACTGCCTGGATCGGTGTCCATGCCACAGTTGATAAACACCCCTCTGAAACGTTTTTTCAAAGAAGTGTGTAGAGCTGTGACCAGGGTTTTACAAAACCTTGCATTATCAGTCCACTTGCGGAGATGGCTGTTTATATCAAGGACAACAGGAACTACTTGACTTATTGTGTGAGGTGACGTGTATGTATATATATGTATATAGTCTAAAAGTCACTAAAGGGTAAATATCACTAAATCTAAGCTGAATGGCAAGAGCAAGTCATAAACGAACCAACGCGGCTGTTCGTATTGCTTTGGTCTGGCCTAGACATGTTTTTTCCTATCTGACCTAATCTTTGGTGCTGAGCAGAGCCGGATTTAGACGTGTGGAGGCCCTGGGCAGCCTCCATGTGGAGGCCCCCCTACCTTAGGGGAAGACATAATTGAAGTCATCCATAAGATTCATAATATAATTAACATACATACACTTTCAAAACATCGTGCACTCTTGTGTCTGTCCATTCCACTCATTTCTGCAAAAAATGAAAGCCTCGGGTTACTCGGGTATTCCATTATAGTGAGAGTAGGCCTAAAAGAGTAATAAAAACAAAATAATAATCAGTACACAACAAATAGTAATTGGTAAAAGTTTATGTACTACAGTGGTATTGGATGCGCGTGTTTTTTTGTTGATCATCTATCGGGTTTTTCTAGTTTCGGGTTTTTTCTATTTTGATAATGGCTTGTCAATATGTGGAGGCCCCCAAGATGTGGAGGCCCATGGGCAGCTGCCCACTTTGCCCACTCCTAAATCCGGCCCTGGTGCTGAGTATAATTAGATGATGTTTCTAAGGTGACAAATCGGGTAGGAAGTTGTTCGTACTTAAGTATAGTTAGGGGTAATGTCTATAGCTTCTAAATTGGTAATGTAAGAGAGAGTTAGGTAGGCTGTTTGTGGGACACAGGAATAAAACGGTAGGCTTCAAGGAATACCTAATTGAACGCACCGGTAAGTGCTTTTGATTGTTTGCTAGAACCTAAGTAACCTAACTGGGGTGTCTACCCCACGCTATCACATTTGGCGACGAGGATGGGATTTGGCTCATTTGGTTAAATTTTGTTCATTGGGTTAAATTTGGCTCATTGGGTTAATTTGGCTTATTGGGTTCAAGTGGTTGTTTGGAAAATTGGATGTAGCCTAGTGGGTCGTCCGATTTGGTTTGTTTGTGTGGGTAAGCTACCGTACTATAGCGTAGGTCCCGCCGCCCTAACTCTAAAAAACTAATTCCTACTCAGCCCTAACTCTAAAACTAATTCCTACTCAGCCCTAACTCTAAAACTAATTCCTACTCAGCCCTAACTCTAATACAATTCACTATTCAGCCCTAACTCTAATAAAATTCACTATTCAGCCCTAACTGGGGAGTAACTAGATCAAATTTAAACCTAACCTAACCTACTTCACGTGATTTGGCCTAATTCGGTTTTGCTCTAGCATGTCGGTGATTGGCCATATAAGCCCCTACGAAGACTCTGGGGAGGACTTCGAAGCTTATGCCACTAGGGTGAGGTTGTTTATCGAGGCAAATTCCATTCCGGATGCTAAGAAAGTACCTACCTTTTTAACTATAATAGGCCCTAAAACGTTTGGTTTAGTTATGGACCTAGTTTCTCCTAAAGCACCGGAAACTTGCACCTATAATGAATTGGTACAGGCCCTAACCGATCACTACAAACCCCGAGTAGTTCTCATCTATGAACGTTTCAAATTTTATTCAAGGCATCAGACGGGAAATGAAAGCATTGCAGAGTTTGTTGCAGGAATAAAAAGCCATAGCCGTACGTGTAAATTTGGGGACAAATTAGATGAAATGCTAAGAGATAGGTTTGTAATGGGTCTCAAAGAGGAGTCTACCCAGAGAGCCCTATTAGCCATACAGGACCTAACTTTTAGTCAGGCTGTAGAAATAGCTACGGCTAGAGAAGCAGCTGCTAAAGATGTTAGAGCTTTTGGCAATCATAGTAGTAAAGCCCAACACGTAAATAGCTTTAAATCTTCTAGGCCTGGCAGACCTAACGAGCCTACTAGACAGGCAAATAAAAGGTATGAGGCGAATACGACTAAGCCTACTAATTCTGCTAAGCCTTCCAAGCCATGTACAGGGTGTTATTTTATTTATTTGTCGGGTTCGAAATCCCAGCTGAGCCGTGAACGGCCAAATTCTAAAGGGCAAGTTCTACCTAAAGCCCAAGTTAAGCTAAATTAAACTTTACGGATTTGAGATCCTATTAGGTCCTACCTCAGGGTAACCTCAGGGTTGCTGACTCGATGCGGGCCTACCTTAGACCTTAAATTACATGAACTTAAAAGGTAAACAAAAGGGTACTATTTGTGGTCTTCTTTATGAACCTTGCAACAACAACGCAACCTGGACTATTGCACGATGCAACAATCATGTATCTAAACAACCAAACTGAATTGCAAGAGAGCTCTCTATCAAACCACATCTTTACGTACGACCTTCCACAAACGAGTAGAAAAGACGCGCAGCGTCTCAAAATGATGCCAACAGTGTGACCAAACAATGATGCCACAAGAGCTCAAAAATGCTAGCTCTAAATTAATTTAATTTTTCACTAACCTTACAATTATGAGATGGATATATATACACACCTTAACTTAATATATATACAAGCAATGCTGCATCAATCAGCTTAGTCATCGTATCGCCTTGGGACAACAATGGTTCTTCCTCTTCTAGATTTTCTAACACTCCCCACCGAAGAGGCATTGTTGTCATTACCTTCTGCAAGGTTAGCCAAGCCTTCTTCATGAGGCTGTAACTCAAATGTTTCATCTTGACTATCTGTGTTTTTGCTGATTTCTAAAGCATAGAGTTTTTGTATAGGTCTCTTTAACTTTTCTCCTGAAGTCTTTACCAGTGCAGACCTAACTAAATTGTCTTTGCCAACAAACAACTTCAATTATGCCAAGCTTCCAGCATTGCCTTGGTCTTTCATCCCCAATCATTACCACTTCTCCCACCTTGATACAATTTGCATTGGAGCCCTTTACCTTGCCTGATGGGTAATAATTGAGTTCTGGCAAGTATTCCATCTGCCACCTCTTCCATAACTGATCTTGTAGCTCTTCAAGGTACCTGAACCGTCTGGTTAACTCTCCTTGAGTGCTCTGGATGGGCTGCAAGTCTTCTGACACACTGGGGTTTGATGTTAATCGTTTACCACAAAGAAAATGATTTGGTGTCAATGGCTCTGCATCCTGCCTACTGTTGTAAACAAAAGTGATAGGCCTACTGTTCACCATTGCTTCTACTTCACATAAAACAGTAGAGAATTCTTCTTGCTCAAATGAGCATTAGCTAAAAGTTTCTTTAATGGACACTTTACACTTCTCACTAGCCTTTCCCAAAATCCTCCCCACCATGGTGCTCTCTCAACAATAAACTCCCACTGTACCCCTTGGTGTGAAAAGTAGGATTGGAATCCTTCCTCTTTTAGCAAGGACCAAATTTCTTGGAGTTCCTTTGCAGCCTTTTTGAAGGTTTTTGCATTATCCGATATGATTTTATTTGGGAAACCCCTTCTGTTCACAAACCGTTTAAAGGCCAAAAGAAATACATCACTACTTAAGTTGCTTACCAACTCCAAATGGATTGCTCTGGTGGTAGCACAGGTGAAAAGACATATATAACCTTTGTTAGACTCCCCTCGCTCATACACATAGACTGGCCCTGCAAAGTCTACTCCCACTACATCAAATGGGGCAGTATAGACACACCGTTCTCTTGGAAGTGGAGCCACCTTTTCATAATAAGGCTTTGCACTCCAACGCTTGCAAACCACACATTTATGCAAGACCTTTTTCACTACTTGTCTAATTTTGAGAATCCAAAATTGTTGTCTAATCTCTATTATCACTTCTCTAACTCCAGCATGTAACAGCTTATGATGAGTATCCAGGATCAAAAGGTCCACAAAGTGCCCCCAGAAGGTAGCAAAATTGGATGTCTTTTCTCCTCTGGAAGCCCAGAAAACTGTAGTCTACCTCCTACTCTCAATAAATCCTGATCCAAAAACACATCCAAACCCTTGAGCGCAGAATGTGTTGGTAGAACCTGTAATGGATGGCTGGTGAGCAATTCTCTCTCTTCACCAAATTTTTTCTTCTGCATATATACCACCCAGTATTTCCTGGCTTGCTGAATCTCATTACTGTTCAGAATTCCTTCCCTTCTTGTTTCTCCCTTAATGTTGTTGGTAAATCTATATATCCATGCTGTCACTCTTAAGAATCTTTTCAGACTGCTAATGTCCTCAAGCCTCAATATGGGGTCCTGCTACATAACTTGACAACTGTTCACAGCGCATTTTCTCACCTCACTCACCCATGCTTCTTCAGCCTGGCATTCTCCTACAATAGGCTGATTAGAAGGCCAGTTTTCACTTCCAAGTTTTAGCCACTCTGGCCCATTCCACCACAAACTTGATTGTGAAAGATCTTTCACCGAAATTCCTCGTGTTGGTAAATCAGCGGGGTTTTGGATGCCTGGACAATGCTTCCATTGCTTGGGATCTGTGTGCGCTTGAATTTCCTCCACCCTATTGGCAACAAATGGTTTCCATTTCCTTGCCTGACTTCTTAACCAGTGCCAAACTATAGTGGAGTCTGTCAATAATAGCTTGGAATTTCATAGAGGGCCAAAGACTTTCGCACTGTAATTGCAAGCCGACTAGCAATAACAGCACCCATCAATTCCAACCTTGGAACAGAAAGCCTTTTCAAAGGTGCTACTCTACTCTTTGCAGCAACCAACCTGCAACTTACTTCTTCTTGCAATGCGCCTCTTATATAAATACAAGTTGCATAGGCTTCCTCACTTGCATCACAAAAGATGTGCAGCTCCAAATTGTCTGGACTATTGTTCAACTCTCCAAAGTACCATCTTGGGATTTCAATGTCTCCAAGATGTGCCAATTCTTTGAACCAATATTTCCACCTTACCACCATATGATCAGGTAACTCTTGGTCCCAACCAAGTCCAATTTCCCAGAGGCTCTGAAACCAAATTTTTTACTTTATCACAAATGGAGCCAGGAATCCAAGAGGATCAAAGACCTTCGAAGCCAAACTAAGAGCTGTACGTTTTGTCCACCTTGTCTCATTCTCGGCCAGCTCTACTAAAGATTTCCCATTGAAGGTAAACAAATCATCATCTTGCTGCCAAACGATGCCTAGCACCTTTGCGTCTATTGCCCACAACTCCTTAAGACCAGAATCCTCAATACTTTCTGCTGCATCAGGTACTACAGAGGAATGACTCATAAACTCTTGTAAGTGCGAATGATTGGTCTGCCATTTTCTGAGCTCCATGCCAGCCTCACTCATTATAGCTCTAGCCTCCATGAATATCTGTTTAGCCATTTCTGTATTATCCACGGAACATAGCAAATCATCAACATAAAAATTTTTCCTTATGTGTTCAATAGTGTTAGGATAGACTTCAGAATATTTCTTAAAATGGTACTGCATAGTAGCTGCCAACAGAAATGGACTAGAGCTGAGGCCAAACAACACTGACTTCATTCTATATGCTTGAACCTTAGGTTCATTTTCCAACAAGTCTTTCGTGTCCACCCACAGATACCTTACTGCATCTCTGTCCTCTGGTTTTAACTTTATCCGCAAAAAAGCTTGCTTCACATCTGCAGTCAATGCTACTCTACCAAACCTGAATCTCAGTAACAAGGAAAATAAATCTGCATTTAAATTTGGCCCAGCATCCAAACAGTCATTCAAGGACACACCACCTTTGTCCTTGGCTGAGCCATCAAAAACTACCCTCAGTTTGGTGGTAGTTTTGTCTCGCCGTACCACTGCATGGTGTGGCAGATAATGTGCCTCCTGGCTCACCAGCTCACCTTGCACCCTTTCAGCATAGCCCTCCCTTACGTAACTTAGGATGGCCTCATCGTATTCAATTAACAACTCCTCATTTTTTCTTAGCCTGTACAATGAAGTCTCCAACCTCCGATTAGCTAGCTGAAGGTTTGAACCGGGTTTGCAAGAATCCTTCCATGGTAGGCCAACTTCATAGCAACCATCTCTAAACCCAATCCCTTTTTCAAAGTGCTCTAAAACATCATTGTTCACTGTACTTGCCTGGTTGTCCTTTATACCAATAGATTCAAGTTCCCAAAATGCTTTCAAATGCCTTTCCAGACCATGGCTGTTCTCCTCAATCTTAACAAAGAGAGCCTTAACTTCCATTTCATTGCAATAACTACCATGTAGCATCCAGCTAGCTTACTTTCAATAGCTACTGGGCCTTGAGATGTACGGACAATATTACCAGTGATGAAGTCCCAATAATAGTCAGCTCCAATCAAAAGACTAATATCTTCTGTTCCCTCAAACTTATTATTGCCCAAATTAATTCCTTTAACTTGCAATTCTTGGACACATGCCATATCTAAACAAGTAGTGACTGGAGCACAAGTTCCTCAATCTCTACAGCTTGGACCTTGATAGTGGGACTTTGCGGTAACAACCCTTTAACCAGAACTTCTACCTTCTTAAATTTGGTTCGGTTTTGAACGGAACCCCCAAACCCAGAAATTCTTAAATTTTCCCTCTTAAGTTCTTTAAACTTCAATTTTCTGGAAATTCTGGTCTTAATAAAACTACACTGGCTACCACTATCAAACAACACTCTTACAGTAGCTTCTCCCTCATTCCCAATTAATAAGGCTGCAGTTGTTTGCAATAATCCCCCTTTACTTTTACTCCCTTGCATAGCAGTGGCATGTGCCACTGATGTCTACTTCTGGGGTAGGCCTACTAAGAGTGTTTTCACACAATAATGGCTGATGCCTACCATGACATTTTTTGCACAAAATTTTAAACTTACAAAACCTTGCTCTATGACCTTTCAAAAAACATTTAAAACATGCTGTGGACTTAGTTACCCTGTCCTTCTCTCCTCAAAGGGTAAGGCCTCAGCCACCTCACATTTATATGACTTGTGGTTGCCTTCGCAAAATATACATTCCTTGATTCCCTTTAATTTATTATCAGAGGAGGCATGTAGAGCTGACACTGTACCTGGGCTATTCCTTTTTGTGGAAACTTGGTGCTGTGCCTGCTTTGTCCTCTTGTTACCATCCCACTGTGCAAACTCAACTCCCTCTCGTCTTGCTAATTCTGTGCCTAAAAGACTTAACATCTGCTGAAGGGGATGTACACATGTTCTGCAGAGTGTCCCCTACTTAATTCAAGCAAAATTGAGCTAGGCATTTAGACTCCAGTGTAGGAACCAACATTATACCATACTTTTCCATTCCTACACCCAAGTTGTCCAGAGACCTAGTTCTAATTTCAAATTCATCATATAACTGCCGTAACTCCTTGACATATAGGATTATTAACAGGAGGTATAGTTTAAAAGTGCACGGAGGTGGCTTTTAATTAAGATCTCTGGCTTACCAAACCGTTTCTTAATATATCCCAAGCCACATTATAATTAGCCTCTGTTAATGCTAATCCTGCTATAGTCTTTGCTGCCTCCCCTTCCAAGAGGGACGCAAATAATTAAATTCTCCACGGCACTTAACACTTGACTAGAATGAACTGCTGATTGAAAACTGTCTGCCCATCTTGCCATTCCTGAATACTCCCAGAAAATGTTTTGAGTACAAGCCTCGGTAATTGAACTACAGATCTGTTAACCTTAACTTCACAAGCATCATTTGTTGAGTGTTGTGTTTCATTATTAGACCTGGTCTCTAACTGTACTGAGCTGCTGAACTCTTTGCTCGGAGGCCTACGTAGTCATATCATCAATAATCTCTTCAAAGTAAATTATGTTATTTTCTATTTCATCCTCTTCTATAAGAGCCTCAATTTTAACATTACCTCACTTAGAGCAAACTTTTAGTTTAATATGGCAAGCTTCGCAGTCACTAAGCGTAAATCCTCTTGCTCTATGGCAGAATCTATAGTGGCATGACCTTTGTAATTAGACCTTTGTAGGCACTTCTCCTTTTTATAAATTTGTTCAATTCAGATGCACTCATCTTCAATGTAAACAACCCTTGGGCTCAATACCAAATGAGCTGAATTGGCAGAAATACTTAACCAAACTGATCAAACGCAAATTTTACTTTCAAATAAACTGAATTGCTGAGTGGGGTACTAAACCAAACACCAGTATGGAATACCAATTTCCACCCCAGGACCTTAATTCAATAATGACCAAAATTAACCAAACCAGAAAAAATATAGGCCAAAAAACGACGACGACTGGCCAAGTTTCGCAATTGGGCGAAAACTTTACCCTGGGACCTTAATTCAATAATAACCCAAAATTAACCAAACCGGAAAAAAAGTAGGCCAAAAAACGACAGACGACTGGCCAAGTTTCGCAATTGGGCGACCAAACTTTTACCCTGGGACCTTAACTCAATAATAACCAAAATTAACCAAACCGGAAAAAAAGTAGGCCAAAAACGACAGACGACTGGCCAAGTTTCGCAATGGGCGACCAACTTTTACCCTGGGACCTTAACTCAATAATACTCAACCCGTCTAGGCCTAACTTGGGATACAATTTGCACAATCAGAACTTTGCGAAAAATGGTCACTGACTCAGTCTTGGGGTAGAAATCCGGTTCTGAAGGACCATGTTATTTTATTTATTTGTCGGGTTCGAAAATCCCAGCTGAGCGTGAACGGCCAAATTCTAAAGGGCAAGTTCTACCTAAAGCCCAAGTTAAGCTAAATTAAACTTTACGGATTTGAGATCCTATTAGGTCCTACCTCAGGGTAACCTCAGGGTTGCTGACTCGATGCGGGCCTACCTTAGACCTTAAATTACATGAACTTAAAAGGTAAACAAAAGGGTACTATTTGGGTCTTCTTTATGAACCTTGCAACAACAACGCAACTGGACTATTGCCGATGCAACAATCATGTATCTAAACAACCAAACTGAATTGCAAGAGAGCTCTCTATCAAACCACACCTTTACGTACGACCTTCCACAAACGAGTAGAAAAGACGCGCAGCGTCTCAAAATGATGCCAACAGTGTGACCAAACAATGATGCCACAAGAGCTCAAAAATGCTAGCTCTAAATTAATTTAATTTTTCACTAACCTTACAATTATGAGATGGATATATATACACACCTTAACTTAATATATATACAAGCAATGCTGCATCAATCAGCTTAGTCATCGTATCGCCTTGGGACAACAATGGTTCTTCCTCTTCTAGATTTTCTAACACAGGGTGTGGAAAACACCATTGGAAGAAAGATTGCCCTTTTAAAGAAGCAGTTTGCCGAAACTGTAGTAAAATAGGCCACATAGCTAAAGTATGTTTTTCAAAGAAAACAAAGGGTGAAAATTCTAATTTTAACATTTCTAGTATAAATCCTCAAAAGGGAAATACTTCGAGCATTGGGGTGGAGTACCTATTTTATGAGCAGCAAAGTGGGAAAAATACAGGCCCATATATTGTAGAGGTAGGCCTAAATGGAATTACAGTTCCTCTAGAATTGGATACGGGTGCTGCCCGGACGGTCATGTCCAAGGTAGTTTTTGATAAGATTTTCAAAAACACACCTAAACTACATGCATCTAAAACGATTTTGAAGAAGTACGGGGACATACAAATACCTATTTGTGGAGAAGCGTACGTCACAGTTACACTCAACCAGAAAACTTTGTCTCATCCCTTAACCCTTTTAGTGGTGGATGAGCAAGGGCCTACTCTACTAGGCCGTGATTGGATTGATGCTTTGAAAATGCCAATTGACAAAATCTTGCCAAGGGGTCAGGCAGATGTGCATACACTCTCATATCCATCTGACATAGACTCATTGTTAAAGGAGTTTTCTTCTGTTTTTGGGCCTGAAGTAGGCAACCTAAAAGGCCATCAGGTCTGCATAGAAGTAGATCCTAATGTAACTCCGAAATTTTGTAAGGCTTGTTCAATTGCGCATGCACTGCGGGAGAAGGTAGATTTAGAAATTGACAGGCTGCTAAAAGATAAAATTATTGAACCAGTCACACACGCTAAGTGGGCTGCCTCAGTAGTTCCTGTACTTAAACCGGACAAGTCCGTGCGGTTATGTGGGGATTACCGTTTAACAGCAAATAGAGCCGTCCTTCTAGATTGCTATCCTATACCCAAGCCTGATGAATTATTTAGCTCTCTTGCTGGGGGTAAATATTTCACAAAACTCGATATGTCCCAAGCCTATGCTCAACTAAGTTTAAATGAAAACTCTAAAGAATTAACTATCATAAATACGCACCGAGGCCTATACAAGTACAATAGGCTATGCTATGGAATAGCATCGGCTCCGGGTATTTTTCAGAGGACAATGGACCAAGTTCTAGGTCACATTCCAGGGGTACTTTGCCTTCTAGATGATGTCCTCATTTCAGGTTCGACTAAAAAAGAACACCTAACTAGATTAACCACGGTTCTAAAAAGACTCCGGGATGCCGGACTTAAGCTAAAGAGAGAAAAGTGTTCATGGGCAGAGCTGGGCAGTATTTAAATACATTTGTATTTAAATACGTATTTAAATACATTTGTGTATTTAGAACTGTATTTATAAATACATTGTTTTTCATGTATTTAAATATAGTATTTAAATACTTTAATGAGTATTTAAATACAATGTATTTAAATACTCAAAATATAAAATGTAAATACTTTTACTGGTTTAATACACGTTCTGTACTAGCACAGTACGATGCGTCGACAGTGTAGTACAGCATGTTTCATGTTTCAACGTGTCAGTTCAATCCATGGGCGCCCGCAGGTAGGGGCAAGGGGGGGCGCTTGCCTCCCCCTGGAAATGCCAAGAAAATATATTAAATATTTTCTAAGAAAATATTTATATCCTAAACTTGCTGAAAAGTATCCAACTGCCTCCTAAAGGGTGAAAATTTTTATTTGTGTGCATGATAAAAGGTTGCTACCTTTTTATTTGTTCACCGGGAGAAAATCAACTCCAACAAAACTGATTTTATGGAAAAGGTTGTTCATAATTTTGGTAGTGACCGCAGACGACTACAATTCCTATTCAAATGAGCAGTGTAGGTGATGCTCGAAACACCGTTTTCAAATTAGGTACAACATTTACTTCAGTGTGCTTTTTTCTTCATTCTATCATGTTTCTGTTATAAATAAAATAAATGATTGTTATCATGTGCATTGTATGTATATACAATATATATTTGCATTTTCCATTACAGAAAATGCAACACTAAACTTGCTTAGAATTAACCTGCTGGTTCCTAAGGGGTCAAAAGTTTTTTGCTTGCTCCGGTCCCTACCTATTAATACATTAAATTTTGCCCCCCCTTGGAAAAAATCCTGCGGGCGCCCATGGTTCAATCAGTTGTGTGCCACTCTTAGTCGAAAGCGGTTGATTTCTTTATCGTGTGCGTGTCATGGCTTCAACAAGCAAATCCGGTGAATCAAACAGTGATATATCTGCAGATAGCGATTTAGTGCACCCTCTGTTTGATGGAAAATACTTTAAAATTAAATCTAAAGACGGTAATAAGGTAAAGTGCACCTGCTTGCTGTGTAAACACGAAGTCTCTGCTGCAAGCAATGCTACAACGAATCTGTACACTCATCTGAAGGTAAGTGTTTTTTTAGACATAAAAAAATCTTGAAATTGACCGAATAATCATACAAAACGGCTCTGCCTTAAGTGGGCCTGTGTAACTAACTCGTTGCAATCAATCCAATTTGCGATGGAAAATTCATTGATGAAAAAGCTTTTAAAATCGTCTGATCTATCGAGTGGTGTATTTATTTCGAAATTCACCGTGTCCCCTAAAGTAAAAATTTATCAAAAATTTATATCAATGATTATTGATTCATTAATTATCGATCATTATTCATTAGGTAATTCATGTTTATTTTTTTCACAGCGTGTCCACCCTGCCATGATTCAAACTGTGCAAAAGTTGAGTATAATATGTCACTGGTTGAACATCGTAAGTTCTAAGTTCTTTTGTTTTTGTTTTGTTCTAAAAAGGGAAATATATAATCGGAAATTAGATTGTACTATTTCTTTATCCTTTATCAAGCATTTTATATTGTTGTTACTCATGAATTAGTGAATGCATATGTTAAAATTTGTATGTATTTAAAATGTATTTACAAATGTATTTAAATACAATTGATGTATTTTGTATTTAGTATCTAAATACATTCGTAAACTGTATTTAGTATTTAGTATTTAAATACATTTCTCCCATGTATTTAGTATTTAGTATTTAAATACATTCAATGTATTTATTGCCCAGCTCTGTTCATGGGTCACTAATGAGGTTTCATATTTAGGGTTCCGCATAGATGCCTCAGGCATTCATCCAACGGTGGATAAACTAGAAGCAATAGAAAAGGCACCACCTCCACAAAACATCACACAGTTACAAGCTTATTTAGGTCTCCTAAACTTTTATAGGAAATTTTTGCCTAATGCATCGACTTTCCTTGAACCCCTAAATAAGCTATTACGATCTGGGGAACAGTGGAGATGGGAGAAAACTCAAAAGGAGGCATTTGAGGCTTCAAAGGACGTACTACTAAAGTCCACTCTCCTAGTGCATTATGATCCTAAACTTCCTCTCGTAGTTTCAGCAGACAGCAGTTCTTATGGAATTGGGGCAGTGTTATCTCACCACATTGATGGTGTAGATAGGCCTATCTGTTTTGCTTCTAGAACACTAACCGAGACGGAAAGACGATATGCACAAGTGGAACGTGAAGCATTAGCCTTAGTATTTGCAGTAAAAAAATTTCATTTCTATCTATGGGGTCATGAATTTAAACTAATTACTGACCATAAGCCTCTTTTAGGTTTATTTTCACCTAATAAAAATATTCCAGTTATGGCCTCAGGTAGGATTCAACGATGGGCACTGATTCTACAAGCCTATAAATTTGACTTAGTACATCGGTCAGGTAAACTTCTAGGTACGGCTGATGCGCTAAGTAGGTTGCCCTTAGAAAATCCAAATGATTGTGTACTAGGGCGGCTCGTTTTTACACTTTTTTCGATATTTGATTGGGGGTAGTGCGGAAAAGTTGCGATTTGGAGAGAAAATAAAGTGTGTAAAATTTTTTTCATCTACATCAATACCTTCCGGTGGCGGCGAGTCCTTAAAAATCGAAAAATAGGCCTAAAAACATAAAAATTTTATATAATTTTATATAATTTTTATATAATGTTCATTGTTCAATGACTGCTATTAATTTATTCAAGCCTATAATAGTGTTCTCAGGGTTGTTTGCACAGAAATATACCGGAATTAACATTTGTATAACATCTTGTTAAAACTTGCTTTAAATCAATATTTTGGATATTTTAATGGCTAAGACGCCACCGGAAGTTATTAACAGATTGTGCTGAAATTTTTATTGTTTATTTTGTAAGTCTTTAAAACCATTTTCCAATCCACCCCGTTAGGCCTATTTTTCGATTTTTAAGGACTCGCCGCCACCGGAAGGTATTGACGTAGATCAAAAAAATTTTACACACTTTATTTTCTCTCCAAATCGCAACTTTTCCGCACTACCCCAATCAAATATCGAAAAAAGTGTAAAAACGAGCCGCCCTATTGTGTACCTATACCTACAGAATGGGTTCACTTGGTGGAGTTTTTGGAATCCACTCCAGTATCTGCAGTACAAATAGAGCAGTGGACAAAATCAGACCCTATTCTGTCTAGGGTCATCCATTTCTGCTCAGTTGGTTGGCCTACTAAGGTTGAGAGTGAATTACAGCCTTTTTATCAACGTCAGTCTGGCCTCTCCATTCAAAATGGCTGTCTCTTATGGGGCCACAGAGTGATTATTCCAAATAAAGGCAGGTCGAATTTAGTGAAGGAACTTCACGCTGAACACATGGGCGCAACAAAAATGAAAGAGCTGGCGAGAGCTTATTTCTGGTGGCCTGGTTTAGATGGAGAACTCGAATCATTGGTTCGTTCCTGTCAAAGCTGCCTAGAGAACAGAGATCTCCCAAGGAAAAGTCCACTTCATCCTTGGGAATGGCCTACTATACCGTGGCATAGGATCCATGTTGACTATGCAGGTCCTATAAATAATACTTATTTCCTAGTCATTGTGGACGCCTACTCTAAGTGGGTGGAAATTCTTCCAACCACTTCCACGACTTCGGGTGTTACTATTCGCTTACTCCGTTCGGTTTTCGCTCGATGGGGTTTACCCGTAGTCCTGGTTTCCGACAATGGTACTTGTTTTACCAGTGAGGAATTTCGTTCCTTCGTCCACCTAAATGGCATTAGACATGTCCGGTCTAGTGTTTTCCACCCGTCTACTAACGGTCTCGCGGAAGACATGGTCCGTACTTTCAATTCGGCCGCGTCATTCTCGTGGGGAGGAAATGCAAGTGGTGTTGGGTAAATTTTTGTTTAAATATCGAATAACACCACACACCACGACGGGGTTGTCTCCCTCTAAACTTCTGATTGGCCGGGGAATTCGTTCAGTTTTCGATTTGTTACGTCCAAACGAAACGTTACAACAACGAGTTTTACGCCATCAGGAAAAACAGCAGTTGTACCACGACACTAAAAGAGGGAGAGTTCTAGAAGCGAAACCTAATGATCCAGTTATGATTCGCAACTATGGGGCTGGACCAAAATGGGTTCCTGCAACTGTGCAGGAGAGAACGGGCCCTGTTTCCTTCAAGTGCCAACTAGAAGATGGTCGTTCTATTAAACGCCATCAGGACCAGATATGGGAACGTGAAGTGCAGAAGGACCAGAGTCTTCCGGAAGAGAGAACTGATCCTCCGGAAAATGGTTCAACTTGCCCGCCTATACAGGTTGCACCTAATCCTACTACATCAACCCCGCTCCGCAGGTCGTCTAGGGTCCCTCATCCCCCTGACAGACTAAACTTGTAGGGGAGGAGTGAGGTGACGTGTATGTATATATATATGTATATAGTCTAAAAGTCACTAAAGGGTAAATATCACTAAATCTAAGCTCAATGGCAAGAGCAAGTCATAAACGAACCAACGCGGCTGTTCGTATTGCTTTGGTCTGGCCTAGACATGTTTTTTCCTATCTGACCTAATCTTTGGTGCTGAGTATAATTAGATGATGTTTCTAAGGTGACAAATCGGGTAGGAAGTTGTTCGTACTTAAGTATAGTTAGGGGTAATGTCTATAACTTCTAAATTGGTAATGTAAGAGAGAGTTAGGTAGGCTGTTTGTGGGACACAGGAATAAAACGGTAGGCTTCAAGGAATACCTAATTCAACGCACCTGTAAGTGCTTTTGATTGTTTGCTAGAACCTAAGTAACCTAACTGGGCATGGGCGCCCGCAGGATTTTTTCCAAGGGGGGGCAAAATTTAATGTATTAATAGGTAGGGACCGGAGCAAGCAAAAAACTTTTGACCCCTTAGGAACCAGCAGGTTAATTCTAAGCAAGTTTAGTGTTGCATTTTCTGTAATGGAAAATGCAAATATATATTGTATAAAATTGTATATACATACAATGCACATGATAACAATCATTTATTTTATTTATAACAGAAACATGATAGAATGAAGAAAAAAGCACACTGAAGTAAATGTTGTACCTAATTTGAAAACGGTGTTTCGAGCATCACCTACACTACTCATTTGAATAGGAATTGTAGTCGTCTGCGGTCACTACCAAAATTATGAACAACCTTTTCCATAAAATCAGTTTTGTTGGAGTTGATTTTCTCCCGGTGTACACTGAGCATACATAACCCAGAGAGTCGCTCATCAGACATAGTAGACCTCAGCCATGTTTTAACTCGCCGAAGTGTACTGAAGGATCTTTCGACTGTGCATGTGTAAGGATCAAAAACAATGGCTGCCACGCACTGCATGCAGCCAGGTGCTTGAGTTGGCGCTGCCAACTTGGCGGGCTAATTTTAAGGGGGGACTTCTGAACAAATAAAAAGGTAGCAACCTTTTATCATGCACACAAATAAAAATTTTCACCCTTTAGGAGGCAGTTGGATACTTTTCAGCAAGTTTAGGATATAAATATTTTCTTAGAAAATATTTAATATATTTTCTTGGCATTTCCAGGGGGAGGCAGGCGCCCCCCCTTGCCCCTACCTGCGGGCGCCCATGTAACTGGGTGTCTACCCCACGCTAGCACTCTGATCCCCTGTAAAACAAAAACAAAATTTACATTGATGAACGATTTTGAACTAATTACCACCAATCAAATGACAAAGTTATTTATACATTGTAAATTTGATTGATTGTTCAGGGGATGTTTGCGCCACTAAAACTCTTACCCTGAGTCAAGTTGGTGGCTTCGGCGAATGGCTCCAGAATTTTGCACAGCTCAGTTAACTGCCCCCACTCGTGACGAATCAGAAGAGCATGAGCAAACTCTTGGGTATCGCACACCTCAGCCAATTTCTTGAGGTCCATTCCTTCCATCCCCAGCAGTGACCGAAGCTGGTGGTATACTGAGTTCCAGCGAGTAGCCACTGCTGCAGGTATGGTTCGGCCATCTCCAAATTTTTCTTCAAACCTAGAAATAAGAAAGGCATTTTAATGTCTTCCATTCACACTCACACCAGACAATTGAAAAGGCAGAGCTGCCAACCTTACCAAACAAAATATGGAAAATCCATAGTAGTTGGCAGCTCTGAAACCGTTACTCACCTTTCTTTGAAAACAGAGAGTGGAGATCTTCGTAACTTTGGCGATCGCTCGGCTGACACTTCATGTCTGCTAACCCGTCACGAACCACAAGTTGAAGTGTGTGGGCGAAGCAAGATATCCCGCTGCCTTGAGCTTGTTCTCAATGCAGCGTCAACATGAGCTTCATCTTCTTCGTCCAGCTCCTCCCAAAGTGTCTCATCTTCCACTTCCTGGTCCTCCTCAATGTCCTCCTCAAAAGCTGTCTCTTCATTACCCTCTACTGGAAATTGAACATTGAAAGCTTTTTTCATGTTTGCAGCATTGTCCGTGACTATGTACTCTATCTGAAATAGCAAAAAAAATTAATGCTATAGCTGGTGCATTTATCTCTATTTATCATTGACAATTTAAAACCCTAACAATGACAGCCTTAACCAACCTTTGCTCCTATGTTATAATCTTCCAGAATGCTTTCAAATGCTTGTGCAATTCTTTCCCCTGTGTGCTTCCCATGGAAGCGCTGGCAGGTCAGGAGAACAGACAACAACCCATAATTTCTAGTTCTAGGGTTTGTGCCCATGATGTGCGCTGTTACACCCAAGTAGCTGCGCATGGTCCTATCAGTCCATATGTCAGTCGTCAAGGAGATACTGCTATGGTGGGACAGCAAGTCCATGACCTTCTTGATTCCTTCAGCTCTCAACTTGGGAAGTGTCTGACTTGTCAATGTTGACCTTGCCATGGGCTGATACCTAAAATTTCCAACAAAAAATATTCAAACGTTAACAGTTTTTAAATGAAATAAATGCACCAAGCCTATGCTGCTCTGTAAGATGGAGTTCAGCAAGGCATAATCATGCCCCTTGAGGATAGAGGGGAGCAAAAAAACATTTCACTTACCTTGGATCCAAAACTTGCAGAAGGTTCCGGAAGTGCTTGTCCTCAACAATGGAAAGTGGTAGGCTGCATCCTACCATGAACCTCACTACTTCCTCAGAGATCAGCCTCTGCCGTTGATTATTTTGTTTGTATTTCATTGGTTCTCCATCACTAGACATAGAAAAAAACGCATTGAGATTCTGTTGCGAGTTGTCGTTGATGGTTGTTTTTCCCTTAGCATATTCTTGCCACCTGCAGAATGAACATAAATGTAAGTTCAAGTTCAAAACAAGCAAATATCAACAACAAGCAAAATAAGCAAAAATCTCAACCTCTACTTTGTTAAGGCATTGCAGACCCAATGATTTCAAAACTGATAGCAATTTGTACATGCACTTACTCTGCTTTGTGCACACGTTTCAGGTGCCTTGTAAAATTGGAAGTGGTACCGTAGAACTCACTAAGTTTTGGAGACTGCCTTACAAAACTTGCACCTTGCTCTATGTTTTTTCTTCCCATTTTCTTCAAATATCTCATGCTCGAAGTATCCAAATTGGATGATTCGAGAATTTGCAGACATTATTAAGTTAGAAGCGCAGATGAGATGAGAATCGGCACAGTACTGTAAATGACAATAGTAAAACTGTAAAAGACAGTAAATGACATTATGCACGCATCAATGTTGTCAGTTATTACTGTACGATTAATTTTTAAAATTCTAGTATATAAACAATCACATGGTGATTCCTTACGGTACTTATACAGTATGCCAAAGGAAGCAATAAATTTGTATTAAAAAAATATTTTAATAAAATATAAAAATAATTGTTGAATAAATTACTCACGTTATGATTATAATTATAACACTCCAAATAACAAGACTATTTGTCAGTATTTGATTATAAAAATAATGTACCACTGTACGACAATACGGACTCACAATAGGCTAGAGCGAATTCAACTGTCGCTCCCAAGACTGACAAGAGTACGTGTATTAACAACATATGCGGCTCTGCCAGACGTACAATTCTAGTTAATTACAAATAAGTAATAATTTCAATAAAATACATATAAATGGCTTATATCATTATTACTGAAGTAACTATTAGCAAAAATAAACTTATTATAAAAAAAATTCGCGATTGTTCCACTTATATTTTCATTACAGCAGTAACATATAATTTATATTTACTTGAGCAAAAAATTTATCGCTCCATCCGGCTGCAATATTATTTGTATTCAAACAGTGGTACGCTATTTGAAGCTATGCTATAAGTTTCATGTCACATGAATTTTTAAAATATATTTTAAGAATATTTATTTTAATATCTTAAAATTAATATTTTTTTCTGTTAAATTAATATTTATCGTTTCATGCAAGGGGGAGCGATCGCTCCATCGCTCCTATACGCCATTCCCCACTGATTAATTATTTGTATTATAAATTAATTTATTAAATTTGTATTCTAACATAAACGACATTGTGTTACTTATTACTTAGTTATAGCTACCTGTCTGATCGCGAGAGAAAGATGGTGTTCTCACCACTCTTATTGAAATAAAAATATCCAATATAAAAATTAATTCAAAACGAGCGGCCTCGACCGGCCTCGACCGGCCTCGACCGGCCTCGACCGGCCTCGACCGGCCTCGACCGGCCTCGACCGGCCTCGGCGTATTTTTCGAGGCCAGAAGGTGTCGAGACCAAGGCCGAGGCCGAGGACAAGGCCGAGGCATTACATAGCGAGGCCAAGGCCGTGGAAAATCGGCATCGAGGCCGGCCTCGAGGACTCCAACACTGAATATTATGTTACATTACATTTCATTTGGAAAACATGAACCCACTGGGGCCTATCGAGGTTATCCAAGTCATGAGCTAATAATAATAGAATCCTGCAAAACATCAATCTCAAGTCAGTTAACGTACAACTATTTACTACTATCAAAGTAGCCTACAAACTCAAGCTAAGATATATACAGTATTTACAATCTACAAACTTTTTCTCTTATTCATGAAAGAGTCTAAATTTTTCTTAAAATTAAGTAATGAGCTACTGTTTAAGTTTACCACATCATATGGCAAGTCATTCCAAAACTCTACTACTCTATGACTGAAAAAGTACTTTCTTAAATCAAGTCTACACGCTGTTTTCTAATTTTTTTTATTATGTCCACGAGTTATCCCATCAGCCTCAAGTGAGAAAAAGTTATGTGCATCTAAATTGTCTAAACCTGAAAACATTTTGAATATCTGTATCATATCTTCCCTCCTACAAGTCTCTCCAAACTAGATATACCTAGTTCCTTTAATCTTTCTCTGTTTTCCAATCTTCTTAGGTAAGGGATAGGCTTGGTTGCACTACGTTGCACACCAGGCTTCAAGCATATCAATATCATGTCTAAGGTGCTCAGAAAGGATGAAAATTAACATTTTCATTGATATCTTTTTCGAACAAGCTTTATCAAATTTGCAGAAATAAAATCCATATCGAAATATTGAGAATTATGGATAGCCACGAATCCTTTGCCAAAAGGAAGACGTCGTAATGGTGCCTCAATGAGATCTGGCAACGCTTAAACAAACAGACGCATACACACACACACACCAGAAAAAAAAAGAGTTTTTAAACCGCGTCCCTCCCTCGTAATTTCTAGTCGCGGGTTAACGTTAACTTGTTTGTTTTCGTGTGATTATGAAATTTTAATATTTCGTGTCTGTTGCATTTTATAGCTCATTCCAAGTGAAATAAACTGTGTTTAATTGCATACTTTTTATTTTTTTTAGTAGTATTCATTATTTATGTAAGTATCCATTCACAGCGTTTTTATGTTTCGATAAGTTAGTTGTATTTAAGCGTCTTTCATTTTCAATATGGCTGTTTCTTTGGGAAATGTTTATCCTATACGACCTTTAAAATTGCTTTATTTTGTTTTTAAAAGCTGAAAGGGAACATATTGAAATAAAATTATACTTTTCAATTAAAATGATTTTTTAATGATGGCGAATATTGTGTATAAGTACATGGATGAAATTGATATCAATGGATTGAATTCTTGGAGGGACCTTTGGCCTCTGCTTCAATTACTGTATCAGTCGAATATTGGTTTAGGTTAGTGAATGAGACAAGCGAAAGACCTAGACTATGCTATATTTGTAGTAAGATAATAGGTCACAGACTAGCTCAGTGGTTCCCAACCTTGGGTCCTCGGACCCCTGGGGGTCCGCGAAGGTAGTGCTGGGGGTCCGTGAGCTTTCAATATTTCGAAAGGCTCCAATGGAAATCGTACAATTACCCACGATAAGGGCACTCAGGCTAAAATTTCAAGTTTCCTTGCTCTTGGCTGGAATTATTACTACTTTTTTAATACACTGTTTTTTGAATTGCATACTCAGTTATATGTCTTTTATTTGATAGTGAAAAATGGGAAAACGAGTTAATTATTAGTTAATAAAAACAGTTTGTTGGGTAGACGGAATCTTTAAAAAATATGGGGTCCGTGGGAAAAAAATAAAAATAAAAGGGGTCTTGGTGGTGAAAAGGTTGGGAACCACTGGACTAGCTTATAGACTAATTAGAATAAATATTTTTACATCTGTGGCTTCATGTTTTCCAAATGAAATGTAATTAGGTAAAATTGTCATTTAGCACCCAACTAGTGACCCCCTCCCCCCCTCCTGTTTTTTGTTTCTAATGTAATTTTAGCTCCTTTCCAAATGTGCAATTGAAATTTGTCACAAATGAATATTAAAAAAGTTAGGGTAATTATTCATTTTTTGACCCAGTCTCTTTTTATAATGAGATGTTTATGATGAGATGTTTTGCACGAATCTGCCATCCATTTCCTATGCAAATGCGGGTAATTATATAGAAAATGGCGCAACCTGAAGTATGATGTAAAAAACATTTTATTAGGTCAATTTCGATGTGCTGAAGCCAAATCTGTTAACCATTTGGTGTGCAAATGCTTCAAATTAGAGTAAATGTTATTTATATTTTACTCTTATTTTGAAGCATTTGCCTAAAAAATGGCTAACAAGCACATGAAAACTAACCTAACCTAACCTAAGAGTAAAATAATCAAATCAACTTACCTTTAACTTAAACATAATGTCCCTAGTGATCAGAGACTTAATTTTTTCCTCAAAGCTGCGGCAAAGTTGTATCCTCCCAATGTTTAAGTTAAAGGTAAGTTGATTTGATTATTTTACTCTTAGGTTAGGTTAGTTTTCATGTGCTTGTTAGCCATTTCTTAGGCAAATACTTCAAAATAAGAGTAAAATATAAATAACATTTACTCTAATTTGAAGCATTTGCACACCAAATGGTTAACAGATTTGGCTTCAGCACATCGAAATTGACCTAATAAAATGTTTTTTACATCATACTTCGGGTTGCGCCATTTTCTATATAATTACCCAAATGCGTAGTTTTCGAGATGACAATACCTCAAAAACTACGCATTTGCACAGGAAATGGATGGCAGATTCGTGCAAAACATCTCAAAATTGACCAGAAAAGTTTGCATTTGTGCTAAACACAACTTAACCTAACCTAACAACCTAACCTAACCAGTCACCTTATTTACAAAAAGATTTCCAGTTAACAATGGACTCACTGCCTAGTTTGATAACTTTCTCGGCATAATGTTGTGAAAAATATTTTCGCAAATAAATATTTATGAAGCGGAGGTTTTTATTCACCAAAAAGTTGCAATGTTTCAGCCACGTGCCCTTAAAGATAGAAACAGTAAATCCACACTCACGCTTATTTTTTGGATTTTTTTTATGACACCTAAACATCTTCGAGTCTTGTCTTAAAATACAGGCAGTATTACATTTAGGGCAAATCACAGATGTTGGAATTATGCTGTGATTGGAAAAAACATCTAAACTTTTATCTTCATCGAGGCTAACAAGGCGAATTAGGTCTTCAAAATCAAGTTCACAAGATTGCCACATCATGGTTCTAGAATGAAAATCACCAAACTAACGAGTAACAGAAAGAAGTAGGCAAAATCAAGAAAAAGTAGCCAAAAATAAACAAAGTAACCTATAGTTGAATGAAAATCTCCAAAAAAGGTAGCCAAAATAAACAAATTAACCGAAATTTATATACATACATATTAGAAAGTAGAAAATATTTTTTTTATAAAAAGTACATTTTATACAAATTTGCACAAGATAATATATATATATTTTCTTATTCAGTTTTGATTGGTTACTCAATATATATTGCTGTTATAGCTGGGTGTGACTGGGTCAAAAAATGAATAATAACCAAAGTTAGATATTTAAAATTTACCTAATCAGTTCAGTGCTGAACTGCAATTTAACTGGATATGAGGTTACTATGTGGCCCCTGGTTAATTGAATGCCTGGTTAGGTGAACTGTATGCCCTTGATTGGTTAGGTTAAGTTGTGATATTTTCATTAAAACTAACGAAAATATCATGGGTGCAGGTACTCAGCTGAGTGCTGCAGGGCAGTGTGCTTGGCCCAATACTGTTTGTAATCTATATTAATGACCTACCAGATGAGGTTGATTCAGATGTTTTCTTGTGGATGATACAAAGATCTATCAATGGATTGAAAATAGTGATGACTATGAATGCCTTCAAGCAGACTTAGATTTCCTCCAAAACTGATCAAACAAGTGGTTACGAAGTTTCACCCAGAAAAATGTAAGACAATGACTATTAGCACTGCAATGAACCAGAGTGAGAATAAACCATATAAAATGAGGAATAGAGATGAGGTAGAAAGACAAGACTGTATATTGGAAGTTGTGCAGGAGAAAGATCATCTTGGGGTAGTGATCGATGACTGACTACAATTTGAGAGGAATATGTACAAGAGAAAATAAGATCATTTCCTTATAAGGCAAGTATGGAGTCCATGGAGAAAGGAGGATATAATTGCAATAGAAAATGTACAAAGATGCTTCCTGGAATGAAACTTTGTAGCTATGAAGAAAGACTAAAGAAGCTTAACTTGCCTACACTAAAGTTTAGATGTGCTAGAGGAGATATGATTGAATTGTACAAGCTGACCCACTGTATTTATGATCAGGAAATCTTGCTTGCATTACAAATGGATATAGGCACAATGAGAGGCCATAATTTCAAGCTTTATAAAACCAGATTTAACAGGAAACTAAGGCAAAATAGTTTTTTCCTAAGAACAGTAGACTCCTGGAATATCTGCCTGCTCGGGTGGTGAATGCTCCTAGTCTGTGGTCTTTTGAGAGGCATCTGGATAAGTACTGGGCAGGCTGGGGGATGAAGTTTGTATATGAAGCTTCATTCGGAACAGTGGAAGATGATGCCACTACCCTGTCAAGACCAGATGAGGAATCTGATGGTGATCTGGATACAGAGGTCTAATGACCTGCATCCAGAATCTACACAAGTAAATATAAGTAAGTTAATGTAACCAATTGTCAAAGGCATACAGTTGATCAGGGGCAACTCACAAGTAGATAGATCACAGTACTGCATTATCATATGCTCACACTACAACAATAATATTCAGACTAAACTAGGTGTAAGTAGGCAACAAATAAACATGGTAACGGTTCAGAATAGGGGTGCCATCTCAATTTTTGTTTTTTTCTACCAAAACATGCTAAAACCATTGGTTTCCTGTTGTTTAGGATGAATGTGACCATCGCCATTACAGTAAATTATTGCTTGAAGTGATTTCACCCCCCCAACCCCTCCTACAATCTGGGGGGACCACTGTGGGAACCAGGGTTTTGGGTGGGGGAACACGGCACAAGCAATAATTTACTGTAATAGTGATGGTCAGATTTATCCTAAACAACAGGAAACCAATGGTTTTAGCATGTTTTGGTGGAAAAAACCCTTATACCCTGAACCCTATACCAATCAATTTGTGATGCGTGATCTTTATGGGGGCTCTGCCCCTGTACCCCTGAGACCTAAATTATACAGATCATGTTAAGAATAGTGAACCCATAGGGTGTTGGGTTCGCTATTCTTGACATGGATAATTTTGGGTTCCTATTCTTGACATGGAAACTTTTGGGTTTGCTATTCTTAACATGGAGAATTTTGTAAAAACCTGTGAAGCTATTGGTCTCTTTTGTCATATTACCCTGACTGTTAGTACTGAGGGTAAATCATGGGATCACCTAAAGAGCAGGGCCCCCAGCCTTCTTTAATTATTCTCATAAGGCTAACTAACGAAAATATCATGACTTAACCTAACCAATCATTAGGTCAACTGTATGCCCTTGACGATTGCTTAGGTTAAGTCATGATATTTTCGTTAGTTAGCCTTATAAGGCTAACTAACGAAGGCTGGGGGCCCTGATCTTCAGGTGATCCAAATCATGCAATCACCATCGCTATTCTTAACTTGTTGAATTTTGGGTTTGCTATTCTTAACTTGTTGAATTTTGGGTTTGCTATTCTTAATGTGATCCAATTATACAAATGATAATGTAATAACATGTTAAGTTATGCACTTTTTTAGTCTTCATCTAGGGCACATGACGAATCAAGTTCCCAACACAGCCGCGAGCTCTACTAGCATCACTGTACACCCGTCACAGACTGAAGCCATTTTCAAACTGAAGTGAATGAACAATAATTTCCTAGATTCATAGTAGCTATACTATATATTTTTTCGTAATTTTCTAACAATTTTTTTTACTATGTGACATGCAATAAATGTATTTTAATGAGAGAAACAACTTTGTTTCTATGGTATTTTTCAAAATTTTGCTTAATTAAGTGGTGCCCATATTCTGAACCATTACCATAAACATTAACAACAACAAAAATAATTACTATTAAATTGCAGTTTAGCACCAAACTGGTGATTAAGTGAACTTTAAATAGCTGTAACTTTTTTAATATTAATTTGCAACAAATCTTGATTGCACATGTGGAAAGAGGAGCTAAAGCTACACTAGAAACAAGAAAACAGAAGAGGGGGTCACGGTCACTAGTTGGGTGTTAAACAACAATTTAACTTGTAATTAAAGTTAGACCTGTAAGCTATTAACATAAGACTAAGGCTCAGCCAGCACAACTAAATCTGGATAATAATAAAGCTTTTATAACAAATAATAGCAAGATAAAGAGTATAAATTTGAAATGCTGGTATACAAACATTGGAAATATTTCAAACAAATTTAATGAGTTTGTAGCAAGAATTAAAATTGATAATCCTGATGTAATTTGTGTTTATAGAACATGGTGTACGGTACTGATAATATACAGGATGCTCAACTAAATTTAGGATGTATTTTTATTAGGAAGGATAGTAATTATATAAGGGGTAGGCTGATCATTTATTAAAAATACCTATAATTTTGACCATTGTGATCTAAATACGACTGAATTTGAGGAGTCCATATGGTTTTGTATTACTCTAAACAAGGAAAAGATTTTACTAGGTTTAATTTATAGATGCTGAAATGGGGGTGCGATGCTGGCAAGTGTTTCTTGTAAGAATGTGTTTGTGTTACTCACCTACTGGATACTCTGTTAGTGAGGTCATGGCAGCTGCTGCTGGTTGCTGAGATGGGAGATTGAGCTCCCAGTGAGGACCATCCAGAGGGCCTTCAATTGAGTAAAAATAAGTCCTTTGACTTCAGCACCACCCACACTGCTAAGAATGAGAGAAATCAGGGTGAGCAAGTTCCCAATTTTAGTGTAGTTGAGATTGTCAGATAGGCAGCTCCTATCAATTTGAAACTGGCTAGTCTGCCTCTTTTAAAGACTTAGTCCTCCACTTATGGTGGGAAGATTTCAGAAAAGTACAGCCTCCTTTGCCCAGTTTGATAAGGAAAGACAAAAATAGCACTTACAAGGTTAATTGCATCAACAGGCAAGTTTTTACAGGTAACTAAAGAAAATATGAAGTTTTATTGATCATGCACCAATGTGCATTCAGAACCAACTAAGCACTTGGGCAAAAAAAATATTACTACAAACCAAAAGAAACAAATAACATTAGTCCTCATACCACACACACAAATGTAAGTATAAAATTATTGGCCATCACCAGCCCATTACCACACAAAGGAGAGAAGACTTACAGAATAAAAGGAACTTGCATAATTAATACCTACAAAAAATAGTAGTCACTAGGGCAAGGTCAATTAGTGTTTACCCAAATTGTGTAAACCTGATAAGTCCCAGATGTGTTATTTTTTACTCTACATAGCACAATCATTGAAGGTATTCTTAGCTCAATCAGCGCAAACAAAAGCAATGTTTATAACGAAAAAAAGTGTGTGTGAACTTTGGCTTCAGCATTTGTGCAGGTATTGGGGGAGAAAAAGCTTTGTCCAAATTCACTTCAATAAGCAAATCTCCCAGCCAAAAAACAAATCCCTGATAAAGAGAAAAAAACCAACAAACATTTAGGGATTATCCCCCAGCACTGGTATCAGTGGACCCACAGGAATCCATGAGTGCAATGATGCCAAGAAAGGGAGCAAAATTAACAATAATAATTAAGGTTCTAAAATTTTGGGATATATGCTTGCATTAATATGTTGCTCATAAGGCAGTTAAAGGTACAATTTAGTTCACAGCCTGCGAAAGCTCAAAATCCATTGTGAATTTGTGATGTATATTGATAATTGAAGTTAGGTTTTTCAACAAGGTCTCTATAAAGGAAATTAGGCATTCAAAAATGATTGATATTTACATGATAATTTTAAGTGATCCAAATATGTTAGACATGGTCCTTATAGCCATTGGTTAGGCACCACAAAACACCAATGGGTACAATGGTAAAAACCAAGACTATAGGATCACCTACCACACCATCAAGGAGAGTGAGATGCTTTCCTGTCTCCAGAAATGGGCAGTTAAAAAGAGAAGAAAAATAGTTTTAGTAACTGAAGGCCTGGCTTTCCAAGAAAGCTCTGGCCCACTGGGGATTACTGAAACCTCCCAGGCCCTACTGAGGGGTTTGGGAGCTCTCAGGAATGAATTCTTCCTAACTGTGAAGTTCCCACTAAACTTGGGGGTTTTAACCACACCATCTCAATGCATTTCTGCTGGAGTTGAAAATGATTACCTCTTACTTGATCAACTGACTAAAGCTTCCCAAACTAATATAGACCCACCTAATAATAGTTGGTGATTTTAATGTACTTGATATAAACTGGGACCAGTTTCAGGCGCTTGGTGGACCAAATTCACTCTGCAAAACTTTTAACTAGTATTAAGGATAACTTTTAAATCAACATACTTATGATTTCACTAGAGTTAGAGGAAACAATGTACCAACAAGTGTCCTGCATTTGATTACCAGAAATATCTACAAAATTGATAATTTGACTGTTAATGCTCCTCTTGGTAACAGTAACCATAGTCTTAATTTTTTTTTGTTATTAGTGCTGAAATTATTGACTCCCCAGCAGAACAAATATTTTTATTTTTTTTAAATCTAATGAAAATATTAGATGTACTGTACATTTGATCTGGAGTGGGGCATGTTCTCAAATTTGGATATTGAACAATCGTGGAACCTATTTTTAGATGTTTATAATAACTGTAAATATAAATGTACCAAAACTAGAATCTAATGAAAAGTTTAATCATAAACCCATCTGGTTTAACAAACAAGCTGCTGTTTAATGAGACTGATGAAAGATTCATAAAATTCAAATTGAGTTACAGGTTGTGGAAATCAGAAATAAGAAGTGCAGTTATAAATACCAAACTTAATACAGTGATCCTCCAACCTGCACAAATTCAGAGAGAGGGCAAGGACATTTCACTAGGTACTGTACCCTTTTTTCAATCTACACAAGCTAAGATTCAAAGATAGATCAGGCCAAATTTTTTGAAATTGTGGTAAATACTAAAAAATTATTTAACACTTTTTCACAAGCAATTTTAAGTCCAGAAGAAAGGCTCTTAGTGCACATGCACTTACAATACATACCCAGTTACCCACATGTGACATACATTACACCACTGCCACATATATAAGTCCCCAATTATGTATTAATTATAACTTCTAATATTAACATGAAATATATTACATGCATAATAAAGTATTATTGTAGTTAACATAATGCTGCTATGGAAACTAAGTAAATATGCAAGAAATTTGCCAGTTCTGGTGCATCACTTTCAGGCTAAAATATTGGTTTGAGATTTGGTAGAGGCACTTTTTAAATTAAGAGTATGCTACTTACAGATAGGGGTAGGCTCCCAGACAGCAAAATCTGCTCAAATTTTTTCTGCGTCAACCAAGAATTCTTTTTTTTTCTCCATACCACTTGCAGCCAATGCATCAAGTGAGGGTTTTAGCCAAAACTGCTTTTCACCAAATACATCAGGCAAAGATTTAACTAGAATTAAAGTTGACAAATTTTTTCCAACCCCTAAGAAGTGCATGGCTCTTAAATATTATGAGCAAGATTTTTCATAGTGTGCCAGTTTCCATTTCCAAGTGAAAATTTTTTTTTTTGAAAATTATCATGCAAGAAATTTATCTGTGCATCAGTACTAGGGTGCATCAAAATACACATTTCCAGCATATTGATCTGTCTGGGTGCTAAAAGTGTTCAATTTCATGTTGTTACAACACATGCAATCTGTGGTGATCTAGAGGTGCAATGGCACATCAGCTTTTCAGCATGTCAACTGGGGTCTTAGACTCTTAGTGTTGATTGGTAATATCATGTTTTTTGTTGGCTGGAGTTCATATCTTTCCATTTTGCTGTAGTCCTAACTCTTAACTCTTGTTGATTTGCAGATCTATAGACGACGACGAAATTAGCGCTATGTCATCTGCACAAGTTGGAGCCGAGTGCTCTATCGTCTGCACAAGTTGGATCTGAGTGCTCTATCATCTGCACAAGTTGGAGCTGAGTGCTCTATTTCCTCAACGCTATCGCCCGCCGCAGAATCCAGCCCTCACAAGATGTCGCCCTTGGGCTCTGGCACGAGCAGCCGCAGGCTGGTCTTCAGTCTGGGTGCCAGCATCGCAAACGACGATGGCATCATTACTGGTGCCAAGCTGCCAAGTGGTCGCCAGATCTTGCGGTGCATGCTGTACAACTGCGACGCGCAACTGCATGCCAAGTGACCCGGTTCGATCAGGGCCTTGTCGCGGTTCGAGGCAGCCAAGGTCATCCTGCAGCAGGTGTGGCCATTTTACGCCAAGGCCAACATCCCAATGGTGAGTGATTGGCATGCATGGGACAAGTTGGTGGTGCTTGTCAATGACAAGAAGCAGCTGCAGCGCATTCCGCAGGCCAGGTGCTCCAGTGAGGGTACAGCTCGACAGGTGGATGCTATGGAGCGCAGGATGGATGCCACATTTCTGCTGTGGTCTCCAAATGCAGAGAGCTGATCCGCAATCCACAGGACGTTGCTTTCCTGGCCAGCATGAAGGGCGACAGACTGGCCACATTTGGCGGGTTTGATGCCAAGCTGCAAGCCAAGGTGAAGTGGCGACAGGAGCATGAAGCTGCGGCAACAACCCGGCAGGCATGCGCTACCAAGGAGCAGCAGGAGATGACCGCGACGTCCAGCATGGCTCTGTTGGAGAGTGAAAGCGATGAGGATAGCGATGCGTTGAGAACACACCACGCACCTGTGAGCGCAAGAAGACTGGCACCACAGCCTTCATTCTACCTGACATCCTCAGGCGGCTGAGTCTCGTGTCACTGGCTACGCGGTTGAAGATCACGCTGATGCAGCAGGCTGCCTTCATGCGTGGCCTGATCGCGGAGTCAGGTGGCAATTGGTCAAAGGTCTCCACATCCTACACGACGGCGGACCAATCGCGCCACCAAGTGCTGGAGGCTATCAGCGAGGAATGCCACGAGCAGTGGACATCACCTCCCATGTGCACCCTGCACTGGTATGCCGGGCTGAAACTATAATTTTTGTTTGATTTTAATTTATCAGAGTGACTAACAGTTGGCTTTTGATATAAAATAAGATTCCTGAAAAAAATAATTGGTGGCCACCCCTGTTTTTGTAAAAACATCTAATGCTGCACTAGCAAAATCAGGAAAATGGCAATATCTCTTCTTCTGAACATGCTAGAGAGATGATTTGCATACCAAAAGATGCAGAATTTGATTTAGAACAAATTATTAAGAGTGGTATTTTTTCATAAAACCTTTAGTTTTTGAGTTATGTTAGAAAAACTAATTTTTTGTGCCCATAGACCCCCTTTCAACTGAATGTCAACACAATAAAACATTCTCAAGCTGCAAATTGACATGTATTAGTAGTTTTCAATCAGCAATCAAACTCAATCAAAATCAGCCATTTTAAATTCATTGAAAATGCTTTTTGATATTCCAAAACACCAAACATTAAATTATACAATTAACAAATTGTCATTTTGTCATATTTTAGCATGATAAATAATAATCTAGAACTTAAAATATTTTTTAGACACAAAATCTTTCATTAATTTACATGATCTAATTTTGTTTCTAATAAGACCATCTCTACGCTCATGACCTACAACAGCCAAGGATGCTTCAGTGACAATCTTGATGTGCCTTTCAACATTCTGACTGTGGCACTCATGATCCAGTTTCAATGAGGTATTAATGATATCACGCAGTTCATCATTACTGAATTCTTTTAATACAGGTGGAACAGTTTCCCATTGGGACATAGCATACAGCTTGTGGTATGCAGAAGCTTTGAAATTGATGATTGGCTTTCTAAAGACCCTAACATTCTCATCTATAGCAGGATATTCATCAGTACCATCTGGGTCATTCTCTGTCAGATCAACCAGTGCCTAACACCCTCATCTCTCAGATTTTGCTGAAATTTGGTTTATAGGGAGTTTGTGGGCCCTGAATCCATTTCTGAAATTATAAGGTCAATCCGACCAACGGTTCAAGAGATATGACCTCGGGAAATTTGAGGTCACTTGCGAGGTCACTAACATTTGGTGACCCATAACTTGGGTAATAATGGTCACAATTATATAAAAGTATATATATTTAGAATCAGAAAATGACAAGGAATCCAAATATGCAAGTTTTAGAACTCTAGGTTGAAAAATAAAAAAGTTACACTGTAACCAAAATTTGAGGTCACGATTTGACCTCTGGGGTATCAAATGAGAATTTTTTTTTAAATGTAAAAAATGAAGGCATAGGCATTGGCTATTAGAATCAGCAAAAAAAAGTTTGTTTGTTAGTATTTTTCATGTAACTAACATATAAGTGAACACCATATTCATAAGTTGTGTGTCAACTCTACCTATTTTTTCACACTTAAGCTCATAATTTGACCTATAGAAATTAAAATTACATTTTTTTATAGATATAAAAACAAAGGCAAAAAATGTAAAATTGTATTTCACTGCTAATCTACACTGGCAATAATAGTTATAATAGTGAAAGGGGAAGACCTACTTAGAGGATTCATGTGCTAGCCTAATACAATTTTTGCATGCTCGATGCTCTCATCAATTTCTTTTTGTGGAAAAATGTATTGAATTCTGCTGCCTCCTCTTAGGGTAGGACAACTCATTACAGTTAATATATGATGTCCTGGCACTGCACATGAATCCTTGTTTGATGGATAATAATATGCACTTGATCCTGATGACCCAGAGGGATGTAGAAAGTTCACAGTGAAATCATCAAACTCTTCACAATATTCCTCCACAATTCCATACCAAACTTGCATGTCATAAATGCAGCCAACATACTCTCCTGGTTTGACACATTTTAGGTTACCAAGCATTGCAGGTTCATTAGTAAAATGACTTTTCCTTATTCTTTTCTTTTCTCCAATGCCACTTGAAATGGGATACACCATCAGTTCTTCCTTGTTTAGGGGAACAAATCTATGATATTTCTGAGTTCCAGGAATAGCCCTACTATCCTTGAATCGATGTTCCAACCGTTCTTCTGCATCTTTCAAATCAGCTGTAGTTACAAAGAAAAAATTTATCTTCTTGCTCAAGTTTTCTTCACAAAACTGGTCTCTTCCCCTATGGTAAATGATGTCATCAATAACTACCAATTGCTGATAATCTCATTTATATGGTTGTAGGTTTCCAGTATATTGCTTTGCTGGCCATTGTTGCTTAATCCCCTTTTTAAGGCGATGTAGGTGAGGGTCAAGTTTTTGTAAGGTTATGACATCTTCCAGTGACAATGCCCCTCCTTCTTTTGGGAGTTGTTCTCCGTCTCTCAAAGGAATCACTGGACAGATGTCCACCACAACTGATGTCAGTTCCAATTGTGGTGTAAGGTTATCCGATGGTAGATTCCCCTCCCAACTAGCCTCTGTGTCAGGTGCAAGGTCCTCCTCCATGCTATCATCAAGCAGTGTAAATTCTTCAAAGGGGCTATCAGTTTCCTTATTCACATTTAGAATTTCAGGGGAAGGCTTATCATTTGATTGACCAGGTAGGTGTATAGGGTTTAACCAATTGTAATGGATCCCAGCGAGGCACTGCAGATAACACCGATCATGGTAGTTGTCAGAACCATACTTTAAGGGAGCTCGATCTCCATGATATACCCAAATCTCTACCTTATTCATATCACTATAAACTTGGATCAACCGTGGGGTTGGGATCTGACCAACATGTTTCATCAGATTCAGCTGACGGGTGATAGCTTTATCAGAAGAGATCCCATACTTATTTCGCCTGTTAATTAGTTCTGCTACTGTTGCTTCTCTGATTTCCCTATGATGATCCATTGTGCCACTACTCCACAAGGATAGACAATAAAAGAGGGAATCTCCTCCCCCTGGGACTTCAGTCTTTATGAATCCTTTTGGAGTGGCATTTGATCGGTTGTCATATTGATCCAATGATTCTTGACAATTGTCAATTGGAGACCTGGATAGTGCATCTGCGATACAATTCTGTTTCCCAGGTATGTACACTAGCTCATATTCAATGCTACTCAGCTCTTCCAGTGTGCGAGCAACTCTGTTATTTACTAATGGCATATTGTAAAGGAAGGTTAAAGGTTGATGATCAGTAAAAATTTTAACTTTAATTCCATAAAGGAAGGGTTTTAGGGTCCTCACAGCCCATCGAATAGCAGCTAATTCTCGTTCAGTGGTTGAGTACTTTTGTTCAGCCCTATTGAATGTGGTTGAAACAAAGGCTATGGGCCTATTCTTTCCTTCCTGCTCTTGGGACAAGCAAGCCCCAGCTCCAATGTTAGAAGCATCTACATGGAGCTGTAGGGGTTTAGCTTCCTTTGACCTATCAGGGTATGTCAACAAGATCGGACTAACTAAGGCCTCCTTTAGTTTATCAAACGCAGTCTGGCAACTCGCTGTCCAAGTCAGCGTCTTGCGGCCTGTAAGTTCACTAAGAGGCTTTGCTATCTCTGAGCAATTTTGGATGTGTCGGCGATAGAAATTAACCATCCCTAAGAATTGGCGGAGTCTTCTGATGGTGTTTGGGATTGGAAACTTGGCAATACCTTCTAGGTTCTTTACCAGTGGGACCATCCCCTTGGATGACACCTGATGTCCCAGGAATGTCACTTCCTCTCGGCAAAGCTCAGTCTTTGAGGGTTTGATCTTAAAACCATTAGATTCCAAGGCATGCAAGACCTTTCCCAGAATTTCAAGATGTTCAGGGAAGGTGCGGCTTACTACCATTATATCATCAAGGTAGACCATGCATTGAGTCCATGGGATCCCAGATAATGCCATCATCATGGCTCGTTGAAAGGTAGCTGGACCATTTTTCACCCCAAACGGCATTCTGAGAAATTCCCAATGGGAAAGAGGGGTGGAGAATGCAGTTTTCTCAACTGGATTCCTCCATCTCAACCTGATAATACCCTTTGACTAAATCAATGGTAGAAAAGTATTGCATTCCATGCAAATTGAAGAGTGTGTCAATCAAATTAGGTAATGGAAAGCAATCTCGTTTTGTTATTTTGTTGAGCTCTCGATAATCAATGCATAACCGTATTGACCCATCACTTTTCTTAATTGGCACGACAGGTGCAGAGTATGGGGAGAAACTTCGTCTGATGATACCATCTTCCTCCAGCTGTTGGCAGTGCTCTTCAATGTCCTGCAGTACAGGTCCTTGGACTCGCCTTACTGGGATATGGACTGGAAGCCTGTGTTCTGTTTCAATCTGATGCTTGATAATGGTTGTGTGGCCAACATCCCCATCACCATGACTAATAGCTCCTTGGTGGCACAGCAACAACTGGACTAACTGGTCCTTTTGTTCTGCTGAGAGAGATGTATTTGTCAACTCAAAAGCATCAACCATCATTTGTGAAGTCCAGTCCTCCTGATTTTTAGAAGTTTTTGAACTGTCAGTGAAGTCCACCAGATGTACTAGTGAGTCCTTACCCTGCAATTTCATAGCCTTCCCAATTAAGTTTCCTCTGGAGATCTTCTGTGAGAAGTCTCCAAGGTTAAATACCGCAACCAAAAAGTTGTCTTCTGTGACATTCATTAATCCAGGTTGTATAATCAAATCTTTTACCGAGGAGTTACTTTCCAAATAAGTTAACTCATGATCAGGGTTGTATCCTTGGAGGCGGAAACATGCCTCTATCATTTGACAGGTGCGGGGTGCAACTTCAACATCTTCCACACTTTCACATTCAAGGCTGGTTGGAAGTGGCTGTTGAGCATCTTGGGCAACTGTGATAAGTTGGTTCCCTTCCGAGTGAGGAGTTCTCGTTTAGCCAAGTCGGAAGCAAACTATCAGTCTGTAACATGTTTACCCCACAGATCAGATCAAAGTCTGAGACATGGTCTCTCACAACCACAAACTCAATTGGTTGTGTTTCAAAATTGGGAAACATGAGTGTGACTGTACAACCACCCAGAACTGGTACAATGTGTTTACCTATACCCCTAATCCCCTTGAGAGGTACTTCCTTTAGTGGGAATTTATCAGAGGGAAGTTGATGGTAACATGAAGCTGACATCAAACTGACTGCAGCACCTGTATCCACAAGAGCTGACAATGGGCCTGTGTGGGGAGAGCTTTTTATTCTTGGCCGGATGACTAAGGCATTGCTTGATTGCTGCTCTTGTCTCAGGTCCAGAACTTCAGCCAATTCATCTTCAGTGTTCACTGGCTGCTCTTCATCCCTCTCTAGGGTTCCAACTTGTTCAACATCTTCCACTGTCTCATCTTCAGTCTCACTCTGGGGGGCCTCAAGGTAGTTGTGTGCAATCTGACTTGCTAATGGATATTGCCTGATGGTGTTGCTTCCTGGGAAGCAATGATGCCTCCAAAAGACCGTTCATTGCTAGCATGCTGGGGTAGCTCTGGCATGCGGCCTTCCATGACAGAGCTATCTAGTTTCCCAATTCTGGTGGTGGGACCAACCCTTGGTCACTCATGCAATCTTGACCCAAATGTGGTCCTCCACAACTTGGGCATTGTGGCCTCTCCATTAAATAGTTCTTCTGAGTAGGACACTGTGCAGGGCTATGTCCATGTTGCTTACAACGTATGCAAATGTTCCTGGCAGTATAGCAATCTTGATGGAGATGACCCCGCTTTCCACACCAATGACATAAAGGACGCGAGGGACATTGACCCTTTGTATGCCCTGACTGCTGACAATGGGTACATGTCCTGTGGCCTCTTGGTGCTGCTGCAACTTGCTGAAAGTTATTGGCTGGTGGGTGAGACTGACCCCTAGGGAAGTTTGCTGCAGTTCTCACTTTTCTTCCATTGGGCCCCCTTAGCCTTCCTTGACTGTTTGTTGCAGTAGACTGAGGGGCAATGGCAACCATGGGTAGTTCTTGCTTTAATACAACTGGTGGTGAACTCAGATGGTGTGTGTGTTGACTGGTGTGGGATTTGTTCAATATAGTTAGGTGGCCAATTCCATGAAGAAGGTGGATAAGCACACTGATTCAATGGGGGTGCTGCTTGAGCTGTAGGAAGGGCTGGTGCTAGATGTGCCACATTGGCCATTTCAGATTGTGGCTTCACAGAGGATTGGGATGTCTGCCACTGACCCACTGGTGGGGATGTTTCTTGGGTGCCTCTAGTGGTGGTTCCAGCTTGACCTGCCAAGGGGGACTCTGTGGAATTTAAGTCTGCTAGTGCCACAAGCTTCTCCCACGAGATCTTCATTCCTAGTAAGGTCCTTTGAGTATGGATGATCCTGGTCAGCTCCTGCCTCAACTCTAAGGGCAACCCAGATATAAACCTATCTTTAACTATACGGAGTTGAGTGACATCCATACCAGGGAAGCACTGACAGGCTAGGGTTATTACTCTAAGGGCATAAGCAGAGACAGTCTCATGTGAGTGCTTGGTAGCCTCCATAAAGTCCTGACTCTGACTTTCTTCTTTCTTTCTTTGCTCTTTCTCATACCAGGATATTAAATGAGCCTTCAGTGTCCCATAATCACTAGTAGACTTCCGCATTACTCGATAAATTTCTAAGGCAGAGCCATCGAGGTAATTAGCTAAAAGGGATCCCATCCTTTCAAGGGAACCTGGATATTCTTGCTCAAAATATTTCTCAAAGGTTCTCACAAACTCATGAAAATCATGTCCTTCACTCAGGCAGTATTTTTCCGGTGGAAGAACCTTAGGTGTATGGCTATTAGCCAGTATTTGAGACATCATGGCCATGGTCTGAGCATTCTGCATAACCATTTGCTGAAGAATTGCCAATGATGGTTGGTCAATGCCCCCATCCTTAGGAGTTCCTGCCATAGGTGGTGACGGACATGCTGGTCTCTCAGGGGTTGTTCCTATTGGCTGTAAAGTAGCAGCTATTTCCCTACTGCCACCCCTGTCATGGTTATATGGGAAATTAGTGCCAGAAGTCAAGATGGGACTAGCTATTGTGCTTACAGTGACTGTTGATGAAGCCACAGCAGTGGTGATAGTGGTGGTAAATTGACTGGCAAGACCTGTTGTGTCACCCATTCTCTATTGTTTGCTCTTGTGAATAATTCTGTTTCTCAACTGTTCTTGTGCAGTGTGGTGAGTGCTGGGAATACCGGCAAGAGAATAGGGGCTTCTAGTCAATGCTAATGCTCTCTATTGATGTTTCCCTTCAATCTTCCCGGGTCTGGGCACCAGTGAAACGGGGGCCGATGCCGGTAAGTGTATCTGTGTAAAGATGCGTTTGCGTTACTCACCTACCGGATACTCTGTTAGTGGGGTCACGGCAGCTGCGCTGGTTGCGGAGATGGGAGATTTAGCTGCCAGTGAGAACCACCCAGAGGGCCTTAATAAAAAATCCTTTGACTTCAGCACCACCTGCACTGCTAAGAATGAGAGAAATGAGGTGAGCAAGTTACCAATTTTAGTGTGGTTGAGATTATGTCAGATAGGCAGCTCCTACCAATCTGAAACTGGGTTCTCACCTTTAAGATCTCTGGGCATAGCCAGTCTGCCTCTTTTAACGACTTACTCTTCGGCTTATGGTGGGAGGATTTAAGAAAAGTAAAATGTCCTTTGCTTAATTTAATCAACGAAACAATAACACTTACAAGGTTAACTGCATCAGCAGGCAAGTTTTTACAGGTAACTAAAGAAGATCTGAACAATTTTATTGATCATACACCAATGTGTTTCAGAACCAACTAAGCACTTGAAAAAAATTATTACTACAAAACAAAAGAAACAAACATCATTAGTCCCATACCACACACAAAAATGTCAACATAAAATAAAACCATTAAATTATTGGCCATCACCAGCCCATTACCACACAAAGGAGACAAGACTTACAGAAAAAAAATAACTTACATAACTAATGCAAAAAAACAAAGAATATTAGTTACTAGGGCAAGGTCAATGAGTGTTACCCAAATTGTATAAACCTGATAAGTCCCAGATGTGTCATTTTAAACTCCACTTCATCTCACAATCATTAAATGTATTCTTGGCTCAATCAGTACACACACAAAGCAATGTTTATAACAAAAAAATATGTGAACACTGGCTTCAGCATTTGTGCAGGCATTGGGGAAGAAAAAGCTTTGTCCAAATTCACTTCAATAAGCAAATGTCCCAGCCAAAAACAAATCCCTGATAAAGAAAAAAAACCAACAACATTTAGAGATTATCCCCCTAGCACTGTCATCAGTGGACTCACAGGAATCCATGAGTGCAATGATGCCAGAAAAGGGAGCAAAACTGACAATGATAATTAATGGTCTAAAATTTTGGGATATGTATTTGCATTAATATGTTGCTCATAAGGCAGTTAAAGGTACAATTTAGTTCACAGCCTGAGAAAGCTCAAAATCCATTGTGATGCATATTGATAACTGAAGTTAGGTTTTTCAACACGGTCTTTATAAAGGAAATCAGGCATTCAGAAATGATTATGATATTTACATGATAATTTTAAGTGATCCAAATATGTGAGACATGGTTCTTATAGCTAATGGTTAAGCAATACAAAACACCAATGGTAAAAACAAGACTGGATCACCTACCACACCATCAAGGAGAAGTGAGATGCTTTCCCGTCTTTGAAATGGACATATGATTGCCTCAAGCTGCTTCTCTATACTGAGAGTTTCAAAGCTTTATACTGAGGCATATGATTGCCTCAGTTTTTAACATTCTCTATATTGAGAGAATTTCAAATCTGTTATATCAATTAAAAAGAGAAGAAAAACATTTTTAGTAACTCTGAAGGCTTGGCTTTCTAAGAAAGCTCTGGCCCTATGGGGATTACTGAAACCTCCCAGGCCTGACTGAGGGGTTTGGGAGCTCTCGGGAATCCTTCCCAATAGTGGAGTTCCCACCAACTTGGGGTGTTAACCATACCATCTCAACATCCCCATTGAGCTGAGAACCAATAGGGCCAGAAAATTTGTCTGGACTTTTTGTTGTCCCATCTAAAGTTATGAAGATGCGTCTAAGTGGCAATTCATTTAGATGCAGAAGACAAATATCCCACTGAAGAGGTTGCCCTAAAAACATTTCCAAATATCTGATTGACCCATGCATATGTCCTGTGTTAGTATTTGTCCCATCTGCTTTAACTAAGTTTAATTTGGCCTCTAGTTCTGTCCCTTTAATGATCTTATAAATGCCATGAGCAATGTCAATGCCTTTGCCACTCTCCGGGGTAAAATGGTCGAGGTAGAAATCTGAAAATAAATGTAATTAATTTTACAATTAAATAAAAATGAAAAAGGAAGGAATAAAGTTAACTGGACAATTGTCACTTAAAAAGAATTTTTTTTAAGTAATTGAAATATTACTTTATAGTACAGTAATATAACAGCATAACGCCTATAACTGTATGACAATCATTTCCATTTACCTGGCTCTCCAGTAATGACATAATGTTCCTCTAGGATTGTGGATGTATAATACTTTTCATTTACTTTGTTAACAGCAAGTGTAGCATCCTTTCTACCGTCAAAGCCAATGCCAGTCACTTTTTCAAATATCACTTCTTCCTTCTTCCTTTCAGCTCTCAATTTAGCTCTCTCCCTTCTCAACTTGTTTCTGAAAAGTATTTCAAAAATATTGGCCATGCATTACTGCATTAGCATTATACAAATATACAAAATACAAATGTCAGTGTCCTGTTTGAAACTAATTAATATAAATACAAAATAGAAATTTTGATGCTAATTAAAAATAATAGTAAATCTGGTGATTTAGAACTTATAGCAGAAGCTAAGAAATGTAATATCTAGAGATTAAAAACATAGTTATCAATAACATTTTGTATGTTATCTGGGGTGATTACTCCAAAGTCCACCAATGTAGCAGAACCAATAGCCGCTCCTGCTCTATCACTTACTTGATATCTGTTAGGGTATTTAAAGTAGATTTACATATCTATTGTCAATGAATAATTTATTGGTAATCTTAATCTCTTAGTCACAATGATTTCACTTTAAGCTGTATTAAAAGATTTATCTTTCAGTACTATACCTGTCACATGCTTCAGCTAATGAGCGTAATCTAGTTCTGTTCTGTAATGTTGAGACTTCTGGAACATAGTCTGCATCAAATGAATCATTACAACTGTCGCTATCTGTCAACTCAGGAATGTCCATAGGTTCAGGAGGATGAGGAGGAGGAACTGATTCTTTTGCTTTTTGAGATTGAATAACCCGTGGTTTGAATTTTAAGTCAGTGGCTGTTTCTGGGACTTCTTTCAGGGTACAGTAACCATGCCTAGTTGTTTTCTGGTCCTACAAAGTGATTATATTTCATTACACTATAATGTATCTTTTATCTATGGGTCTCTATATGTAAATTGAAATTCTTACAAAAATGAGAAAATACTAAAATATTACTTATCATTAACATCATTAATAGTGTATTATTGATATTACTAACTTATTAAATGCACTTTAAAAATTGTAGCAAATTATTAATAATTGATAATATTAATAATTGATATTAATTAATATTAATTAATAATTTACAACTTGAAATTCAATCAACAGACCTACCTCATAAAACTGGTAATCAGATTGTCATTTTTAGTAAGTGCTTTTTCTCTGTATCTGCCAACAGTTTGTGATCATGTTGATATATGTCAAATAAAACGTTTACAGTTTTCAGAAAATCATCCAGATCTTGATGATATTTAGGTCCCCTTTTCTTTTTGTCATACTTCAGAAGGTGGTTGAATTCCTTTATTTGGGTTTTCAGTTGGCTCTGTATGGCATTTACTGATATTGGATAAACATTATATGTGACCTACAATTTATGCAATTCCTCAGAAGTAGCTCTCAGTACAGCATCTGTTTTATAGTCTCCGAAACACAAACACCTTTCAATAACTTGCTTCAACGTAGGCAATTTCCCTAAAGGAAACTGTTCTGCTGGCATAAAACGTACATCACCAAGTACTTTAGCAACTGTTTTCCTTGTAGAAGTCATACTTTATATTGTAAATGTTGAATTCAATGACAAATTGCAGTTGGAAACTTATAACAAAAGCACCTGAAAAAAAAAAGTTTTCAATTTATTACGTTTAAAAAAGTTCATGAAGCAGCCCCACCCTCTATTCTTTAATCAAGCATAATGGATGCAAGATAACAAGGAAAAGTCATATCATGTGATCACTATGTCCATGTCAACATCCTTTTAGGGCAATGTTAGTAATCAAAAAGCCAAATCATGCTTATTTTAGAATTTCTTTTGTCACTAAGGTCCGTCGAAAGGGGGTCTATGGGCCCCAAAAATTAGTTTTTCTAAAATAACTCAAACTAAAGGTTTTATGAAAAAAATACCATTCTTAATAATTTGTTCTAAATCAAATTCTGCATCTTTTGGTATGCAAACCATCTCTCTAGCATGTTCAGAAGAAGAGATATTGCCATTTTCCTGATTTTGCTAGTGTGGCATTAGATGTTTTTACAAAAATAGGGGTGGCTGGACACACGGTGGTGGCCACCAATTATTTTTTTCAGGAATCTTATTTTTATATCAAAAGTTTACTGCTAATATGACTGATTAATTCTATCTTGAGTTTCAGCCCGGCCTACTTGCACTGGGACAGCAAGTTGACATCGATGCTCAGCAATGTGCGCCAGTTGGAGGAGCGTCTGACAGTGGTGGTTGGAGATACAGCGCGGCTCAAGCTGCTCGGTGTGCCAGCATACACGAAGGGGACTGATGAGGTGTGCGGAACAATCATCACCCGGCTGTTGTGCAAGCTGCTGCAGGAGTGGCGCTGTGCTGACCAGGTTGTCAACATGGCATTTGACACCACCGCGTCAAACACTGGCCATCTCACAGCAGCCTGCATTGCCATCCAGCTCTCACTGGGTCGACCACTGCTCTGGTCTGGGTGCCGGCACCACATTGACGAGGTACTTCTCAGCCACATTTTCACCAACCTCAAAGTGGAGACGTCGCGCTTGCCAGAGGTTGACTTGTTTGCGTGTCTGTGGGATAACTGGAACCTGGTGCCGCACGACGACAGTGGCCCACTGTCCCGCTACATTCCTGGCGACGCCGAACCACCATTCCTGGGCAAGTTGCGTGCTGAACTCACCGCATGCGCTGCGGGAGTGCTCGACTACAAGCGAGGCGACTACCGCGAGTTTGTGCAGCTGTGTCTTGTGTATCTGGGTGCACCCGGTGCAGTGCAGACTCCAGTGACCTTCCAAAGGCTGGGAGCGCTGCACAAAGCACGATGGATGGCCAATCTGCTCTACTTTCTCAAGCTGGCCTTGATGGAGCAGCACATCGCGTTTCTTCCCCAGGGCACCATCACCAGGTGGCAGCAGGTGCTGAAGATTCGGGGTGTTTGCCGAATTCATCACGCATATCTACGCGACGTGGTGGCTGACCTGCGACACAGCTATAGATGCCACCTGGAATGACCTCTCACTCTACCACCACCTGTACGCGTACAAGTTTGTTGACGCGGGCATTGCAGCATCAGCGATCAAGGCGCTGGAGCGGCACCTCTGGTACCTGATGGGTGAGATGCTGCCCCTGGCACTCTTTAGTACCAAGGTGCCAGTTGGCGAGATCTCCCCATGTGAGCCCCACAGCTGCGCTTTGGCACTGGCTTCGGCAAGCCGAAGTTTCCAGCCCTCGCTGATCACCAGATTGGCCGACCTCGCCAACACAGACTGCTGGTTCGGCATGCATGCACCAGCTGCACGTCGATCCAGCATTTCTCTCGCTCGACGTAGAGGATTGGGCTGCCAGTGCAGCATTCCAGGTGGGTGTGGCGAACGTACGTGCCATCAACATCATCACTGACTGCGCTGAATGCGGTGTGAAACTTACGTCAGACTTCATGGCAGCAGCCAGGAGTGAGCAGCACCTGTAGAATGTGCTGCAGGCAGTTGAGCATGACCGCTCTCAGCAGCTGAATCTTCGCTGCTGCAAGCGCAAGCTGGACACAGACTAGGACTAGGACTCTATGAGGCTTGAGAATAATAAAAAAATGTTGTTCTCAAAAACAATTTCAATGCTGTTCTAAAAAATGTTCTTAAATACAATTTCCTGTGTTTTTATTCTAAAAAATGTTCTCAAACAATTTCCAAAAACAATTTCAATGATCTCAAAAATGTTCTTAAATACAGTTTCTTGAAATTCTTGTTTTTTTTTCTCAAATGTATGTCATCCTTGTCAAGTTGTCAAGGAATAGGAGTTCTGAAAACACCCAAAAATGCAAATTTTTAAAATTTTACCTACCTTGTTGCACCTCTAAATCTCAATGAATTTTCCCAAAACTTTGCACAAGTAATTTCTATGTGCATTCGAACGAAATGCAACCCCAGACAGTTTGATCTGTTGACATTAAAATTTTGCCTTGCATTTTGATTCACCCTAATCAGTACCAACAAACTTCACAGTGGCCTTAATCCAATATCATAGCTGACATAGGAGCTCAGGTCTACCAATTCTGCCTTCAAATAAACAAGTTTCAAAACTGCAATAGGCAATGGTAGCTAAAGTTGAGCAAGTTAACAAGATTAGGAAACCTTTGTGGTGAAACAAGGAAATAGCTAAAATGATTAAAAGTTAAAAAAAAGGTCATTCAGGGAATTTAAAAGCAGTAATAGCTAGGGTTTCTGGTTTCGGGTGTTTCCTTCTGTCCCGGGATAGCGGGACAAATTGAACTCGATTCCCCGGGAAATTTTTTAACATTTATTTAATATTATAATGACAAGATTTATACGACTTCTTATTTATTATCTGACGTATTTACTTCGTAAATAAAAAATTTCAAATATCTTTTTATTTGATATCAATACTATAATAATAATATCCATTATACTCCACTTTAATAAAGAAAATAAAATTCCTTTACCCTACAATTAGGTAGCAAATATAATAAAATAATTCAAACTTTCAAAGTAAATCAAAAATAAAAGAATAACAATAATATATGACTGGTATTTAATCAGATTTTCTTAAAATATTCCTTCAAGAAGGTCAGGCAATTAATGCTTTGATCACTGAGCCTGGTTCTCAGTTTTGTGATGAAGAGCCCTGCCGCGGAGAATGCTCGTTCGGATTCAACACTTGTTGGAGGCACTGATTTCATTGCTTCCAGAAGCAAACTTATGTTTTTTGTTCTTTCATTCGTTGCTTCGTATACCTCAAATTCTTTGTCTAGATGCATACTTTGGTTGACGTCAACAATTTCATTCTTTGCGTGCAGAGTTTTGATTGCGGCATCTAGCTTGTCTTGCAGTGTCAAGTTTTCAGATGGAATTGGAAGTCCTTCATCTTCTGACTGGGATGCACTGGAATCATTCCCCAGTCCTCTCACTTCAAAGATTCTTGTCAACATCTTCTTTGCAGGTAACAGTAAGGAAGATTTTGATTCCAATGGTGGCAAACCGTTACCGCCACTGCGATTGTTATATCGCTTGCCATTGTTCGTGTATTCAAGGAGCCCGACCAACACTTTGTTTCTTCGATACCTAATTCTCTCGGTGAATGCTTTGAGCATTATCTTGGAAAATTCGGAATTTTGTTCAGTGAGTTCGTCAATAATAAACTTGAATACACCCTCAGCACTTAATAAGGTAGCTCCTCGACTACCTAATCTCTCGGCTCCTACTTTAATCGGCTGTAAAGATGAAGTAATATCCTGTGTGACTCTAAATTCAGAAGCAGTGAGGTTCATGGCCTTCGCGATGGCTGCCTTAAGCAGTAGAAAACGTTCTAGCATTGCCAATAAGCTATTCCAACGTGTTTTTGAATCCAAAATTAGTATAAGTTCTTTTCCGTGTTCTGCTTTAACATATTTCTGTAAAGTTTCATTCTTTAATGGGGTCTTTCGAAATTGTCTCACAATTTTTCTAACTTTGGCAATTATATCAGAGATGTTGATGTTGGATTCGCCTGGTGTTTCAAGTGAATTATTCAACTCACAAACATCTTCAGGTGATTCTTCAATATTGATGTTTGTGCATAAATCTTCTACATCACTATCTTGATTACACTAGGCAACAAATTTCAACTTTTTTTTTGTTACAGACACGTGAACTACTGATTCCTACTAAAGCGCTGATGCTGATTTCAGATCTGATATCAAAATTTCTCTATCACGTCCAGATTTTGTGTAACCAAAAACCCCTATTTTTCATTTTTTTTCTCACCCGCTTCTATTACGAAAGCCGTCTAAGCTACTTTTCCGTGCCACGTTTTATGTTAAGCATACTTAAATAATTAGTGAACAGGGATGTTTTTCCTCCTTTATTCTGGCTTAAGACAGACAGCGGAATTCCGCTGGCGGAGTTACCACCCCTGCGCCCAACCATCCACCCAAAGCGCGTTAGTATTTTGTTGTTACTACTGAAAGGCAAATTCCTGTTCTTAAGTGAAACTTTGGTGTGTCCTCTTCCTTTGTCGCTTGTAGGATGACGAGCTCTCCTTCTGCAGGAACCAACAATAATCTCCCATCATATTTGGGTTGAAATTACCTTGGTATCTGTTTTCCATAACTGAGATCTGTTGGTGGAAGCGCTCACCATGCTCGTCACTTACAGCCCCAAGGTTAAAAAATGAATTTTCAAAGACATTCTGCATCCCATTATTTCATAAGATTTAAGCATGTTTTCTACGAGTTTACGGTGGTTTTCAGCTTTGTGGTTTCCAAGAAAATTTTTGACAACTTCAACGAAAGATGTCCATGCTCCTAGTTCATTCTCATTTAGGTTAGATGGAAACGATGAGTCGTGGATGACACTGCGGATCTGTGGTCCAGTGAAAACTCCAGCTTCTAGCTTAGCATCTGTCAATATTCCTTTGAATTTATCCTTTAAATATTGGAAACCACTACCTTGATGATCCATACCCTTCACGAAGTTTTTCATAAGGCCAAGTTTAATGTGAAGTGGTGGAAGATGTACTTTCTGAGGGTCAATAAGTGCTGGGTGTTTCACATTGTATTTACCAACAACATGTTCAGTTCTAGATGGCCAATCATGTTTTTTGTAGTGGTTCTTGTCATCTCTGCTGTTCCATAGACACAAAAAGCACATATGCTTTGTGTAGCCCAACTGTAACCCAAGAAGTAATGATACAACTTTAAGGTCGCCACAAATATTCCATGTGTGGTCCTTATATTTGATGAGTCTTAGCAGCAGTTTCATCGATTCATAAGTCTCATTAGGGCCAGTGGCATGTGCTACAGGTATTGAAGGTTTTTCATTGCTGTTGTGCAGTAATACAGCTTTAAGGCTAGCTTTACTAGAGTCAATGAACAGTCTCCATTCTTTTGGATCATAGCGACAGCCAATCCCTTGCATCAGACCACTGATATCGTGGCAGAAACAAACGTTTTCTTCATGTAAGTAAAATGATGAAAACTGCAAATGGCAATGGCGGAAATGGGAAACTTTGGTGTTTGGTTGGAGAAGATTAAATTCTTGAAGTCTTGAACCAAGCAACTCTGCCTTTTCTTTTGGTAATTCCAAATCGCGCACTAAGTCATTTAACTCCGCTTGACTTAACAAATGTGGGGAAATATTTGCATCTGGAACATATATGCCATCTTTCCCTGTTTCTATATCACTAGCAGAATCTTCAGATGAACTGCTGTCTGTTATCGTTGCTGGTGGAACTGGTGGTGGATTTGTTTCATCATGTGGTACTGGTTTCATTGCTGATTCGCAGTTTGGGTACGTGATCTTTGATTTGTTTTTCTTTGTGAAACCAGCAATCTTTGTCAAACAAAAATAACAATCATTGAAGTGATTTTTTCGGCTCACGCCAAACCATGGGGACTGAGAACGGCATAGCTTTTCTTTTACCATTCATCCAAGCTATTAACATTGCATTGCACTGTGCACAGCAAATATGTGGTGCCCAGTCCCTCTGTTGGTCTCCTAACTTAGTCAAAATAACACTTGTAGGCAAGTTTAATCTTTGTTGTTATGTTTCTACGTTGTGGCTTAGGTGTATATTGTCCACAGACAAAGCAGAAGTTGTCTGGGTGATTTACATAAGCACGTCTATTTGATGCCATTTTGAATTACCATACAATATCTGAAAAAACGTAGAAAGTAATTATTACAATGTGCAAAATAAAAAGAAATACACACCGTAGTACAAAACAAATGCTATAAAAACACACAAGTCACCACAACCTGTCACTTGCTCATCAGCAGAGAGCTTCAACAACCATTCTGCTTGACTGTCACGTAGCGACTGACCGTTGGTCCATTGCCCGTTACTATGCTCTTGACTCAGTGTTGCCAACTCGGGATAAATTTTATTTATCAAAATTGTTCGAATTTGTATATAGTTGGCAAAAAAAATTGCTTTAACCTTGAAAAGCAAGTTTCATATTACTGGCATTAAGCCGATTAAAACCAAAATCTGGATGTGGTAGAAAATTTTACTAAAAGTGATTTGCATTTTACACAAAATCTAGACGTGATAGAAAAAATCTAATTATAGATTTGAAATCAGCATACCGAAATTAGCTACGAGCACCTATTTGGTCTTCTGTAACAAAATCTTTGTTGCCTAGTGTTATCATCACCATCATGTACTTTATTTGTTGGCTCAATTACCACTTCCGTAACCTCAGTTTCCTGTTTCTTGTATAAAACATCGCATACGGCGAGATGTATACCATGGGTGTAGCACAGATGGTGATGACATTTCATAAATTTTCCAAATTTCACCATGACGCTAGCCCAATCTGTTACACATGCTACAATGTGCTTTTCTACTGAAAGATTGAACTCATCTAATTTGTTCTCGACAATGTGAACAACACTCTCGGCAGGCATGCTACCATGAATTCTCATCATTCCTAAGTTCCAAAATTTCGTTGAACATTATGGACATTAGGGTGACAATAAAAATCGAAAGTTGGAGTTTTTTATTGGCCATTTGTTCAATGCTGCTACTACATGAGAAAACAATGTACTGTAAATATTAGGTCATTCCGATAATATTTAAGGGTGTCTCAAGTGAGGTAAATAATTCTCCTTATTCATTAATATTTTTTTTAATTACGTATTACGATTGGAGTACGCCTGCACTTAAACTTTATGAACTAAAACTAACGTTTATTTACATTAATTAAAAAAAATATTAATTTATTTTTACTAGGTAATGAATAATTAATGTTTGTTATAAGGAGAATTATTTACCTCACTTGAGACACCCTTAAATATTATCGGAATGACCTAATATTTACAGTACATTGTTTTCTCATGTAGTAGCAGCATTGAACAAATGGCCAATAAAAAACTCCAACTTTCGATTTTTATTGTCACCCTAATGGACATTTATATTCATGTACTGACAATTTTTTAAGGATGTGTATTCGTCGAGTGATAAACTAAATCTGGAGCCATTGTCAAGCATTTCTGTCATTTCTTTAATCACACGCTCCTTGGCCAATTCATACTGGCTGTAGATAATATTCATGACATCACTTGGGTTCTTTGGAAGGAAATGTCCTTTAACACACAAACTTTGTCGAATGAACTCGCTTTTTGTAATGGCATTAACCGAGAATCCATCAATTGCAGCAAGCTTACTCACGATTTCTGCTCTTGTTTCTTTTTTAATGACGTTATCTTCTGTTGTGTAGGTTTCCTTTTTGTACCACTAGATTCTCCTTCATCATCAGCTGCACACTTAGCTAACACTGGTTTTTCAATTGAATGTTTATTCTTTAGATGGCGAATCAGCCCACTTGTTGATAAACCTTTGCACATTATTTTAGTTTTGCATGTATTACACTTCGCCGAATCACGGTTTATTTTCTCAAAATATTGCCAAACAAAAGACTCTCATAATGGGGTAGTTGTATACAGATTAACTGTAAATATGGTGTGAGACTGCGAATCTAATGCTGGAAACTCACTATACTTAGGATAAGCGGATACAACACCGCAGTGCACACTTGATAAAGGCACGATGAACACTGAGTCACTGACTAGTGAGCCAGTCTACCACAGCCCACAAGCCACAGCACCACTGCAGTGAGTCAGTGACTGGTTGCATCGAGTGACTCGAGTCGTCGACTCACTGGAGTCACTGCGCATTGTAAAAAGTTTTACGTGATGATTTTAAACTGAATGTAAAATTGTAAATAAAAATATGAAATAATAATAACTGAAATAAATGAATATTATTAAAAATAACCAATCCCAGGATTTCCCGGGATTCAATTTTTTGTCCTGGGAAATAAAACTCCAAATTTTGGCAGGGTTTCCCGGGAACCCGGGACAGAAACCCTAGTAATAGCCTTGTGGACTTGGATAATTATAGTCATTTAAAAAATAAGCTAAATAGTTTGATTAGAAAGGGCAAAAGGTAGCTATATAATGAAATAAATCTAGCTAGAAATAGTAATAAAGATACAAAGAAATTATTTTTTCTTTCATAATAATAATAAAAAGTATGATAGGATTGGCCCAATAAAATACATGACAAGATATTTGAAGATGATTAGGATATTGTTTGCATTTTTATTGATTATTTTCTGTTTTTACTGAAAAAAATTGAATAACTGATTTTAATTCTTCAGATTCTGTAAATTCAAGCATCCTTGATAATATTCATATAAGGAAGAATATCAGGCAAGTCATTCACACAATGAAGTAAAATAAATCTGCTGGACCTGATAATATATATGCTAGGATTATCAGAGAAGGGGAGGATAGCTTATCTGTAGGGGTGCACCGATATACAAATTTGGCCAATGCCAATACGTACGGGCTATTCAAAATGATTCATCCGATTTCAACTGAGAATACTTCCGTACCTATCAACTGTGCATCAACTGGGCATACACCACATGAAAGAGAGAATCTCCGAGTTTTACAAGATCACCGCGAGAGGGCTCCAAAGTCATGCCATGGCCTAGCCTAGCAACAAACAGTCAGTGTGAAAATGGCATCTGCACAGCAGAAGGTGTTTTGTGTGTTGCAGTTTTCGGGCCCCCTAGGTTGCCGAATCTTACACCGTGCGACTTCTTCCTTTGGGGGTACGTTAAGGATACTGTGTACGTGCCACCATTGCCCACATCTTTGGATGAGCTCCGAACTCGCATTGTTACTGCCATAGAGTCAGTGACAACGGACATGCTGGAGCGAGTATGGGAGGAATTCGACTATCGTGTTGACATTGCTCGTGTAACTAGGGGAAGTCACATAGAGCATTTATGAGGTGAGAGACAAAATTTGAACAGTTTTTCTTTTGGTTGATGTATCACAAATCACACTGTATTTGTAACATTAAAAAATATTCTCATTTGAAATCAGGTGAATCATTTTGAATAGCCCTGTATATCGGTATTGGGCAGAAGCCAATTCAGATATATTGGCTGATATACCGATATATCTTTACCTAACCTAATTTAACAAAACTAGAAAAATAGTTTTTATTAAATTAATTTCGATTCATATTTTTATTTATCACTAAATGTGCACTCTGGCAATTTAGAGTTTTTACTTCAGACTTCCTAAGAGTGATATTATCCAATTAATATAATTATAATAATATAATAAAAAATTAAAAATTAACTATATAAACTTAAATTCTAACTTTAGATTTACTACAGCATGAGTCAAAAGTCTCCATACATAGGCAAAATGGTCATGATAAATAAATGATTATTTATTTTTCACTGGATTGGCCACCGTGGTCCCGTGGAGTGGCTTCCAAGGTCCCCAGACCCATGACTCCAGATTTGAAAAAATTTACTGGAGCATAGCTCTGAATTTACTTTTTTTCCCCTTACACCACTAGATAGGTTAATGATAGTAAACTCTTGAATTGACGACATACCAATTACAAATTGTTTTAGCTAAACATAATAATACAATAATGTACAGTTTATAACTCACCTTAAGTTTATTTATTCATTGCAGCAGCAACAGTGGACGATGTTAGACCTTGCATGTAGGCATTTGTTGTGAATTTACCGCCATGTATGCTTGGCCACTGATCAATGGCTTTCTGTGTGATCATTACAGCAGACTAGTGCCTGGAGCTGGACCCTCCTTCACAATTCTGCACAGCTTAGTCAAATGAGATGGCTTAATGGATCCTTTGTGTTCAACAATGTAACCAAGAATGGAGAATGTCCCTTCAGCTGGTGCTTCACTCCAGGCAGTTGATCCATCTTTATCAAAATGCTTTAATATCTCTGTGATTCCTTTCCACAGCTGTTCTATATATTCTGTCAGCCAATTTATCACTGAGTCTTTTGTAAAACTACTTTCAGATCTGGTTCTGGATGGTCTAGCAACTTCAGCAACCTGGTAGTAATCAGAACGTTTCTTGATGTATTTGTAAACTTCATTTAGGATGTAATCCTCAGCTGTTAGTTCCTTTTGCTGCCCTGTGGTATCGTGCTTAAATTCAGAAACTACTACATTTGCATTTCCTCCATTAGCTAATTTGGAAATTGTTTCCATCACTCTTAACATAACAGTTTTCCCTCCTTCTTTATAAAATATATTTTCTACAAATTCTGCACTAACTGTGGTTTTTTGAGCTACTTGCAACATAATCTTTGTTACATAGGAAATCAATACATAGAACTTGGCACTAATTTCTTTCTCTTGTGGATGATCAAAAAAACCACAATTTTCCACATCTGTCAAATTGATCAAATTCGTAATTAACCATGCGAGTATCAGATTTGAGTTTTGGTCTCTTAAAACCAATGATATTGTCAAGAACCATATTGTTATAGTCAAGGCCTGATCTCAGATTTGAAGAGTGATTCTGCATAAAGTCTAAAAGCTCACTTAGTTTACAAATTTTCTTCAATGCATCAACGTGGGCTCTGTTCACAAGATGCATTAAGTCCCATCGAAATTTGAAATTTTCTCCAAACAACTTTTTCATTTCGTTTTTAAATGGCTCGTTGTCCTTACAAAAAGCCCCATCTCCAACCATTCCAGATACCTTGGATTTAATTGCTTCTTCAGATAGTTTCAAGTGATTAGGAGACTTCAACACATCAAAAATTTCATTGGCCAAATAAACTCCTGATTTGCTGCGTACTAAATTTATCCCAGCAAGTTTTACAGTCTTATCTTCTTCACTCATAACTAATACAACTAGCATGCTTAATCCCAAAATTGTTCCAATGTCAGCTGTTATTGTTACTGAAGTTTGTTCTAAGAACCACTTTACAGTTTGTTCTTTAAGTTGATTATCTAATAGCTCACAAATTGTCTCACACGCATGTGTGCTATGATTCAAATTTCCAACCTCACAACCTGACCTATGTAATACAGCTAGAAGTACTGGATATAGAGCCCATGCAGTGTTTGTTTTCATTATGTAGTATAAGATGTTGCCACATAAGTCTTCTATGCGTTTAGTAGTGTTCTGAGAAGATGTTTTCATCACTTCATAAACAGCAGCTCTTTGATGATGCTGAAGTTTAATTAAATGTCTCTTCAGGTGGGTTTTCAGATTTCTAAACCATCTCTCTTGATTTTCTCCTTGTTTGCATACATAGGTTAAATCTTTAACATTGAAGTAACCTTTTATGTTAGAATGTTTGTCTGAAGCACATGCTTTGGGGTCTGTGCAAGCTATGCAATATAATGTAAACATTTTATCATCAGAAGCATCATCAATATCTTCTTGATTATCATCATCTTCATCCTCAACAGCTATTAGTGTCACTATTTGCAATGTTTTCCATTATATCACTTGGTACTGAAAATGAATCATCAGCATGCCCTAGATCCTTCTTTTCCATCAATTTGAATGTAGATTTGATCAAATCATTGTTCAGGATTTCTTGTATTGATTTACACTTGCTTAAATGGGCTATGGAAATGTCAAATTTGTTGCTTTTTGCTTTATTAGATTTGGATGCAACACTTGAACTTGAAGGCATATTTTGACTCTTCTCTTTATTAACCACAACAGCTTGGTGAGTTTCTTTTGTTAGGCGCAAAATTGCATTCAATGTCTTGTGGATTTGGGAATTTTCAAATTCCTCTAAAGCAGTTTTGTTAGTCTGATGCGCAGATTCCTCACTTACCTTTTGTTTCTTAGGTGGAGGAGAAGCACTTTCTTCAGTCTGTGAAACATCTAGTGAAAAAGTTTCATTTTCTAGATTAGCAGTTGATGAAGTTGGTTCATTTTTCTGAGGTCTAGCACTAGCACATTTTGTGAACAAACTAAATGACTGCTTTGCCGTATCTCTTTACTGCAATATCTAAGCTGTGGGCCCAAACTCTGGGACCTCTTGTATTGTAACAAATATTTTTTTTGGAATTAAAATGTTCCTCCTAGTTTTGCTTCTTTGAATATTTGTTCTTGCATTGACCACAAAAGTAACCCCTTTTAACACCCTCACTTTTCTCTCCAACTTCATCAATATTAGGATCCATTATTGATTATTGACTACCTGAAAAAATACAAAATAAGTAAAAGTTAGTAAATATAGTATGGTAAAAGTGAGTAAAAGTAAGTAAATATAGTACAATGAAAGTAAGTAAAAGTAAGTGCTTTAAACTTAGTAAAAGTAGGTAAGTTAAAGTAAGTAAAAGTAAGTTTAAACTTAACTAAACTTTCAATTCTAGAGTCATGGTGGATTACTTAAAACCGCACAAGTAATTATCTGGCCAATTTATCAAACCTGGCTGAGATCAATGGAACATAGTCCAATCCTGATAATTTTATATTAAAAAAATACGTTTTAATAAAATTTTAATTATCATAACATTGAAGCTTAACAAAAAATAAAAATAATTGTTAAATATGGAATTACCAACTAAACTTAAAATAACTAAATTTGTAATTTAAAAAAATTGGTTTGTACAAGAACGTATACGCAAAAAAATTGCATAATGTCTAGCGGATGAACAAAACCCAAACCCAAATTTTCTTTTTCTCATGGTCTAATTTACTGGAGCAATGCTCCCAAGATCCCAGGAATCTGGAGTCATGCCCAGACCTCACCCCTCTTGATTTTTAATTGTGGGGGCACTTGAAGGCCATGATGTACCAGGTGAAAATACAAAACACGGACAACCTAAAGGAACGCATTCATGATGCATTTGCCATGACTGGGAGGAATGCATCCGTATGTGCATTCAGTGTAATGGTGGCTACATAGAGCATATTTTGTGACTTACAAGTGATTGCATAATAAAGTGACCATTTTGCCTATGTATGGAGACTTTTGACTCACCCTTTATATAAACATTACTATATTAAGGAATGCATGATACATTTTAAATAAGTGCAATAGGTATTAAGTACTTTTTTTTAAAAATTTTCAGACTGATAAATAAACAAATAAATATTCATAGGATAAAATGATAAATGATAAGATAATTTTAAATGATTTGCCATTATAAATAGCATTCATAAATTTTAATTTTTGTCTTTTGAAGTTTTGAATATTTTGATAATGTCAAAATCAATGTCCAGTCCTTTTTGGGCTTATTTTGAAGTTCTAGTTGATTCTAGCAAAGCAAAGTGCCAGGTGTGTGGTACTTCTGTATCAAGAGGAAGTAACATTCCAAAAAATATGATATCAAATCTAAAGAATCATTTGAAAATTAAACATCCAGCAATTTTACGTAAAGTAGAAAATCTTGCTGAGGGTGACAGATCAGATAAAATAGATACTCCATTCATAAGTCTATTTGGTAGAAAGGTGGAAGAACAAATCCAGTGCAGTAGCAGTTCTAAATCTGAAATTGCACCCAATATTGAAACAATTCGAATAAAGTCATCCGCAAGTAGTGAGGAAACCTCAGAGGTTGGCACATGTGTTAAACAACAAACATTGAAAGAGGTTCTGGAAAAGAAGCTTGAATGGAAAATAAATGATCCTAGGGGCTGTGAAATTGCTCTACCTCATTGACGAAATGATAGCTACTGATCTCCAGCCATATTCAGTGGTAGAAGATTTGGGTTTCCAGAGAATCCTAAACCATTTGGAACCAAGATATAACATTCCTTCCAGGCAGTACTTTTCTGAAAACATTGTTCCCATGATTTATGATAGAGTAAAAATCAAGCTCAAAGGCCAACTACATGTTACACAATACAGTGGAACTTCAATATACAAACTTAATCCATTCCTGAGGGTTGTTCTGATATTGAATTGTTCGTATATTGAATCAATTTTTCCCATAAGAAATAATGTAAATTGGATTAATCCATTCCAGACCCCCAAAAGTTACCCCTTACAAAACATTTTAAGTCAAAATATTGGTTAATTAAACCTGTAAAATAAGACTTACATGCATAAAATCATACATGAAACCTGTAACAACAATAAATAATGCAATATTATACAAATAAATGAAAATTTAACCTGAACTTTACCTTTGCTGAGGAGTGATGATGGCCTAAGTGGAAGCTGGAGAGGAAGGTGGGGTGGAGGAGGCCTGTCTCATCACAATTAAAAACTTGTTGAGGGATAAATCCCTCAGTGTTTACATAGTTTTTGAATTGAACAAATTTTTTAGCCTTTTCTTGGTTAGAACTGGCAGCATCCCCATGCCTTACTACATTATGAATCCCAGTTCTCTTTTTAAATCTATCAAACCAGCCCCTACTTGCCTTAAAATCATCACTGGTTCCAGGTGTGTCTCGCTTAAGGTCACTGTGTAACTGCTTTGCTTTTTCGCAGATTATTGTTTCTGAAACACTATCACCAGCCAATTGTTTTTCATAAATCCACACTAACAAAAGTTTTTCCATGTCTTCAATTGTCTGTGACCTTTTTGCAAAGCTGGGCACTTGCGGGTTTTTTTGCGGTACTGCGGTACTACCGCACTACCAAACCGGTACCGCATAACGCAGTACCGCAAAGGATCGCTGAAAGTACAGCAGTACCGCTACCGCATTTTTTGCGGTACTGCGTTATGCGGTACCGGTTTGGTAGTGCGGTAGTACCGCAGTACCGCAAAAAAAAACGCAAGTGCCCAGCTTTGCCTTTTTGTAGCAAGAATTTTAACTCCTCTCGCCACATCAGCCCCTTTGATTGCGTCTTTATTTTTAAGTATGGTACATATGGTAGATTTGCCATGCCATATTCAGTGGTGAGGTCCGAAACACGTGTTCCGCTTTCCCACTTTGAAATAAGTTCTTTTTTTAATTCAATTGTGGTTCTCAAAGCTTTCCTTTTAGGTTTTTTTTCTTCACTACACTTCTTTGGGGCCATGGTCACTTAATTTTAATAATAATATAAAAATAACACCAAAGAATAATGGTGGATTCACAAGATTCACAAACGTTTCACGGAGCTAAAAAAAAAAAGCGATGTGCACCAAATGCTGGCTGGAGAGAAACTGACCGGCTTCTTTTGGTTCGGATATGAGGGAATGGTTTGTATACAAGGACAATTTTTTCTCGAAAAAGTTGTTCGTATACCAATTTGCTCGAATAGAGATGCGTTCGTATATTGAGGTTCCACTGTACTTAAGTTTAACATCTGATATATGGATGGCAACTCATGGCATGTATCCATTTATAAGTTTAACTGCCCACTGGGTTTCTCCTGCATTTCATATGAAAACAGCAGTTCTCAAAGTTTCACATTTCCCAGGATCACACACTGGTGAAAGAATATGTCAATTTTTCCAAGAATCCTTAACAGAATTTGAAATCAATATTACTAAGGTACATATGTTAGTTACAGATAATGCTAGCAATATGAAATTGGTGGCTAGTTCAAGTTTACTGGAGGAATTTCATCTGGGCTGTGCTATCCACACCTTGCAACTATGCATACAGGACAAACTTTTTAAACAGCAAAGAAGTATCACTGACATTCTGGCTATTGCAAGAAACATTGTGGGATATTTTAACCATTCCAGTGCATCAAGGGAATTATTAAAAGTATTTCAGAATCAGCTCAAATTACCAACACACTCATTGATCCAGGATGTTCAAACAAAAGAGAGCAGTCATCTTATTTTGTGCATCAAAAAAAGGCAAATGTTTGGATGATGATCAGTGGGAACTAGCTGAAACATTAGTGATGGTTCTGAAATACTTTGAAGATATCACAAAAGAAATTAGTGAAATAGCAGTAGCTTCTCTGATACCTTTTATCAGATTGATGGAAAATTATCTTGATTATGCTGTTCAAAATGTTAGTGGAATTAAAACCATACTTGGTGATTTGAAAACAACATTCAAACAAAGATTCAGTGCCTACACAACTAACAAAAAATTGATTCTGGCAACAGTGCTGGATCCTTGATTCAAAATGAAATTCTTAATGAGCAATGTTGAAAAAGAGGAAGCAAAAAGACTACTCTGGGAGTCTTTTGTTTCACTCTTGAACTTGAATCAAAATGAATGCACTGGCCAAGAACGAGACTTGAGAGAGGAGTCAGAAAATGAAAGTAGTGGGACAGAGGGGGAGGGCAGTTGAAGCTCATCAACTTCTTCACCAAAGGCTAAAATCAAAGATATTTGGGCATTCTTTGACAAGAGTCAGAAACATGAAAAGCTCGTTCAAGAACAAGAAGCATCAGCAATGGAATCAGATTCTGTTAAACCTGGGTGTTCAAGCTCAAAAAAGAGAAAGCACAAAAATATTTCTCTAGTTCAACTGAAACAATAGGAGACATGAAAAAAATGCTTAAATGAAATTGAGACATACCTAAGCCTACCAGATCTTGCTCGTAACATGTGCCCCTTCGAATGGAAAATTACCAGACCAGAACAGAACAACAACAGGCACATTACCAATGTTAGCCAAATAGTATTTGAGTGCTCCACCATCAGTTTGCAGTGAAAGACTTTTTAGTACTGGAGGTAATATTTATGAGCCTGCTAGAAATAAGCTCACTCCAGAACATGGAGAGCAGTTGATGTTCTGCCATTCAAATCTCAAATTATATAATTTCACTTATTAGTTTTTATAAATGTATTTCTCAGTTTTTGGTATTTGTTTTTTAATTGAGGGGTAAAGCAAAAGCAGCGTCTTATATATATATATATGTGTGTGTGTGTCTAAATATACTCCTGTTAAGTAAACGGGGGTATAGCTATTTTTATTTTTGAAAAAAGAAGCATTTTTTTTATTTTGAAATTAACATGGAGAGCAGTTGATGATCTGCCATTCAAATCTCAAATTATATAATTTCACTTAATAGTTTTTACTTTTTAGAAATGTACTTCTCAGTTTTTGGTACTTGTTTTTTAATTGAAGAGTAAAGCAAAAGGAGCCTTTTTTTTTATTTTGAAATTATCAAATTATGCAATTACATGATGATTTGATAAAAATGATAATTTAATTTAATAAAATGAGTTTCAACTTTTTTTTATTTTTCACCCCTTCAGATCTTCAGGCCTTATCAATCATTAAGAATAATAACTAATATACTTACTTCAATAGTTTCACATTCAGCAAGAATAATATAATATCGGCCAATATACCTCTGACCAATGCTGATACCGAAATATCGGCTGGCCGATGCAGATACCGATATATCGGTGCACCCCTACTTATCTGAGGCATTAACTATTTTGTATGCTAGGTCTATTAATTACGCAGAGGTACCAAATGAATGGAAAAAAGCAAACTTAGTAACCATTTACAAAAAGGGTAATAAAAGAGGTAGGAAATTATACCTGTTAGTTTAACATCATTGGTAGGTAAGCTACTAGAAAGAATTATAAAGAATAATAATAAAGATCATTTGAGAAATCTTAATCTTATTTCAAGTTCACAACATAGATCTAGATCAGGAAGGTCTTGTTTAATCTCTCAAATACTTTTAATCTCTTAAGTTTGTAACTGAACAGGTAGATAATGGAGTAGATGTTATTTAATTTTAGTAAAGCATTTGACAAAGTTCCAAATGGGAGACTTCTATATAAATTAAAAGATCATGGGATATCAGTCAGGGTCAGTTATTAATTGGGTAGAAAAATGGTTAGAAGACAATAAAGTACAGCCATCCCTCGCTTAAAGAAGGGGTTACGTTCCTAAAAAGCCTTCGTTATGTGAAAATTCGTTAAGCGTGACCTAATTTTCTATTGTTTTATATGGGAAAAATTGTTTGGTTGCTAGCACACTTTTTTTTGATAGGCTAATATAAATAGAGTGGGTAAAGTTCATTGAAATTATCTATTTTACATAATATGAATGTGTAATTACCATTCATTTCTATCATTATCGCCTTCCTCTTCATTGCATTGGGTAATGATCTACAGAAGCTAAGGCTAACAAAGACCCTAAGATCCACTCTAAGGCTAGCCCGAGAGAAAGGAGAGAGTAGGGGTTAAGAGAAGAGAGGAGAATAAGGGTTAAGTAAGGAGCAACACCTATCTTCGTGGGTTAACATTCATTCAGAAAAAGAGGGAAAAAGTATCACCATCATCATCGCCGGCCACTGCCGACAAGTCAGAAAAATAGTCGGAGAATATAGGAGAGGGGTGAAAGATGAAAAGAAGTAAAATAAGAACGCTTACAAACCATGCAACACAGTCTTAACTCACTGTCATACCATGCAAACTACAAACATGCAAGAAAAGAGTTAGAGACATGCAAAGTAAGGAGGATAAGAAAAAAAAAAAAAGTAGGTAAAGTTAAACAAAAAAGTGGGTTAGTTTACGCTATGAGCTACATATACATTCGTGTTAGTCTAATTTTTTTTTTTTTTTTTTTTTTTAGCTGGCATCACACGCTGGCATGTCACAAGCTGGCATTCATCGTCAACAGACTCATCCTCGAGCACCACCACCAGAGCTCCTGTTGTTAACTTTCTTTTTTAATCTTAAACAACGTTAATATTTTTAAAATGTCTGTCAAGACGGTTCTTAAACACATTAACGCTGGTAGAATGAACGACTGACGCGGGAAGATTATTCCATTTATCAATTACTTTAAACGTAAAGAAGTTTTAGCGATATTAGTAATGAAACGTCTGCCACGCAACTTGAATCCGTTATTGCGAGTATTACTATTATCGAAAGTGAACAATTTGTCAAAATTTACGTTATCGATGTTATTAACGATTTTGAAAAACTTCAATAAGCTCCCCCCTTAATCTCCTAGTTTCGAGTGAATACAAGTCTAACACTTTAATCCTATCTTCATAAGGCTTATTGCGCATGCCGGAATAAGTTTCGTGGCACGACGCTGAACCCTTTCTAACCTATCAATCCACGCAAGTAGGGCACCAAATTGAACGGCATATTCCAAATGAGGCCTGACTAGGGACTGTAAAGGGGCAAATAATATCCTTCGATTTAAAATTCGAAATTACGCGCTATGAAGCCTAACATCCTATTAGCTTTTGCGCAAGAACTCCAGGCACTGGTTCCTACCTTTAAATCTTTAGTTACGGGTACGCCTAAATCTACTTCCTCGTCAAACGCTCGCTAAATCCCTATCATCCATCGTGTACACGTAATTATTGTTGCGAGAACCTATATGCAAAACTTTACATTTATCTACGTTAATTGCATCTGCCACTTACCGTTCCACTCCATAATCCTATCTACATCGTCTTGGATCCTATTTCTATCGTCCTCGTTAACAACCTTACCGCCTATTTTAGATCGTCCGCGAATTTGACACGTTACTAATAAATCCTACATCTATGTCGTTAATGTAAATTACGAATAACAATGGGCCTAACACTGAACCCTGTGGGACACCAACTACCTACCTCTAACCACCCCGATTCATACCATTAACTACGACCCTCTGCCTCCTAGCACGGAAGCCATTCTTCTAACCAGTTAGCTACCTGACCGCGGATACCGTGCGCTTTAACCTTCGCAATTAGGCTCCTATGCGGAACTGTATCGAACGCCTTTTTAAAATCTAAATAAATAACGTCAGCTGCCCTATGCTATCGTATTCGCGCACTATTTCGTTATAAATTCTAACAAATTTGTAAACAAGACCTATGGCGTCGAAACCGTGCTGACTACTATTAATCAAACCCCTACTTTCTAAGTGATCGATAATACGATCCCTAACTACGGATTCCAAAAGTTTACCGACAATTGACGTTAAGCTAATGGGCCTATAATTGCTAGCTACCGCGCGGTCGCCTTTTTTAAAAATAGGCGTGACGTTAGCTAATTTGAAGTCTTCAGGAATAATCCCCGTTTCGAGTGACTGATTAAAAATCTTCGCTAAGGGGCCTACGATAACACTTTGTAGAACATCATTTTCATTATGAATGCAACATGTGAGAACGCACAATGAACACTGACACTATGAAAGTGTTGCAGGGATGGTGGGAGACCATGTGTTGGGTGGGGGAGGGAGCTTGCCTGTGTTGCAGGAATTGCCAATGTAGCATGCCACAGATTTAAAAAAATCTTCACCTTTGTTATAGCAAAATTTCCTTCATAATATTCGAAAGTATCAGGTCATCCCATAAGTAATGTCGTTTTTTAGATCAGAATTTGAAAGACAAAAAAAAAACTACAAACTTTTTAATCTAGTACAGGACTCCCTCACTATACGATTGGGATACGTTCCTGGAAAACCGATCGTATAGTGATAGATTGTACAGCGAGCCCATTATAACATGGGTTCAATGGAGATACATTCTAGGACTTGTCCAACCCCAGTACATAATTATAATTACCCTGTATCACCACCCTAAAAGCATTTTTATAATGAAAAATACACTTACATTCTGTATTAAAAGAAATATAAACCACAAGTAATTGTTGATGAATGTAAAAGCACTGGGATGAACGCAGGGAAGTACAGGTATACAATCAAGATGGCTGCCACGTGAGACACTGAGAGCGAGCGCGGGAGATGGTGCGTGAGTTGGCCATGGGTGGTGCTGATGAATGTAAACATTGGTCAGCCATTTTGGAAAAGATAAATGACTGTGGACTTGCGCACAACCAGTACTGCTGCCCAGAAGAATTCACTCGCTCCGCTTGATCGACCGTAATAGCGAGCCTTGAGAGCATATAGGCAGAAAAGGCGTTAAAAAGTGTAGATCATTCTGTTGAAATATCGTATACTGAGCCAACGTATAGCGAGGGAGTCCTGTATATATTTTCCATCGGAATCAATGACACTGCCAATGTCCTACAAGCTTTTCAATGCCATGTTTATGAAATTCAGGTGGTTTTGAGGCAAAAAATGTACAAAGACTGGTGTGCAGGTCATCTAAAGAAGTATACTGTTGCTCATCAAGATAGTTTTGCAGACTCCTGAAGAGATGATAATCTGAAGGCGCAAGGTATGGAGGATATGGAAGTTTTTCCCACCCAAGCTCCTCAATTTTTGCAGAAGTGATCCGAGCAGTATGAGGACGTGCGTTGTCGTGGTGGAACACGATTCCTTTCTGATTAACCAAAGGAGGTCTATTTTCTTTTAGTGCAGTGTTCAATCAATCCAGTTGTTGACAGTAGACTTGAGCGGTGATTGTTTGGTTGTGTGGTAAGGTTTCAAAATGTATTACACCACCTTTATCCCACCAAACACTAAGCAACACCTTCTGAGGGTGAAGATTTGGTTTTGGCTGTGGTGTTGCTGGTTCTCCGGCACAAACCCACTATCGACAGCGCTTAACATTCTGGTACAGTATCCACTTTTCATCACGTCATTAAACAGTGCAAAAATGGATCTTGGAGTTCACGGGAATGAAGAGCTGTGCTAATGTTTACCCGCACCCTCAGATTGTTGATTGACAATTCATGTGGCACCCATTTTCCTAACTTAGGCACTTTCCCGAGTTGTTGTAAATGTCAATGGATGGTGGATGGGGATGGATTGAGTTTCTGGGCCAATTCTTCAAGTGTGGCTAACAGCAGGTCATCAAAAAACTCAGCAGGGCATCCAGAGCGTGCTGCATCTGTGAAACAGCAGTCACCATTCCTAAACTTTTGAAACCATCTTTGACATTTCCTCACATGCAGAATATCATTGCCATAAACGTCCTGAATGTTTCGTGTTGCTTCAGTAACATTATTCCCTTTTTTGAACTCGTAAAGCATTATATGCCTGATTATGCTTTTCTGATACCGCCATGTTTATGAGGGGTTCACATAAAGCAAAAGACACATCTTCACTGGTAGGTCTGTAAAGTATGTAGCGAAACACGATAGATCTCCTCTTAGATATAACCTTCGGAAAATTTATGCTTAAATCAGGTAGAACTAGTTTAAACATTATTGTAAAAAATGACATTACTTATGGGATGACCAGATAGTATTAAATAAAAACCTTTGTTGTAATGAACATTCATTAACCAAACCTTCGTTAAGCGAGGGATGGCTATAATTCTTAATGGCCATGAATCTAGGTGGCAGAAAATGAAAAGTGGGATACCACAGGGATCAGTGTTAGGTCCATTATTCCATTTTATATCTAAATGATTTAGAGAAGAGAGTACATAGTAAAGTTTCTAAATTTGCAAGTGATACAAAAGTATTTGGCCCATTTACATGTATAGAAAATTCTTATAAACTACAAAAAGATTTTGATAGATTAGTTGCCTGGGCTAGTAAATAGCAGATGGAATTCAATGTTCAGAAATGCAAGGAAACTGGTTAGAGGATGTTAGATGAAAAAGATCTTGGCATTATAGTTAATAGCTTAGTGATCTAAAATTTTTTAAGCAGTATTTAGAATTCAGCATTTCTTAACCTGGGGGAATTTTGTTTGATGATCATATAATTAGTGTGCATTATAAGTCTGCTAATGTTATTAAATTTTGTCTTCGAGGCTACTTTTTTCTGTATCCTAATGGAGGGGGAAATCAGGTAGGGCAAACTGGTTGAAAGGGGAAATGACACAAAAGGTTAAGAACCACTGGTTTAGATGATAGAAATAAGGTAAATAAAATGCTAGGTATTTTAAGAGGAATGTTAGTTACAAGAGTAAGGCAGTGATATGTAAATTATATAATTCTGATGTTAGGCCTCACTTGCAATACTGCATTCAAGATTGGTCCCCTACTATAAAGATGATATTGATATGCTTGAAGGTGTGTAATGTAGGGTAACCAAGCTTATCCCTAACCTAAGAAGATTGGAATACAGGGAAATATTAAAGGAACTGGGTATGTTTAGTTTTGAGACACATTGTTTGATGGGAGATGTGATACAGATGTTCAAAATGTTTTCAGGTTTGGACAATTTAAATGTAAGCAACTTTATCTCATTAGATGCTGATGAAATAAAGCAATAAAATTAGAAAACAGACTTGCAGACTTGATCTATGAAAATGCTTTTTCATAGTAGTAGGTTTTTGGAATGACTTGCCATATGTAAATCAGGAGTTTAATTTTAACCCATTAACTGTGGAAAACAGCCATATATATGAAAGTATTTGTATGCTGCCAAAATAGCGCAGTTAAGGGGTTAACATTTGTCTGGCTGTCTGAGAGAATTCTGTATTCTAAATTAACCTAAATTTATAAATTAACAACTGTTAAACTCCAGGGGATAATTTAGAATACTTAGTTGTCTCAGACAACTGGATGACCATTGAAAAACCTGTAAATTGTAGCTCATTAGTTAATTTAAAAAAAAATTTGGATACTTTCATGAATGAGAGATTTTGCTACCAGTAACAATAAGCAAGTATTTCTGTGCACTTATTAGTTCTTTTTGCTCACTTCTGAGAAGATATGGGGTAATAGTAATAGACTATTACAGGATTTTTCAAGTAATAGATCATAATTTTTTGGCTGTAATAGTAATAGATAATAGTCTATTACTTTTCTATTAGTGGCAATGGACATACATTGTGTGAACAAAGAACTGAAAAATGAACTAAATCTACTCTAAACTAAAATAAACATGCATGTGAACTAATATTGTGGCAAATTTTTCCTTCAATAAAGTAAAATTTATCAAGACCTAGTCTCTGAAATTATAATGATTTAGTTCAAACAAATATTTGTTATTTGGCTGCCTCTCATCATCATCCTGGATCCATGAGTGCAGAGCCTTCTGCTTCTCATCATCATCCTGGATCCATGAGTACAGAGCCTTCTGCCTCTCATCATCATCCTGGATCCATGAGTGCAGAGCCTTCTGCCTCTCATCATCATCCTGGATCCATGAGTGCAGAGCCTTCTGCTTCTGTCTTATCCTGGATCCCTGAATCCAGACACTGCTACATCACCAACACAATTGCAATCTCTAACAGGGTACCCCCCCAAGGGGCCTTGGTGAATCAGGATGCTGGGAATGCAGTCAGGGGCCATGATGAGGAGGCATCTTGGACATTGGTGGTAAGGAGGGGCTGGAAGCGAGTGACCCCTCTGAGAACTGCAACCATTACAGTAGCTAATGGTGGTGGTGCCTCAAGCAGGTCTGGTCCCACTCATGCACTGGCTAGAGGGAGTCAGCCTGTGGCAAAGAATGGCGGAGTATCATAGGGGCTGCCAAAACAGATTGTATGATGGTTGTACCAACAAAGACCGCAAACATTTGTCTCAAGTTGTTGACCTGATCTTACAGCTGAGGAGTTGCAGGCATTTGTGGAAGATAAAGTGAACCTTCAGGTTACATGTAGAAAAATTGACTCCAGATGGACTATGTACAGTTCCTTTCAAGTTACAGCAGTCTGTGATAGCAGTATGGCCAGAACGGGTATATGTACAGCAGTTCTATGAGAAGAAGGGAAGAAAAACACCTGCAGCCCCTCTTGCAAGTGCTGGAGAGGGTACTTATGGAAAAATCATGTACAATGGAGGAAAATCCAGCTGGGCCTGATGCTGCAACTGCTGTGCCTGGTATAAGTGGAATTCAACATGTAGAGATGGCTGGTAGAACTCCTGCATCTTCCTAATTGCAACATTCAAGGTAATATCTTATAACTGTAGAGCCGTAAAATTAGGCAATAACAGCAAACACAGGTGGATCATAATTGATAAGCTGTTAGAGGATGCTGATATTCTCTGTCTGCAGGAAACATGGCTATGGAAATGGGACTTAGAGACAGTTGATAATGAAGATGATTACCTCACTAAATTGGGGCAGGTCAGCAGTATTATTGACAAGTTGGATATGACATGTGTAGCTATTATTGGTGATTTTAATGCTAATGTGCTTAATGATAATTCTTTGTTTAGCAACCACTTAAAAGCCTTCTATGAAGATGATAACTTGACCCTTTCATCCATGTGTAGTCTTCCTGGTGATAGCTTTACTTATGTTAGTGATAGTTGGCACACCACCTCATGGTTGGATCATTGTATTTGTATGTTCATTATACACAAGTGATTCTGCTCCAGACAACTATATCTTAATCTTCTATGGACCTCTTATATAATATTTGTACCTATTGAGTCTGAAATAGTGTTTTTGTTTAACAGACTGCTTCTAATTGCATTTAACCCTCTAACGCCGACTGGGTCAAATACGTACTGTTTTAAATACATGCATTTAGACTTAACCCTACAAAAATGTTTGGCATTAATGGGTTAAATAGATATAAAGATCCTTTTCATATGAGTGAAGTACCCTACATACAAAAGTAATAGTAATAGATGAAAATTATAGTAATGGTAATAGAAGGAATCAATAGTAATAGAAACTCAGTATAATTGACCCCATGTCTACCTCTGAGTGTATTGGCTAGTACAGTAATATCAAAATTTTTATAGTTGGTAGTTATTTTTAAAATTTTATCACAATTAGGCTACACTTGAAAGCATTAACAGGTGTTTCCAGTATACAGGAATACCCTGATTTATGAAAGGGTTAGATTTCTGAAAAACCTTTCATAAATCAAGGTGGATTTTCCCATTGACTCCCATTATAAAAGCTGAGATAAACTCCAGCCCCCACAAAAATCCCACCCATAATGTAATAACATAACAATAGTTACGTAAAATTAGATATTTTAAGTAGAACATATACTGTATTTGTTGGCTTATAAGACGTACTTTTTTTCCTTATAAATACCTTAAAAACATCGCCCTGCGTCTTAGAAGCCGAAAGTGGCAATACAGCACAAATAATATACAACAAATAATAAGAGTAATAACACAGGCCTGCAAAATTGAGGGTCCTAAAAACTTTTTTGAAATTGTATGCTGGTTTTATAGGAATTTGGGGTGCTAAATACAAAAAAGGCCTCAGATTTGCTCCATCACATATAGTTTTTTCACAATTTGCTATGACGTTTTTATGTTGTAATATGTTACTGAATAAAATAAGTAGTGAAGAATTACCACATGAAACCTATTTCCTGACCATTTCTGAATATATTTATTTTAAAAAACTATAAAACTTGGCTACTTACATCTTTACTTAGTGGAATGGCTTAGTAGTCCCGTTTTCTTTTGCCAGTGAAGCTGCGGCTGTTGCATTTCCTTTTGTGCGCTGCTTCCAGATTTTCACGATGCAGCATCCAGCAATAATCCCCCATCATATTAATGTTCCACCGGCCTTGGTATCTCTTTTCCATCTCCTTAATGTCTTGATGGAAACGTTCTCCCTGTTCCTCACTTACTGCACCTAGATTTTCTGGGAAAAAGTCCAAGTGTGCATTCAAGAAATGAATTTTGATACTCATTGAGCATCCCAAAGCTTTGAATTTCTCCAGCATGTTTTCAATAATGAGTGCATATTCAGGGTCCTTATTATTCCCAAGGAACTTAGTAACCACACTTTTGAAGGAATTCCAAGCCTCTTTTTCTACTTCAGTCATCGTAGACAAGAAGTTTTCATCTGACAGCAGTCTTCTAATGTCTGGGCCTACAAAAATACCTTCTCTTAATTTTGCTTCTGATAGGTTAGGGAACTTCTTGCAGAGGTACTTAAAGCATTCTCCACTTTTTTCTAATGCCTTAACAAACTGTTTCATAAGGCCTAGTTTTATATGAAGAGGTGGTAGAAGTACTTTCTTTGGGTCAACAAGATTTTTACGCAAAATATTCTTGCTTCCAGGTTCTAGAGACCTTCTTTGTGGCCAGTGTTTTTGCTCCCAGTGTTGACTCTTTGCTCTGCTATCCCATTCACAAAGGAAACATGGGAACTTAATATATCCTCCCTGCTGCCCCAGAAGCATGCACAATACCTTAAGGTCTCCACAAATCATCCAGTGATGATCATAATATTTTATCTTTGTAAGAACCAATTCCAAATTCTCATAACTTTCTTGGAGATGTACCGAGTGACCAACAGGTACAGAGGCATACTTGTTCCCATTGTGCAAAAGAACAGCTTTTAGACTTCTTTTAGAAGTCGATGAAAAGTCTCCATTCATCCGCTTTGTACTCAGTGCCAAATGCCTGTACCAAACCATCAATATCACTACAGTAAACTAAATTGCCCTCATGTGAAAAGTAGTGAATAAACTCCTTTTCTTCTTCTATACAAATATATCGATGTTCCAGCTGATAATAAATTTCTTTCTTTTGATCTGGAGCCTAAGAGTTCAGCAGATTCCTTGGATAATCCCAAATCTCCCACTAAATCGTTTAGTTCAGATTGAGTGAACAACTGGGGGTCTTGACTTCCTATATCACAATGAAATTCTTCATGATCAGTATCTGAACCAGAATTACTAGGCAAATCTTCCAATGTTTCTGGTGGAAGCGGAACTGGAACTTCTGGCCCATGAGGAACAGGTCGAAAAGTTGATGGAAGATTTGGATAGAATATGGCTTTCTTATTTTTTGAGTTATAGCCTTTAACATCACAAGAGCAAAAATAGCAGTCATCACAGTGATTTTTTGGCTCCCTCCATACCATTGGCACACCAAATCTGAATGCTTTCTTTTTGCCTTTACACCATTTCCTTAGATCCTCTACGCAAATAAAACAAACTTTGTGTGGTGCCCATTGTTTGTCTTGGTCTCCTAGTTTCATTCCAAAGTAGGCATGGTACACTTGCCTAATAAAATTTGTTACATTTCTTTGATGTTTCTTGATCACAAATTCCCCGCATATGTAGCAGAAGCTGTCGGGACTGTTGACACATCCATGGCTAGCCATGATTCACAACTTACTACAGTACCCAGAACACAATAAGAGTCTTGAATTTAATTTAATAAAGGCTAAATAAGGCTTTCTTAACACTATCAAAACACGCTAGTTCGCTGATATAAAACGCAAAAAACAACTCAAAATCACTGAAAAAATTCGCTTTGGATGAATCATTGTGCGCACGTCATGAAATCTGAGTAATAACTGACTCATACGGCTTGGCAACCCAGTATTTATAGTCTCTTAGAAGTTTCTAGTAATTTCCGGAAATCTGACATTTTCTCGAAGTCGCTTCACAAAAAAATCGAATTTGTGAAATAACTTTGTTGTATCACATTTTTATTGTGTTTTTCGAATTCAGCACACAAAAATACATTGTAAACAGCTAAAATTATGAAAAAAGTTTTTCCATCGCATCATATTATCTTTCTTTATTGGCTTTTGGGTTTTCTTTTTATTGAATTTTACATATCCATTGTATTAATAATAAAGTGCATCAAAACCTTTTTTTTCCAAAATTAAGGGGCATCTTTCACGGTGCACCGTCTTATAAGCCATCAAATACGGTATATAAATTGTAAAAAATGTAAATATTTAAACAGAAAGACGTGTAATAGTACGGTAAGTATTCTGTATGAGATAAACATCAGCAAAATCTCCACACAGTACGCGCAATATATACATATAAACAGACAAATTTTGCAAGAAATTAAATTATTGAACATGTACAGTTGAGTATCCCTTATCTGAAATGCTTGGGGCTGGAAGTGTCTCGGATTTCAGAATTTTTTGGATTTTGGAATATCTGCATAATGAGATAGCTTGGGGATGGAACCGAAAGCAAGCTATCACTACCTTGGCTGCCCAGGTGGATAAACAACAAACCGGTAGGCTTTCAGTCTCCACCTACGATGCCGTGTTTTGATAAAAAGGTTACTGTACACTGTATTTTTTTAGGTTTTATATAAGGGTCATTCTCTGTCAGATCAACCAGTGCCTAACACCCTCATCTCTCAGATTTTGCTGAAATTTGGTTTATAGGGAGTTTGTGGGCCCTGAATCCATTTCTGAAATTATAAGGTCAATCTGACCAACGGTTCAAGAGATATGACCTCGGGAAATTTGAGGTCACTTGCGAGGTCATTAACATTTGGCGACCCATAACTTGGGTAATAATGGTCACAATTATATAAAAGTATATATATTTAGAATCAGAAAATGACAAGGAATCCAAATATGCAAGTTTTAGAACTCTAGGTTGAAAAATAAAAAAGTTAAACTGTAACCAAAATTTGAGGTCACGATTTGACCTCTGGGGTATCAAATGAGAATTTTTTTTTTAAATGTAAAAAATGAAGGCATAGGCATTGGCTATTAGAATCAGCAAAAAAAAGTTTTGTTAGTATTTTTCATGTAACTAACATATAAGTGAACACCATATTCATAAGTTGTGCGTCAATTCTACCTATTTTTTCACACTTAAGCTCATAATTTGACCTATAGAAATTAAAATTACATTTTTTTATAGATATAAAAACAAAGGCAAAAAATGTAAAATTGTATTTCACTGCTAATCTACACTGGCAATAATAGTTATAATAGTGAAAGGGGAAGACCTACTTAGAGGATTCATGTGCTAGCCTAATACAATTTTTGCATGCTCGATGCTCTCATCAATTTCTTTTTGTGGAAAAATGTATTGAATTCTGCTGCCTCCTCTTAGGGTAGGACAACTCATTACAGTTAATATATGATGTCCTGGCACTGCACATGAATCCTTGTTTGATGGATAATAATATGCACTTGATCCTGATGACCCAGAGGGATGTAGAAAGTTCACAGTGAAATCATCAAACTCTTCACAATATTCCTCCACAATTCCATACCAAACTTGCATGTCATAAATGCAGCCAACATACTCTCCTGGTTTGACACATTTTAGGTTACCAAGCATTGCAGGTTCATTAGTAAAATGACTTTTCCTTATTCTTTTCTTTTCTCCAATGCCACTTGAAATGGGATACACCATCAGTTCTTCCTTGTTTAGGGGAACAAATCTATGATATTTCTGAGTTCCAGGAATAGCCCTACTATCCTTGAATCGATGTTCCAACCGTTCTTCTGCATCTTTCAAATCAGCTGTAGTTACAAAGAAAAAATTTATCTTCTTGCTCAAGTTTTCTTCACAAAACTGAAACATGTGTTCTGGTGTAAGAATTTGCCTCTCTGTAGTTCTCTGCAAACTGGCACGAGCAGTAGCTCTTTTCACTGTTCCTCCAATCCCATCACATGCATTTTTGCCATGGGATGTAGCAAAGAAGTGCCATTCACAAGACAGACCAAAATCCTCTTCATGGTAACAGAGATTTGTGAAGTTGTATCTGTTCTTATATTGGCCAGCACATCCATCTGAGAAATAGTGCACCTTCTTCAATTGTGGGCATCTGAATTTAACATATGTCATAAGCTTCAATATGAATGAGTAAACCATTATAGTGTTGTGTTTTAGTGATGCAGATAAGAAACAGACACTAAAATGGCTAAGTTCCTGGTCTGCAGATGATCTATAATAGATGACAAAAGGGTGAACTGTACACTGTGAATTGTCCCAGTGAAACCCTTGGGCAGCATCCTGGACAATGAAAGAATAATTCTCAGAGAAATCACCTACTATAACTACCTCGCTCTGAGGTGGTAGTGTTTCTTTCAACTGCTTGAAGTACTGTGATTGTTGCTGAGCAACAAAGTGATGACGAACCATGCGGGATATTTTCATGCTTAGGGATGATAAGTATTCATGAAGTGGCTCCACCTTATCAACCATTGTACAACGGTCAACAGTCACCCATTGCTTGTAAGATATTTCATTTGGAGCTGATTTCACACTGTCAAGTAACTCAAGAAAATCCAGGACACCCTCTTCTCTTGGGCAATCATTGCAAAGTTGCATCATGCAAGTCTCTCTTTCTGTACTGCAGACACTGTAATCCATAAGATCCTTGTATGAAAGACCTCTTTCTCCCAATGCAGCCAGCTGCAATTTTGGATTTTGATGGTATGTGCAGACACAGACAGAATGAGTCCCACCACTACTGGCAAGCACACAATATGATGGCCGTAATTTTGCAAATGTGGAAAATCCTATTTTGGGATTCTTTTCATCATTTTTATATAGTTCAAACATCTCTCTTAAATTCCCGAGGACCAATCGTTTTTGCACCTTCATTGCACCTTCAGCACTGATAACTTTCACGCAATCCTTTTGGCCAGGACACATACGACTAACCTCTTCTGACTCATAGAATCTTCTAACTATATCTTTGTGTTCTTCAGATATCACTTTTCCTTTGCTCATTAGTGGAATCTTCGGAAGGATTCCATGTTCTTATTTAAGTGAACGGCTTCTTTTCACCATGTATGTTGTAGTTTGAAAGAAACTAGCTGTTTTTTCAATTGTGTATGGTGAGAGTGTCAATATTTGTAGTTTGTGATGGTGACATTTGCTCTCCAGGAATGACTGTTTCAATTCATTCATTAATTTGTCTAGATGTTTTTCAGATTTAGTTTCAGGTTTTGAAGTATCACTTACCTCCTCGGTAATTTGAACACCATAACTGAGTTCTAGCCTCTCCTTCAGGTGTTTCTGAGCAGATGATAGCTTACCACGAGCCTTGCGCTTTTTCTGGCTTAATGACAGCCCTTCTGAAAAGAACAGAAAAAAAGGTTTCACACACCTGAATATTAGTAATTAAATATTAATTATAGTACCTTAAATGCTATATAATTGGCTATATAGTAGATCAAACAGACCTTGTAGTAAAGTATAAGTTATTATATTAATTTATTACTTACTTTTTTTAACTGGTGTTTGGTCCAGAAATGCTAGAACTGGTTCAACTGAAGTTGAAGGATTTTCCTTTATCAAGCAATCACTGTCATTGTCCAGATCTTGAATTGAAGAGATGTTACTCAAGCCACTGATAGTAGATGATTCATTTGAATCCTGCTCAGACTCGTTGTTTTCAGTGGTACTAAGTATAGTGGGGTTTTTCATTATCAGTGTCCAGCAGTTCACACACAACAATGAGTCTTTTTTCACTCTTCCAGCACATTTTTCAACAAGTACATCAGTCACTTTTCTAAGATTGATTGTTATGCGTTTCTTGTGTTTTTGAATAGGGTCCTGGCAGTATTTCAAGTGCCGAACCATTGTATTTTGATCTGTAAAGATATAGGATTTACAATTAGGTAATATATATTTTTTAGAAAATATATAGCTATACACACTTAATATTTTAGGCCTTGATAGTCTCTGAGGCTCATTAAAACACCATACCCACCAGCCACCCACAGTGCTGGCTGGAACTGTACTAACCTGTAGACAAGGAATTTTGCAACTATCTGTGTTGATTCTGCACTTAGACAAGTAGCAACATGTTTCAACAGGTTTGTTTAGGCTACATGTGAGCTTAGTCTTCCCCTTTCACTATTATAACTATTATTGCCAGTGTAGATTAGCAGTGAAATACAATTTTTATTAATTCTTGGAGCTTGAGGTCAAATTGATAGCTAAGATATAAAAATTCCTTGAAATGACAAGCAATTTATAAATATGGTGTTCACTTATAAGTTAGTTACATGAAAAGTACCAACATAAACAAACTTTTTATGATTGTTTCTATTAGTCAAGAACTCTGACTTTGTTTTTTATATCTATAAAAAATGTAATTTTAATTTCTATAGGTCAAATTATGAGCTTAAGTGTGAAAAAATAGGTAGAATTGACGCACAACTTATGAATATGGTGTTCACTTATATGTTAGTTACATGAAAAATACTAACATAAACAAACTTTTTTTTGCTGATTCTAATAGCCAATGCCTATGCCTTCATTTTTTACATTTAAAAAAAAAATTCTCATTTGATACCCCAGAGGTCAAATCGTGACCTCAAATTTTGGTTACAGTGTAACTTTTTTATTTTTCAACCTAGAGTTCTAAAACTTGCATATTTGGATTCCTTGTCGTTTTCTGATTCTAAATATATATACTTTTATATAATTATGACAATTATTACCCAAGTTATGGCTCGCCAAATGTTAGTAACCTCGCGAGTGACCTCAAATTGCCAGAGGTCATATCTCTTGAACCGTTGGTCGGATTGACCTTATAATTTCAGAAATGGGTTCAGGGCTCACAAACTTCCTATAAACCAAATTTCAGCAAAATATGAGAGATGAGGGTGTTAATTTCAATTTTTTTTGGTTGATCTGACAGAGAATGACCCATAAGGTATAAAAACAAACTGAACATTGAATTTAATTACAGGTAAATACATATAATGATTATAAAAATTTAACACAATTATGATGCTGGTCATGTTACAATCAAACACAGCATTTTAGAAACTTGAGGGAGAGGGTACATCATCATTGACATTGTGAGAAGGAACAGAATAGTGTATGTGAGGTCACCATGTGTTGTAACTATCTGGGTATGCAGAGACCTGCGCATCGCCCTTCTGGAATTTTCCATTTGTGGTCATGTCAGCACTCGAAAAAAGTTTCAGATTTTGGAGGTTTTTGGATTTCGGATAAGGGATGCTCAACTGTAATATATTTGTACATGAAAAGTAATTAGTGAGTGTTATCAATTTCAACAAACATCTACTTGCTTTTGAAATTTTTCAAAAATTTTCATAAACCAGGGCTTCATAAATTGGGGTATGCCTGTATATAGTTTCATCTAGATTAACTAATAAGGTCCAGTCACTGACTACTCTGAGTAAAGATGTTTCCTCTGATATTCTTGCTGTATTACTGCTTGTAAAGTTTTTTGTTGTTCCATATATTTCTAGTAAATAAGTTGTCACAATTAATGTTTTCAATGCCTTTAAGATGGATATCTTATAGGCTTCAATTATATCTGTGTTTTCAAGTGTTGTAATCTGTAATTCTCATGGTGTCTTTATATGTTAAATGAGCAATTTCTGTGGCCAATTTTGTTGCTCTATGTTAAAAATATATATATATATATATTTTTTTTTTTTGAGACCAGGCTCATGAAGGTCAAGCTGGTGTCCCTGCCTCTAGGCCTGGCTTGGTAAAGGAGCAAGTTACTTTCTTGCACTTTCCACCGCACATTTATATTTACTCAAGATGTGGTCTTACAAATGATTTATAAAGTATGAGGGAAGTTTTCTTGTCAAGAGAATCAAAAAATCTAATTTGTTGCGGAAAAAAAGGTAATTAAATATTGAATTTGAATAATTTGAAAATTTTGATTAGAAATTTTGGCCTGATCAGGGTTAATGAAATTATAATTATAAACTCCACTTACCAGTGTAAAACTATGTTAAATAATTTAATCTTACCATATGGTTCCTAAAATTATGAATCATCTGCAAATTATCTAAACAATGATCTAAATAGAAAAAATATGTATAAATAACTGAATAAATATAACTAACTTTGACAAAATCACTTGAATATTTTTAAATAAACAAAACTTCAAAGGACTGTGAATATTTAACAGCACAATTTTGAAATCACCTGGAGCAAGTCCAATGACAGAATCCCTCCTGCTCATTCTCTCTCAGCCAACTATAACGTCCGTCATTAGATGTGTTAACAAGCGAAGGCGACCAACCAACCAAAGTTAGATCTGAAGGATATTTTGAAATTTTGATTTATAGATTTAGAAAAATGTAAAAAAAAACTTATTTACATGAGAATTTTAACAACCTGCCTAGTGAGAACTGCAATAAACCCTTTAAATGGTTTGTTGCAGTGGTCCTCCTGATATTAACTTGTATTAAAACTCAATATGAAAAAAATGTAATTTTAATAATTTTCCTGCATTGCCTTAAGATGTTAAAGACATTTAAGAGCAGCCTGTCTTTTAGGTCTTGATGATAGAGAATTATTATTGTTATTGGTGGTGCCACCAGCTTGACCTCCATGTGAAGAGAGACCAATGTACAAAACAACATAAGGTTGGCTTCATTTGATTTTTGATGTCCATCAGAATCTGAATCATTATTTAACTCATTTCTTGAACTGGAATGAGTAATTGAAATTTCCAATGGATATAGATGACAGATCGGGTACAGTAATGCGTTATCTGACCATCAGCACGTTTAAGCTGAATGCTCCTAACTTTGCCATTGTCACCCATGAAAAGCTTCAATACTCTTCACATTTGCCAAAAGGGCCTAATTTTTGAAGGGGACTTGATTAGGATGATATCATTTACTTCAGTGCAGTTGATCCAGTTAGACTGGAAAAGGTTGCGGTTGTATTCGTGAAGACTGAGCAGATATGATTTGTACCACAAAGTTCTAAAATGATTAAATTTCTCATTTAATATTTTAAAGGAGGCATTTAAATCCTCATGTGACGGTGCATCCTGCATCCACAACAGGTCATCAGCATTATCATCCTCGACTTTTATCACAAAGCTAGTGTTACTATTGAATTTTAAGAAAAGAATTGGGGGTCAACGGAATGAAATCCTTTTCTGATGACATGTAAGGGTCATTCCATGTCAGTTCAATGGCAAAAAAAACTTGACCACCAATGTTTTTGAAAATTGGCATACTTATAGATCTCTGTGAGGAAAACAGAATAACGCTTGTTTCAACACTCTAGGTCAGGGGTGGGGAACCTTTTTTCATTGGAAGGCCGCATTTCATTTAACCAAGACCCTATTAGGCCCAGGGTTGTGGAGTCGGTCCAAAATTTTCCGACTCCGACTCCACACATTGTAAAAATTCGACTCCGACTCCAACTCCACACATTGTAAAAAATCTAAAAATCCGACTCCGACTCCTCACATTTTAAATATACGACTCCGACTCCTCTAGTGTTTCACTCTATAATTATCATAATAATAAGACATTTCATCACCACCACATGAATCGTCAGGTTACTTTCTAGGATAAGGGAACATTCAAATATTAAGAAGGATATTGACTTGTAGATATTATCATATTAAGGGATTTTTATTTTTTCCAATAATATATATTATATATATATATATATATATATATATATAAATGAAAAGATTCTCTTAAACATAATTAAGGTCTAACCAGTAGTAGTCCTACTTAAAATTGAATAACCCTTCTTAACCTAGTGGCTATAACCAGGGTTGTGGAGTCGGTCCAAAATTTTCTGACTCCGACTCCGACTCCACACATTGTAAAAATTCGACTCCGACTCCGCCCTGAAACGTGCGACTCCACGACTCCAACTCCACGACTCCGACTCCACGACTCCGACTCCACAACCCTGATTAGGCCGCATGCTGAGAATTTAACATATACAGTACAACAAAATGTCATATTTTAGTCTACAATCTACATATTTATTAATTTTAAATCAAACTTGATAATACGTGAGGGCTTTTATAATAAATAAAAAATTCAGCAAGTGCACATTTATTTTTGGGGGGGGGGAATAATTAACAATAGAACTAATATTAAGTGAAAAATGATATTAAGTGAAATGATGTTAATATTAAGTGAATAGGTGATAAACCATTTAATGACTTTTTTGTGACTGCTTATTGCAGGACAAGAGTCGTACATTTGGTTCCAATATCGTTGACCGTAGTTTTAGTTGGTCCTCCAGGTCACCAGGTGAACATTGGTCATCTGAGATCTCAAGCGCATTTTGATTTGAGTCACATATGAAAACGTTGATTCACAACAGTAGGTTGTGCCAAAAGAAGGCAACATTTGACGAGCATGTTAGCGCAGATGTGGGTATTCAACGCCATTTTTCCATATTTCAACAGGATCCTTCTTAGTATCAAATAGAGACTTAAGGATATTATCTTCTAATAGCTCAATCAACTCCATCTGTAAATCTCAGGTGCTTTGGAGACATCAACCAGATGTGGTTGGAAAGCTAGTTTCAGTGTGAAGTTATGTTTCTCAAAATCTTCAAATCTTTTATCGTATTCTTCAATCAGGGAGTCAGGACAGCTGTGTATTGTTTCACATCGCATTCCCTTAATGATTTGCTTGTATCTTCATCATCAATTACCTTTGCCAGTTCAGGGAAGTGTTCAGCTGAAAGCTCCGATTGGGTAAGGATAGTTTTGAAAAAGCGCAGCTTCCTCCGAAAAGCCTGGATTTTTTGCCACATTTCATTATATGGATTTAGTTTTACCTTGCAAAGAAATACTCGGGTCATTTTGCTTTGACATTACGTCACACGAAAATGCAGCATTTCTGCAGAAATCCTTTTTTGACAATTCACATGATTCATTGAGTTCCTCAGAAAATCTTGTGATTTGTTTTCGCAAAGATAAAAGTTTTTCAAAGACTTGCCCTTGTGACAACCAGTGCACTTTAGAATGATACGGAAGATCCACACTGAATGTTTCATCATCAAGCATAAGCATATTGCGAAACTGGCGATGTCGTGATGCATTTGCTCTAATGTAGTTCACAATACGTATAACTTTACTTAATATGTCACTTAAAACAGTAGATTTGGCACAGAGATTCTGTTGATGCAAAATACAGTGAAAGGAAATCAAGCTATCTGGATTTGGCAGTTCTTTTTGTAGTAGCGCAACAAATCCTCCACATTTTCCTCTGATGGAAGGTGCACCATCTGTGCATACACTTACTAAATTACATAAATTCAGTTTTGCTTCACGGCATTTTTCTTTGAAGAGAGACAAGACGTTAATTCCACGTGTCTTCCCTGTAAGGGTACCCAAAGCCAGTAACTCCTCGTAGCATTCAAAATCTGCAGTTTTAACACTAATAAAAAATGACACGAGCTGAGTCAGTAATATCAGTGGACTCATCCAAGGCAATCGAATAATAAGTATTTTTGCCTTGGCATATTGTATGAAGTTGTTCAGTTACATTGAGGGCTAATTCATGTTGCCGATCAGTTATGGTCCTTCTTGAAAGAGGTAGCTGTTTGTATTTGTTAACCTTGTCTGAATCTAAAGAGGCTACAACTTCAACAATGCATTCTTTTATGATTTCCACATCACTATATGGCTTACCTCTTTTTCCAAGTATATATGCTGCTTTATAAGTTGCTTCAGTGATTTCAGTCCCTAGGCCTGACATCGTTTTAAATACTTGCTGCTGTTGCTGCTTTTGAAGTTTCATCTTCATAAGTGCAGACTTTCGGGGTTCTTCTTCCAATATAGCATACTTGTGGTTCTTATGAGTTGCATAATGCTGATATGCATTGTGTTTCTTCACTGTTGCAATTATGGCATTGCAGAGCAAACACATCATTTTATCTTTCTCAGCAACTATGAAATACTGCAATTCCCATTCTTCATGGAATACTCTGTTCTCTTCCTTTAATTTTCTTTTCACATTTTTTGACATGATTTGGGTACCAGAAGATTTTTTAATAAAAATGGTACACGAATTGATCAAAGATTTACAGTTTTAAAGGAAACAAGCTTGCGTGTCACTATCGGAGAATCGTCAGTAACTGTCATCCAGTCAGCCAGTCGAGTTGATCGTTGATAGGTAAGGGCGTAAGCCGTAAGGCAACTCTGCCAGTTTCAACTGCAACATTGCCATATTTCCTATTGTTCAAGCCATAAAGAAGGCTTGTATGTGTAAGAAGCAGTGAAGCTGAAACCATGATCTAATAAAATAGCCTAAAGCCCTAAAGGGGTATCAGTTGCTGTCCATTATCGTATGGTATGAATTCTGAATGTCAAATAGGCAGAAGGCCGCAACTAGTACCTCAAAAGGCCGCAGGTTCCCCACCCCTGCTCTAGGTCATATGGTTCCAGAGATATGGCCCTTCAAATTTTGTAAAAAAAAAAGGTCAATTTCCAAGGTCATACCATATTCCAACACGAAATATCTCGGCCCCTATTGCACTTACAGAGACCATTTAAACATTATTTTAAAGCTTTTAAGCAGATCTACAACTTTGTTTCTATTCATATTTTACCTCAGTGGTTGAAAAAAAAAAGTTTATCTTATTTTTGACCTTTGACCTTGTGTAGGTCATTTGATGTCACAACTGATTTTTTTCTCCTTTCACCCAATTTTGGGTACACATGTATAGCTTAACCTAAAACAAGATTTTTAGTGTTGTTAAGTTAGTATAGACGCTCAGCCATTTCAGTGGACCATACCCACCTCCATTTTGACAAAGTAACTTTTTCCACCAAACTTTGGAGCACCGTATCTTTGGAACTGTTTGAGCTAGTGTGTTGAGAAAAATACCATTAGATTTTTCTTACTGAGATATATAATGTCTGCTAATTTAAAAAAAAATTGGTAATTATGTAACCTAACCTAACCCAGTTATTTGGTCGAATAAGTATCTGGCCCTATTACAATTTTTTTTTTTTTGTATATTTAAGAGAATTATATAATATAGGTAATTTAAATTACATAATTAATTAATTTATATGGACATTCAAAAGTGTGAAGAACTTCGAACCTGCTGTCCTGTTTAAAGGTAAAGCAATGTACGTATATAACCTTATACTAGGCTATAGGTACTACCCTATAGAATAATAAGTTGTTTTAATAGAATTATTTTGTGTATTTATTCATTGTGTACAACAGTATGTACCATGTGAAAATAAGCTTATTTAAACCTTGGAGCAAGGATTTTTTTGGCATCTGTATGTATTTTAATTTGTAAATCAAACTGCACATTTTTTCTTCTTGTAGACCTCTGAAACAAGATCAGTAGGTTCCAAATTTTATTTGTGCCATCTAAGCAAAAATAGCTTTTAACAGGGTTGGATACAATGAATAATTATAATTGTATTTTTAATTAATTGTAATTGATTCAAAATAAAATAAAGGTAATTGTAATTGATTTTTGATCTATAACTGATGTAATTGATCAATTAATGTCAATTGTTAAAAATTATACCCCTAGATCTGGCAGTCATACATCATCCAATGAAAATAAACCTTTGATAGTTTATTTAGTTATACTTAGATATAGATATATATTTATTTTAGATATACAAATGAAGTACACGGTAACCTCTTCAAAATTCATGAAACTTGGTGTGAGGGTTGGTTTAGGTCCAAATTACAAATTTCTGAATTTTTTTGAAAATTGTCAAGTTGGTCAAATTTTATGGCTTGACCAAATTTTGGTCAAATGAAAAAACCAATAATTTTCAAACGTAAATATCTCGGCTCCTAATTGGGGTAGTGTAGTAAGTCTTAAATGATAAAGTATGTAAAATTAACTGTAGTTTCTAAATATGTATCATTTTTTTAGGGTAACAAAAATAAAATTATGATTTTTTGTGCGATTTGGCAGCGAAGATATCATTTTTCGAAAAAAAGACCAGGAATAAAAAAATGTTTATTTGATGTATGTACACCATAATAAGTAATAAAAAGTCAGCTTATCGACGATTAAATTATGAAAAAAAAAATGACAAAAAAAAAAATCCTCCAAATTTTAATAATTTTTTGCTTGCTTTCCAGATTTTCAGTATACAGTATACCTAATTTTCTAGTATATGTAAATTTACCTAACCCTTAAAATGCCTCAAAACAAAATTTTGTTGCGATCCTATGAAAAAACACTCAAGAAGAATTTTCTGTAACATCAAAAAAGTAAACTCTGCCATGGTAGCTGCAAGCTATGGAATTTTGGAAGAAAATCAATTACTATGCAGCAATTGCTATGTCACAATTAAAAAGAAGCCAATTGTATTAGAATATGTTCAACATTCATCCAGAGAGCCGGAACCTGCACCAATACCTGAGTAAGACATACTTAACGAATGTATGGAGCGAAGCAGTAGCGATTCCACGAATCCACCACCATTGGAAGAATTTGTCGTTCAAGACAGGCAATTCAATAAAGATTTGCTCAGCGACAATATTTTACCTTTATTTGATGAAAGCCCTATTAAAACAGGTAATAAAACAATAGAGACTCCGTTCAGGACATTTGTTTCTTAATGCCAAATTCGTAGTTTTCTGTTTTTAAATATTAGCATCAGCACTTGAATACATATATACAAAATATTTGATATTTGATTATTTCACGCAACCTAAATTTATGAATTTGTTTCACAGCTGGATTGAAGCTGGGACAAAAATGGATAAAGGCTTCTACGAAATTCAGATCGACAACGGAAAAGGTTAAACGAAGTTTTGAAGCTGCTTATGGGGCTCCTATTGACTATTCTGAAGCTGGTCCATCCAAAAAAAGTTGTTTGGAAGATGATTTAGAGAGGCAAGACTACTTTTCGGACATAGTTATTGAAATTTGACATTTTAAATTAAATTTAATAGTCATCGAAGTATATATTAAATTAAGTTTTATCTGTTTACATTTTTATAATCGGACAATATAATACATATACATATATTTTATGAAAAGTTTAATTAAAAATATACTAATTAAACTTAATGTCAAATACACTTTATTTCAGGTATCAAAAGGTTATGGAAGAATTAAAGGAGAAATTTCAAGCAAGTAACGATTGCAATCTTAGGTTACAAATACTATCATTGTATCCCTATCCCATTGAAAAAATGGCTGACTTCTTTGGAGCAACAAAGTATATGGTGCGTAAGAGCCGCAATCTTCAAAAACAGTTTAGGATTCTTCCTAACATTCCAAACATGATGAAAGGGAAGGTCGTCACAGCTGAAATAAAAAAAATAATTTGGGAGTTTTATGAAAATGATGAATATAGTAGGATGTGCCCGGGAATCAAAGATTATAAGTTTGCAATAAATGAAGAGGGTGAAAAAATAAAAAAACAAAAAAGACTGGTATTGTGTAACTTGAAAGAGTTATATGCTGAATATGCAAAAAATGCTGAAAATCCCAAAATAGGCTTTAGTACCTTTGCTCATCTTCGACTGTCGTGGTGCGTGCTTGGGGGACAAAGCGGAACTCACAGTGTCTGCGTATGTACGCATCACCAAAATCCGAAACTACAAATATCAGTGTTAGGCATTAAAGATTTAGACTATAAAAAATTAATGTCTTTATCCATCTATGGCATGGTCAATGAAGATTGTATGATGCACTGATGCAAAAGATGCCCGCGAGAGGTTGGAATAAAAAATTATTTGGAAAGTTTGGACTTCATGGTGATGGAAGAGATAAAATATAAACAATGGGTGTATGTTAAAAGATATCACCGAAACTCCAGAGGAATACGTGGAATGCTCACCAAAAAAATTGCACAACTGACAAGACACCACTTCACGAATAAAATGTCAGTCGAGTTACTTCAAAAATCTAAAAGAAACTCTGCCCGAAAATGAAGGTGTTTTGGTGGGCGATTTCGCGGAAAACTTCTCATTCATCGTACAAGATTGTGCCCAGGGGTTTCATTGGGAGAACTCGCAATGTACAGTGCACCCATTCGTTTATTATTCCAAAAACAATGCAGGAAAACTAATTTGCAAAAGTTACTGCTTCGTTTCAAACCGTCGCAGGCATGATACAATTCTGGTTCATAGTTTTCTCAAAAAATTAATCCTGTGCATCCAACAACAAAATTCAAACCTAACTAAAATTCATTATTTCACAGATGGATGCGCGGCTCAGTATAAGAATAAAACAAATTTTCTAAATTTATGCCATCATTTCGAAGACTTCAAAATTCATGCTGAGTGGAATTTTTTCGCGACATCCCACGGAAGAATGCCTGCGACGGTATTGGCGGAACAGGTAAAAAGAGCAGTCGCCAGAGAAAGCTTACGACGGCCTCTCGACCATCAAATCTTAACAGCTGAGGACTTCTACAATTTCTGCTCTCAAGAATTCCTAACCGCTATTGACTTTTTTTACGTCTCTGAGGCAGAAGTTGTAGATGTAGAGCTTTCTTTGCAAAAACGTCTGAGTGAACCTATTACTTCTATCAAAGGTACTCAACAATTACATCGCTTCGTCCCAATTTCCAAGAATTCGTTGAAGGTTTATCCACTCTCTCAGAGTGCACAGTCAGTCGAAATAAGAGAGCTCATTAGAGTTTCTGCTTCGGATCAAGAACATAATACTGTCTCTCAATGCGAAATTGAAACAGGCTCTTTTGTGGGTTGTATGTATGAAAATAAACTATGGCTCGGATTAGTCCAGTCCTTTGACTGTGAATATGATGATTTTCTGATAAAATTTCTCCATCCTTCGGGCGTATGTCCCTCATACATTTTTCCTGCGCAAGATGATGTTTGTCACGTTCCAACAGAAAATATATTTGGGAGTATTGAAGCAAGTTTACGAGGAGGAACAAGAATACAATACATTTTTCCGCTTCAAGAATTAAATAACTTTTCAAAGAAGATAAAATAAATTCTATCGAATGTATACTATTTAAGATTGTCTATATAATATTTCTAAAATTTTTATCTAAGATTTGTGTATCTACTTAATAGTTATAAAAATCTTTTCAAATTCTTTTTTCTTATTATTATATTATTAGTGTCTAAAATTTGGATTCACTGGATGAGAATACTGTCTCTTAATTCATTCTCAAAGACTTGTGTACGTGTAGTATTAGGAAGAGTATTTTATACTCTGATAAGCGCTTTATAAATTAAACATTATTATTGTCAATATATTCTGTCCCTAAATATAAGAGAGGTTATGTATGTACATTGTACATATATTTTAAAAGATTTTTTCTCCTTTGGTTTATCTACATGTATTTTTTATATGATTTGAAAATTGTCTTTTTTTGGACCAACAAGTCTGTAATAAATCTTCGTCTGAAAAAAAATTTATTACTTAATTTCAAACTCAGTTTTGAGCCTTATAATAAACTATAAGCTGACTTTTTATTACTTATTATGGTGTACATACATCAAATAAACATTTTTTATTCTTGGTCTTTTTTTGAAAAATGATATCTTCGCTGCCAAATCGCAAAAAAAAAAAAATTGACATTTTTTCCAAAAAATCATAATTTTATTTTTGTTACCCTAAAAAAATGATACATATTTAGAAACTACAGTTAATTTTACATATTTTATCATTTAAGACTTATTACGCTACCACAATTAGCAGCTGAGATATTTACGTTTGAAAATTGTTGGTTTTTTCATTTGACCAAAATTTGGTCAAGCCATAAAATTTGACCAACTTGACCAATTTTCAAAAAAATTCAGATTTTTGTAATTTGGACCAAAACCAACCCTCACACCAAGTTTCATGAATTTTGGAGATGGTGGAGTGTACATTTGGCACTTTCATTTGTCTATTTGTCCTGGAATTACCCATCTGTTTTCTTTTTACAGGTGATCTTGTACACACACAGTTTCTGTGCTGGTGTGTTTTGTCTACCTCATTTTCCGCTAGGAGCACTGTAGTAGCTGTTCAGTTAAGATGGCATCTGTGACAGAGAAGGCACAATGTGTTGTGTGACTTGCAGAAACAAAATCTCCTGTCAATGTTCAGCGAAGGTTCAGAACAAAGTATGGAAAGAATTCACCTGATGTGAAGTTAATTAAGTCGTGGATGAAAAAATTCTTGAAAAAGGGAAAGAGCAGTGGTAGACCATCAGTTTCTGATGGGATGGTGGAAAACATTCAAACTGCTTTCACACAGTCACCAAGGAAATCAGTGAGACAAGCTTCATGCCAACTAAAGATACTGAAGTCTACGGTGCACAAGGTGTTACACAAACGTTTGAAGTTACACGCCTACAAGGTACAAATTGTTCAAGAACTGAAGCCTGATGACTGTCCAAAATGTGAACAATTTGCTATTGACATTTTGAACAACATTGATGAGGATAATGACTTCTTGTTACGTGTCTGCTGTTCAGACGAGGCTACGTTTCATCTTAGTGGTCGAGTCAACAGATACAATGTGCGTATTTGGGGATTGGAAAACCCATGACATAAGGGAGCATATTCGGGGCAGCCCGAAGATCAATGTCTGGTGTGGACTAATGCATGACCAGATAATTGGTCCTTTCTTCTTCGCTGAGAACACTGTTTCTGCAACTGTGTACCTGGATATGCTCACCAATTACGCCATCCCCTAGCTGCAGGACAGGCAGCCAACTGTCATCTTCCAACAGGATGGGGCACCCCTTCTTTGGGTGCATGTTGTTTGTGAAACTCTCGATGCAACATTTCCAAATCGATGGATTGGCAGGGAACGCATTACAGATGCAATTGCAACAGTTAACCCACAAATGTTGGCAAATGCGTGGCATGAGTGTGAATACTATTTAGACATTTTACGTACCACTAGGGGTGCACATGTGGAAGCTTATTAAGTTCATTAACTATGTATCAAAACTTTGTATGTTTATCTACTTATGATTAAAACTGTTTGAATACAAGTGTTTATTTAAAAGTTATAGCATGCTTTAAGCAGGGTAATCATTTATGGACACACTGTATGTTTAGATATATAGAATAGATAATTACATTTGTGTAATTGTAATTGATTCAGACAAAATTAATTGTAATTGCAATTGATTCAGACAAAATTAATTGTAATTGTAATTGCAATTGCAATTGATCTTGAAATTGTGAAGTACAATACTAACTATAATTAATTTGAAGAAAAATAAAAAAATTGTAATTGTTTCCATTTTGTGTAATTGAACCCAACCCTGGCTTTTAAGCTACATATGTTTTTTTTTTTTTTTTAGATGAACATGGATTTCAGCAGTTTGAATATGGGCAGGTTCTGTTGTGACCCATTTAAAAAACACACAGGAAAAGTGAAAAAAGGCATTCGTGCATTGACTAAAAATTTGATTGATCAAAATCCTGAATTGAAACTAACAAATAATCATAAAGCATATGCAATGTGTCAAAATATACTAGCAAATCATCCATCCCCAATGCCTGAATGTGAACCACTTGAAAAATCACCATCCACCTCAAGTGCCCCATCTGAGCTAGAAACTGTTGATGATGTAGTTGAAATGCAGTATGAGCTTAGTAAATTCAATGCTTCATTGGCCACACTTGATGAGACCCCAATAAAACCATGTAAATACACTAACAGCGCTGGATACGCAAAGAGAAAGTTGAGGGAAGTAGTAGTAGTTGTGAAAAGAAAGCTTGAACTTGCAACTAAACAATCAATTTCATGCAGTGACTCAGATGATATAGAACTGGAGATTCTTCAACAACTAAAAAAAAAATTTAATCAAGTGGCAAGTCGAAGTGAAAAACTGACAATTCTTACTATCCTACCAAAAAGATGGACACAAGTAAAGATCAGAGAAGAATTTAAGTGCTCAGATTACATGGCTAGGCAAGCAAAGAGTTTGGTGAGGGAGAAGGGAGTGCTTTCAACTCCTAATCCGCGTTTGGGGAAACACCTGAATAGTGAAACTGCTGCCAAAGTAATTGACTTATATCATTCGCCAGATGATAGTAGACAAATGCCAGGGTTGAAAGACTGTTTCTGTAAAAGGAGCTGATAGTAGGCGGGAAAGAAAACAAAAATTGCGAATCTTATGCAACCTAAAAGAAGCATTTGAGGTTTTTTAAAACAAACCATCCAATGATTAAAATAGGATTTTCAAAATTTGCAGAGCTTCGGCCAAAAGAATGTGTGTTGCCAGTGGAACAAAGGTACTGGAAAAAGGTACTTGGTCAAAATGGAGGTAGGTATGGTCCACTGAAATGGCTGTAGCATTTATACTAACTTAATCAACACTAAAAATCTTGTTCTAGGTTAAGGTATCCATGTGTACCCAAAATTAGGTGAAAGGAGAAAAAAATCAGTTTACATCAAATGACCTACACAAGGTCAAAGGTCAAAAATAAGATAAACTTTTTTTTTCCGACCACTGAGGTAAAATATGAATAGAAACAAAGTTGTAGATCTGCTTAAAAGCTTTAAAATAGTGTTTAAATGGTCTCTGTAAGTGCAATAGGGGCCCGAGATAGTTCATGTTGAAATATGGTATGACCTTGGAAATTGACCTTTTTTTTGACAAAATTCGAATGGCAATATCTCCGAAACCGTATGACCTAGTGTTGAAACAAGTGCCATTCTGTTTTTCTCACCAAGATCTATAAGTGTGCAAATTTTAAAAAAAATTGGTGATGGTCACGTTTTTTTGACCCAAAATTCCATTGAACTGACATGGAATGACCCGCAAGTTAAAGGTCTTGAATTAATGGCATTTTGAATGTTAGATTTAGCAGAGTAACAAGGTCATATTAATCTAATCTGGATCTTCCTATGGTCTTGTACAAACAGTTCTTTACTACTCTGATTAATCTCTCCCAAGCTGCACCCATCCATGCTGAATAAACTGAGAGTCTAATATGTTTGATGTTATTTGCTCTCATATGTTCCTGAAATTCATCAGATTCTAATGATGATTCTAGAGTATATTACCTCCTACTATGAACCCTTTAGCATTGTTGCTGTAAACAAAATCACATACAACAATACCTTGGGATCAAATGTAGAATTCGGACCCCAGCCTTCTTTATTTAGCTTTATAAGGCTAACTAATGAAAATATCACGACCTAACCTAACCAATCGTCAAGGGCGTACAGTTAACCTAACGATTGGTTAGGTTAGGTCATGATATTTTCGTTAGTTAGCCTTATAAAGCTAACTAAAGAAGGCTGGGGTCTGAATTCTACATTTGATCCATACCTTGCACAGCGCGGTTAATTGGATCATCTGTTTTTCGAATAAAAGTCGAAAGTTCGTTGAATGAAATAGTACCAAAAAGAAATTAGAAAACAATAGGAAAATTGTGCGCTAAATTTAAAGAAATTGCTGAAAATACAAACTGTGCTACATCAAAACCTGCGCTAATCAAAACCGCGCTGTTGAAGGTATTACTGTACAGTAAATACTTGATAAGTTGGACTATATAGGGTAGGGTGCATTAAACGCCCCATGATTTTCAAAAAGTTGTTGGATTTTAATGTCTATTCCCTCAAATGTTACACTTGTTGGTAGAAGTATGTATGCCAAAAATAAATCAAATCGGAGGTGGTCCTGGGTGGCCACCGGCCACTTTTATATATTTAGTAGTGATGCACCGAATATTCGGCAAATATTCGGTATTACTTATAATACTAATATACAAATATTCGGTATTACTATACTTACATTGATTGAAAGTTGAAAATGTATAAAACACAACGCCAATGTCACTACTCCAACTTTGCTCGTTTCCGCAAATTTGGCCTCGCTTTGCGGTCACATTCAACCACTTGAAGAAGATTTTGGAAGTGGTCTTCTCCTCTTGCAGCTGAGACAAAATCAGTTGTGAGCTTTACTGCTCTCTCCGCAGGGTCATTCACAACATTTAACCTATCCACAATGGACTTGGCTGCCTTGAAGTGGTCATTGTTCTGCCAATTGTCAACATCCTCTGTTAGGAAGGTCATATCCAGGTGAAGAAGGTTCACTGTAAACCACGAGTCCTCGTTCACAAGATCAGCCAGGGTTGTCGCTTCTGTAATTTTTGGAAATGACGGTTTGCCATATCCAGAACCGTAGCGGTGTTTTGGAGTGCTTGGCATTTCATCTGGTTGTATGGCCAGTAACACATCTGCAAGGGCACGACGCTCCTTTTGAGGTACTGCATTGCTGAACAGTGCCAAAACAACCAGTTCTGGGGTTAAATACCACAAATGTCTATCAAAGGCTTTCACAGCGCTGGCTGAAATGATTGAGTTGACAGCTTTATAGTTGAGCAGAGTCTTGTATAAGCACAAATCAAACCATGGGGCATTTGAAGCAGACTGACATATGAGCCACCAATCACAATAAATATAAACACAAAAAAACAACAAACTCCTTCAGTTTTTCCTGTTGATGTGTTGTTACAGTTCCTCGAGGTAGTACAGAAATTTGCTCTTCAAGTAGGCATATTTTGATGGAATAAAGAATCTTTGACATCCACCTTGCTTTATGCATGGCCCCAGGTCTGTGGAGTGTTCCTTGTTTTGTGACATCATCATCGAGGACTACCTGGCAGAGTTGTGCCATTTCCTTGTAGTCTTCCCTACAGTATGAAGCGCTTGTGCGGATTGTGCTTAAAACCTTGTTTTTGCAGGATAAAAGCAGTTGTTGTGCATCGTCATTGTACATTGAAATGTCAATTTTGGTTAAACTTTCATCCTTTGCATGCGATATGCGTTCCCAATTCTTCTGGAATCTTTGGAACAAAGATGCTTCTGGAGACTTTGATGTCTCAATTTTGAGAGTGTCAAACACATGATCCAGGATTACCTCTCCAACATGATGGCGACATGCACCACAGAAGAGCACGGTCCAGTTTTGATTGAATGGTAACACAGGCAGCTGTAACGTGTCCAGTGTTTGATGCTGTTGTGTCAAAACATAAGTTGACAACTGACTGTTTGCACTTCCATGAATGTAGAAACGTGTAAGTGTGCTCGGCAATGATGTCACCTGATGACATATCACTTCCACGAGGATATCTAGCCACTCCCAGTAGCTTTACATCAGTGGCATTCCCAACCAACACTGGCAATCTTTCTTCCTTGCCATTCTTGTTTGTGAGCGTATGCATCTGCTTGCCATCCCAGTGAAGTGTTGCAGCTGTTGGGGCGATCCAATTTTCTCGAATATCTTTGGCGATAGCACTTGTTATTGATCGTCGAGCCTTATCAGCTGTTGAATACGACTTGGCCACACAACGTGGATCACCTCCTGCCTCTTGAATTACAGCTTCGGTGAGCACAGCCTGTTGAACAGGAGTTATGTTTAGTCGAGTAGCAACAGACACGACTGAAGGCCTTTTCAGAATATCATGAGGAATAAAGGCAGATGTACCTGCATATGTTGATCTGTGGTGACTATGCTTCCTTTGAAGCTCTGGAATCGCCTCTTCTTCAGTTTCTTCCAAGCTATCTGCAGAGGCACTATCATCAGAGCATACAGAACTTTCATCTCTTGTACACTGGATGATTCATGACGTTCTCGTCTTGAAGCTTCCGCTAAGATGCGTTTTTCTTTTCTACGATCTTTATCAGCTTTCTTCTTGTCAACACTACCAAATGAGGCTACTCTGTCAGATTTCATTGACTCTAAAAATGCTCTATCTTCCTCATTCTTAATGTTTGTCATTGCATCTTTTGTCCATACACCAAAGGTCTTATCAAGACGTTCATTCATGGATTGCAACTTAGCCAAAGTGTTTGGAGATTCTCTGCGAGAAACAGGTATTTGACGCAATTTGTTATTGTCATTAAGAAGGTCAAGTATTAGTTTGCAGCATTGATGGTCTGAAAGCATAGGAATATTTGCTTTAGTGTAGAATGTTTTCAGCTGGATAAGGACTATGCTGGCAGATTTCCATTTGAGTGGCTGTGTTTGTTTGCCTTCACATATTTCTTTCTGGATGTGCCACATCACGCATCGAAGAACCTGCCGGCAAGTTGGGAGGCGGACTCCTGTCAATGTACCATCTCCTTCTGTAAGAGCATTGCCAAGACCAAAAATGGCACTTGCTAATCTGGTCTTCTTAGCTTCCATTGTTACAGCTTCCATTGTTTCTGAAAGACAATAAAGGATATTATTAGACTATAAGTGAAGTTTCGTTTATGGTACATGTTTTATGTAAATCACCCTTTAGGTGCATCAAACACCCTTAGGTTCTTGGATTTTAATGTCTATTCTCTCAAATGTTATGTAAATCACCCCTTAGCAACTCTATATTAAAAGAAACAATGTAAGTAGTCAACTAGTTGGTAAATAAAAAAAATAGATATTTTTATATAGCGTGGCCCCCAAAAATTGCCGCGAAAATATAAAAGTGACCGGTGGCCACCCAGGACCACCTCCGATTTAATTAATGTTTGGCATACACACTTCTAGCAACAAGTGTAACATTTGAGAGAATAGACATTAAAATCCAAGAACCTAAGGGCGTTTGATGCACCCTAATATAGGGCTCTAGCCAGTCTGACTCATTGAAAAGTCTGACTCATCCCTAAAGAGGCATAAATACTGTCTAACCTTTTAAGTTTGCTAGTGAGACTCTAATACAATGTTCAAAATAAACATTAAAAAACAACAAAACTTTCACTTACCGTTGCTAGAATTATTTTGAGCATGAAACAAAAAATTTTATTGTTTACTCTTTTGTACAATACAGTATTAAAAAAAAACACTTCACTTAGTAAAAGAAACAAAATAATAATGGCATGACATAGGAAATAAAACACTTCTCTCAGTAAAATAAACAAAAGAATAATAGCACTTGACAGAGGAAAAGTCTAACTCATCCCGAATTCTGACTCATTGAGTATTTACTGTACTCCATAAAGGTTGGAGAAAAGCAAGGAGAAATGATATGGCAGACATATCTGGCAATAATTCCATGTGTACTGCTCGTATGTTGAAACATGTGAAAATTACAATAAACATCTTAATTGATCGTTTGTCTGAACCTTTGACATAAAGGTGACCAGTGAAATCCACACCTACTTGTTTAGAGGGGTGGAAGAAGTTTACCTGGGCCTTTGTGAAATTTGTGAATTTAGGATATTGAAAAGAAAATTAAATTTTTTGCAGACCATACAATCAGAAAGAATACTTTTGACTGTCTGCCTAGGTTTGGTTACCCAATACCCTTGCATTCTGAGCATGTTTAACATGGATTGAATGCCTAGATGTTTACAGCGTAAATGACAATCCATGATGATTAAATAAATGAGATGATGATTTTTAGTGAGCAAGATAGGATTGATGACATTGTAGTCATAGTAATTAGATTTGACAATTCTACCTTTACTTCTGATTAACCTAACATCATCAAGGAACAGATCCAAATTCTTCACCAAATCTGGGATTTCCGAATTCGTTTGATCTTTTTGATTTTCTAGGAAGTTTTTTCCTTTTCAAAACTGTCTAACTGCATTCTATATAGCCAATATAGCTTAGCTGCACAGTCTATATCTGCATTCTTCTTTCTGAGTTTGAATATGAATTTAAGAATGTAACCTGTTACACGAAGTAATTTGTTTAAGTTTGACTATTTTGTAATGTCAAAAATGGGTTCAGTTTTAGCAGTATCATTTAGAATGGAAACATCATTGATAAGCAAGGTTTGAATTAAGTTTTTACCAGTATCTGATAAATATTTCAGTTCATATTTAGGCCAATACAGTAAATACTCGATGAGTCAGACTTGTCCTCTGTCAAGTGCTATTATTCTTTTGTTTATTTTACTGAGAGAGGTGTTTTATTTCCTATGTCAAGTGCTATTATTATTTTTTCTTTTACAAAGTGAAGTGTTTTTTAATACTGTATTGTATGAAAAGGTAAACAATAAAATTTTTTGCTTCACGCTCAAAATAATTCCAGCAACGGTAAGTGAAACAAAGTTTTATTATTTTTTAATGTTTATTTTGTTTATTTTGAACATTGTATTAGACTCACTAATCAAACTTAAAAGGTTAGAGAGTATTTATGCCTCTTTAGGGGTAAATAGGGGGGGGTAAATTAAGGTAATTCGCGATGAGTCTGACTTTTCAATGAGTTGGACTGGCTAGAGCCCTATATAGTCCGACTTATTGAGTATTTACTATATTCTACTTCTAATGTCAACCAAATAGGACCTTGCAACCAAATGTTCAAACAAGTTTTGAGTTCTTTGAATGTAATTCCATGCATAATTAAAACAGCAGGATTATCATGAGATGCTACATATTCATAGGTTATTTGAACATTGTAATCACACTGAATGCTCTGACGCATAGAACGAATGTCCTAAAGATGGTTCTTTACAAAAACTGATTCATTTTTGCAATTAATATCACTTGAGTACCCAAGAGAGGACTATTTGGGCATCCACAAAAACTTGAATTGAGTCAAATGGACCTTGAACTGCTGATAAGAACTGTGGCAAACATTTGAAGGCTAAATAAACAGAAAGCAATTCCAAGGAGGGCAAGGGAGTGACTTTAGCTTTAGCAAAAGCTAATCTAGCTTGGGAATTGCTCACTGCGTACACAATAAAGCCATAGCATGTTTTGCTAGCATCACAAAATACCTACCTTCAATGAAACCTTTCCATCATCATTGAAAGCAGATCTATCAATCTGAATGGACTTTAACTGCATGAAGTCTTGATATATCTTTCTCCACTTTTGTTTCCACTTCATCTAATTGCTGATCCCATGTCAATTCTAACGACCAAAAGCATTGCATTAGAATTGTACCTCTGATCGTGACTGGTAAAAATAGAGAGAGAGGATCAAATACTTTTGAAATTTGAGTTAAAATTTGACATTTAGTGCTAGGTAACTCATGAAGTTTGAAATCCATTAATCTAATAGTATCAGATTCTACTTCATAGTGATAACCTAGTACATGTTCTAACCCACTACCATGTTCCTCGGCCTTACCATCCTGAATCATCTTTTGCTTTAATTCTGAGTGATTCATATTCCACGAGTGAAGTTCAAATCCTCCCTCTAACATTTGACTATTTGAATAAAGCTCTTCGAGAACTTCAGAATTTGAAGGTGAAATGATCAAATTATCGACATAGAAAGAGTCTCTAAGTACTTGGGAACACAAATGTTATGTTATAATGTTTTAGACCAGCAAAGATCCTAGGATCCACTCATGGCTGGTCGACCTAACTGTTCGTAATTGTGTATTGTGCATGTCCTCTGTGGTGGCGGAGGGGACCTACAATTTTATGTGGATTCGGAACCACAAAGCCTTAATTTTACTACCTTAAACTATACCCAATCTATCAACATATGCATCTAATCAGTTTTTAAACATGTTTATAGACGTGCTAGGCCTGTTCAAAAATCAACTTTTTCTTATTTTCATAAGTTTCTGTACATTTTCCCATGCTTTTTGACCTGAAAAAGCCGAAAATCACAACTATTTTGACCTAGGATGTTGGGATGGAGCTTTAAATTTTCTGCCTTGAAATCGGCCAAAGTGCCAATTCTGGGGTCCCTTGAATTATGTTTTGCACTTTAACTTTTGATCTAAACAAGATAGAGCAACAAATTAGGTATCAAATGAAAGAGCATAAAATTAATAAATACTAATAATAATAATAATAAATAAATAATAATTAATAATAATAATTTATCTATCATTTTTCAGGAAACAACAGAAACTCAATCAGAATCTAGAAAACCATCTACAAGTTACAACTTCACAATGGCATTAAGCAAGGAGCTGAGGGAGCTCCGTGGGCGCAGAGTTGATATCTCAGAACCTCCACGTACTGTCCACAGGCAGGTGTCAACTGGGCCATCTACCAGATCTCTCGCTGAAACTTTCCTGGTTGGATACCCTTCAGCTTTTTTATCAGTGGTTCCCAGCTTCCCACCAACAGACAGGTGTTCCAGTATTTCCTTAATCTTCAGAATTTACTGGAAAATGCAGGGAGGCCCATGGTTCAAGACCTTGCATATGAAACAGTTGAATCTATCATCCCATTCTGGCAGATGGCTAGGATCAAGACAATGACCAAGTACAACGCAATGAAGCTCTTCATGAAACTACATGAGAAACATCGTGCTCTGGTGAAAAGCAAAGGAAGAGCAAGTAACCCTGGAGGAAAAAGAGGAGCATTTGTGCTGGAATTAGACAGCCTGTTCGATATAGGAGCTCCAGATGCAATCCAGGAAATACAGAACAACAGACTGTTATCCAGAGAGAAGAAAGATGAGGATATCAGGTTCTACGAAGACCAAAAGACTGAGAGGAAAGGTCATATGTCTGGTCATGACAAGATTTTTGAGACAAGATCCTTGCAGCAAGCAGCGAGGAATGAAAGACTGCAGCATAGACAAGAACAAGGTAAAACTAATTACTTTGAACGTTACAAAAAGTTTAAAGTTTTACTCCATTGCGATATTTAGCATGTACTTAACAATTACTGTCTTAACATGTTGTACTATTTTACAGCTGCAGCAGAACAAGAGGCAGTTGTTCATGTGGATGACATTACCTGGGGTGACTCAACTGACAACGACGCTAACACAGAGGACATGGATTACCATCAGCCTCGTCCTGGATGTTCTCACCATCAAGACACTGTGACTAGTGTGACTTTGACATTTCCAAGGAAGGTCATGGAATGTGATGTCATCTGCAATACAGCTGATCGTCTTGGTTTATCAGACAATCAAGTTACTGCCATGGTTTCTGCCACCTTGAAAGCTGGAGGGACCAGGCGCCATTCATCAGGCCAGATGGATGGCCAGAAACCTGTACTCCATGAAAATGCTGATGTTTGCAGATCAACTTGAGTATGACGAAGACACTGTATCAAAGCTGGAAAGACTCAACACCTTCCTTGCGCTGTTCTACACTCCTGTATGGATGATGTCAATGTCTGCTGCAGATGCTCCCGTGAATGATCTAAGTCTAATCCAGGACATGTTGAAGTACAAGAAAACTGACCCAGAGCTTGCTGATGCAGTACTTAATAAGATGGAAAACCACAAATGGTACCTGACGCAGGAAGTCGTGCCATTTACCCTGTTCAGCAGTAGATTGAGTGACACATTGAAGCACGACATTGCTGCCCAGTTACATGCCACTGAGAAGCCAGACAGCTTCAGAACAGGAAAGCCTCTATTCCAGAGAGTCACAGCTAAGACCACCCTGGTTGATCTCATTGGCCCAGAATCATATTTCCTGCTGGACACACTAAACATTGGATCCGAGTGGCTTCTGGAACCTGTCACGTCTTGGCCACAGAATGAGGACTACAGAAAAGTGTTGGACTATGTTAAGAATCTGAAAGCGGTGAATGACATTGCTGAACGTGGTGTCAAGATGATGAGCGACTTTGCAAATGTCATAACAACAGATGCCAAGCAAAGGGACTATCTCCTTCAAGCTGTGGAGTTCAACAGACGCCGCTTTGACAGCTTCAAGAAACAAACTCTCAACAACTGACTGTGTAAATGTCATTATGAAATTAATCATCATGTAATGCTTTCACTTCTTGATCGATTAGACTTGACAAAATGTTAATCTCAAATTTGTGTCATGAATAAGGCGCCTTGTCTGCCTTGAGTGTGAGAAAACGAATTTTGTGATATTTCTGAAATCTTTGTATGTACCAATGTGCCATTTCTTGTTCCAAGACTATCATAATTGTATAAGTTAGAAAGAGGATTAAAAACACTTTAATTTGGTGCCTATTTTGTTGCTCTATCTTGTTTAGATAAAAGGTTATAGTGCAAAACATGATTCAAGGGACCCCGGAACTGGTGCTTTTGGCTGATTTCAAGGCAGAAAACTTAAAGCTCCATGCGGCAATGCTTCCCAACAACCTAGGTCAAAATGGTTGTGATTTTCGGCCTTTTCAGGTCAAAAAGCATGGGAAAAAGTACAGAAACCTATGAAAATAAGAAAGTTGATTTTTGAACAGGGCTATAGACGTGCTACTAATTACTTCTACCGGCAAACTATTCCAGCCATTTACTATTCTATGTGTAAAAAAGTTTTTGGTGACTGCTGTCTCGACCCTTCTACTTGTCACCTTAACCTGTTATTTCTAGTCCTATTGAGATATTTTGAAAAAGCTATCTCTATCTATGTTATCAAACCCATTCATAATTTTGAAAACCTGGATTAGATCACCCCTTAGCCTCCTAGTCTCGAGTGTAGTCAATTTTAACTCTTTAAGCCTATCCTCGTTAGGGTGTGACCGTTGCCCTCCAAAAATCAAAAAATGGTCCTACAATGCTGTTCAAAGTTTGTGTTGTGTATTTATCTAGGAAACACCCCTGTAAATTTTCTTGGAGATCAGTGCATGCTTGAGCTAGTACCGTCGTACCAGCAAGTATTGCTATTTCAGCTTATGAACTTCATAAATAAGTGTGAAAATAGCACATTTTATCATATTTTCAACTGGCGTACAATGAAAAAAAGAGATACTACTACCTCGCAATGCCTGGAGTGTTTGAGGAGCGCCAGCAGGAGATGGCTAACTTCTTCCGTGAATCTCTAGCCCAACCATTTACACATGGCGACTACAAGGAGCTGGTAGAGCTTTGTCTGCTGCTTGTAACTAAAGGATCCGAGCCAGTGAACTTCACAATGGTCTACCCCGGCGCACTTCACAAAGCAAGGTGGATGGCTAAACTGCTCTATACCCTCAAGATTGTTCTTTTGTCAGGCCAGATCAAAGAGCAGTTTCCCAAAGCCGAGGTTGTGACAAAGTCAAATCAGCAAGTTAGAACAGTTTGCTGTGTTCACAGTTGCTGTTTATGTCCCATGGTGGATTGTTTGCCCCGTTCCAGCAAGTGCGCCACTGAATGACTTGAATTTGGTCGAAACCTTGGCTGAATTTGCCCCATATGCATGACTCCAGATTTGAAAAAATTTACTGGAGCATAGCTCTGAATTTACTTTTTTTCCCCTTACATCACTAGATAGGTTAATGATAGTAAACTCTTGAATTGACGACACCAATTACAAATTGTTTTAGCTAAACATAATAATACAATAATGTACAGTTTATAACTCACCTTAAGTTTATTTATTCATTGCTGCAGCAACAGTGGACGATGTTAGACCTTGCATGTAGGCATTTGTTGTGAATTTACTGCCATGTATGCTTGGCCACTGATCAATGGCTTTCTGTGTGATCATTACAGCAGATCTAGTGCCTGGAGCTGGACCCTCCTTCACAATTCTGCACAGCTTAGTCAAATGAGATGGCTTAATGGATCCTTTGTGTTCAACAATGTAACCAAGAATGGAGAATGTCCCTTCAGCTGGTGCTTCACTCCAGGCAGTTGATCCATCTTTATCAAAATGCTTTAATCTCTCTGTGATTCCTTTCCACAGCTGTTCTATATATTCTGTCAGCCAATTTATCACTGAGTCTTTTGTAAAACTACTTTCATATCTGGTTCTGGATGGTCTAGCAACTTCAGCAACCTGGTAGTAATCAGAACGTTTCTTGATGTATTTGTAAACTTCATTTAGGATGTAATCCTCAGCTGTTAGTTCCTTTTGCTGCCCTGTGGTATCGTGCTTAAATTCAGAAACTACATCATTTGCATTTCCTCCATTAGCTAATTTGGAAATTGTTTCCATCACTCTTAACATAACAGTTTTCCCTCCTTCTTTATAAAATATATTTTCTACAAATTCTGCACTAACTGTGGTTTTTTGAGCTACTTGCAACATAATCTTTGTTATATAGGAAATCAATAAATAGAACTTGGCACTAATTTCTTTCTCTTGTGGATGATCAAAAAACAATTTTCCACAAATCTGTCAAATTGATCAAATTCGTAATTAACCATGCGAGTATCAGATTTGAGTTTTGGTCTCTTAAAACCAATGATATTGTCAAGAACCATATTGGTATAGTCGAGGCCTGATCTCAGATTTGAAGAGTGATTCTGAACAAAGTCTAAAAGCTCACTTAGTTTACAAATTTTCTTCAATGCATCAACGTGGGCTCTGTTCACAAGATGCATTAAGTCCCATCGAAATTTGAAATTTTCTCCAAACAACTTTTTCATTTCGTTTTTAAATGGCTCGTTGTCCTTACAGAAAGCCCCATCTCCAACCATTCCAGATACCTTGGATTTAATTGCTGCTTCAGATAGTTTCAAGTGATTAGGAGACTTCAACACATCAAAAATTTCATTGGCCAAATAAACTCCTGATTTGCTGCATACTAAATTTATCCCAGCAAGTTTTACAGTCTTATCTTCTTCACTCATAGCTAATACAACTAGCATGCTTAATCCCAAAATTGTTCCAATGTCAGCTGTTATTGTTACTGAAGTTTGTTCTAAGAACCACTTTACAGTTTGTTCTTTAAGTTGATTATCTAATAGCTCACAAATTGTCTCGTACGCGTGTGTGCTATGATTCAAATTTCCAACCTCACAACCTGACCTATGTAATGCAGCTAGAAGTACTGGATATAGATAGAGCCCATGCAGTGTTTGTTTTCATTATGTAGTATAAGATGTTGCCACATAAGTCTTCTATGCGTTTAGTAGTGTTCCGAGAAGATGTTTTCATCACTTCATAAACAGCAGCTCTTTGATGATGCTGAAGTTTAATTAAATGTCTCTTCAGGTGGGTTTTCAGATTTCTAAACCATCTCTCTTGATTTTCTCCTTGTTTGCATACATAGGTTAAATCTTTAACATTGAAGTAACCTTTTATGTTAGAATGTTTGTCTGAAGCACATGCTTTGGGGTCTGTGCAAGCTATGCAATATAATGTAAACATTTTATCATCAGAAGCATCATCAATATCTTCTTGATTATCATCATCTTCATCCTCAACAGCTATATCCACATCAGGCATATTAGTGTCACTATTTGCAATGTTTTCCATTATATCACTTGGTACTGAAAATGAATCATCAGCATGCCCTAGATCCTTCTTTTCCACCAATTTGAATGTAGATTTGATCAAATCATTGTTCAGGATTTCTTGTATTGATTTACACTTGCTTAAATGGGCTATGGAAATGTCAAATTTGTTGCTTTTTGCTTTATTAAATTTGGATGCAACACTTGAACTTGAAGGCATATTTTGACTCTTCTCTTTATTAACCACAACAGCTTGGTGAGTTTCTTTTGTTAGGCGCAAAATTGCATTCAATGTCTTGTGGATTTGGGAATTTTCAAATTCCTCTAAAGCAGTTTTGTTAGTCTGATGCGCAGATTCCTCACTTACCTTTTGTTTCTTAGGTGGAGGAGAAGCACTTTCTTCAGTCTGTGAAACATCTAGTGAAAAAGTTTCATTTTCTAGATTAGCAGTTGATGAAGTTGGTTCATTTTTCTGAGGTCTAGCACTAGCACATTTTGTGAACAAACTAAATGACTGCTTTGCCATATCTCTTTTCTGCACTTCATCCTGGTATTTCTTTACTGCAATATCTAAGCTGTGGGCCCAAACTCTGGGACCTCTTGTATTGTAACAAATATTTTTTTTGGAATTAAAATGTTCCTCCCAGTTTTGCTTCTTTGAATATTTGTTCTTGCATTGACCACAAAAGTAACCCCTTTTAACACCCTCACTTTTCTCTCCAACTTCATCAATATTAGGATCCATTATTGATTATTGACTACCTGAAAAAATACAAAATAAGTAAAAGTTAGTAAATATAGTATGGTAAAAGTGAGTAAAAGTAAGTAAATATAGTACAATGAAAGTAAGTAAAAGTAAGGAAGAGTAAGTAAAAGTAGGTAAGTTAAAGTAAGTAAAAGTAAGTTTAAACTTAACTAAACTTTTCAATTCTAGAGTCATGGTGGATTACTTAAAACCACACAAGTAATATCTGGCCAATTTATCAAACCTGGCTGAGATCAATGGAACATAGTCCAATCCTGATAATTTTATATTAAAAAAATATACGTTTTAATAAAATTTTAATTATCAAAACATTGAAGCTTAACAAAAAATAAAAATAATTGTTAAATATGGAATTACCAACTAAACTTAAAATAACTAAATTTGTAATTTAAAAAAATTGGTTTGTACAAGAACGTATACGCAAAAAAATTGCATAACGTAATGGTGGATTACTTAAAACCACACAAGTAATATCTGGTCAATTTATCAAACCTGGCTGAGATCAATGGAACATAGTCCAATCCTGATAATTTTATATTAAAAAAATATACGTTTTAATAAAATTTTAATTATCAAAACATTGAAGCTTAACAAAAAATAAAAATAATTGTTAAATATGGAATTACCAACTAAACTTAAAATAACTAAATTTGTAATTTAAAAAAATTGGTTTGTACAAGAACGTATACGCAAAAAATTGCATAACGTCTAGCGGATGAACAAAACCCAAACCCAAATTTACTTTTTCTCATGGTCAAATTTACTGGAGCAATGCTCCCAAGATCCCAGGAATCTGGAGTCATGCCCATATGACGCCACAATAGTTGACAAAGCACGTGTAGCACTCGGTAGACACACTTGGTACCTAACTGAGGAGTTGGCCCCACTGGCTTTGTTCTCGTCCCAAGTACAAGAAAGGACAAAAGAGGAGATGAGGAAGGCACTGAAGTTACTAAGAGAGTGGGGCTCAATCATGGGGGCTATGGAAAGCCATATCTTCCCCCTGTCCCAGAAAGTGGCACTGCCCTGGTGGACCTAATTGGGCCTGACTCAAGCCGGTTCTTCACCATTTTAGGCATGCCCTATCAGTTTCTCCACAGCCCAGCCAGTGAATGGGCGGATCATGATGACTACCTGAACATGAAACGGGTTGTGGACAAGCTTCAGGTCGTCAATGAGGCTGCAGAGCGTGGTGTAAAACTTTGCCATGACTTTCTTAATGTTGCCAGGGATGAGGAGCGCTTTCAAGTCATCCTTCAAGTAGTTGAAAATGACAGACTCCACGTTCCTAATCAGCGCAAACGATCATCTGTTTCCGAACAGAAATCATGGTTTCTTGCTCTAGAGAAATAATACCTTGTGAATATATGATAAAACCCCTTAATGTACCATGAGAGAATAAGAATGATTAACTTTTTTGTGTTAGTGATAACAGCTTTTAATTAAGATAGGCAAATGATTTGTGTTAATATCCCTTATGATGGTTGTGTAATCTCATATATAGGCGCGTATGCCGTATAAGCAAAATCGCTATTTTTCAAATTGCTGGTGCTCACTCGAATATGCATGAATCTTCACAAAATTGCACGTGGGTATTTTTTATGTCAATATGCAACACCAAAATTTTGAACAGCATTGTAGGACAAAGTTGGGGCAACTGTCACACCCTAATCCTCGTACGACTTTGACCTAAGCAACGGAATCATCTTAGTTGCTCGTCTTTGAACTCTTGATTTTGTCTATATCTTTGCACATATGTGGATTCTAAAATTGGATCATGTACTCCAAATAGGGTCTAACTAATGATTTATAAAGAGGAACTATAATATCACGTGATTTGTACTCAAAATTCCAAGCTATAAAACCTAACACTTTGTTTGCTTTATTGACTGCTGCTGTACTTTTTCACTACTATTAAATCACCAGTGACTATAACTCCTAAATCTTTATCCTGCTCTACGCTTGCTAACTCATTCCCTGACATACTATATGCAAAACTTCCGTTAAGCGAACCTATATGTAAAGTTTTCCACTTATCGACGTTAAATCTCATTTGCCATGTGACTGACCAATCAACGATTTTATTCAGATCTTCCTGGATTTTACCTTTATCTTCATTATCGAAAACGATAGTGGTGTACCTATATGCGACAAGACGACCATCCTCTTTCCAAAAAATGCAAAATCTATTTCTGTCTGATTCCAATTTCAATTTAATTTGAAGAAATGCCTGCTTGATATCAGCTAACATAACATACTTATTGGTTATGAACTTACACATCAATTTAAATAAGGATCCCATTAAATCAATGCCTGGGAATGCTACCTCATTTAAAGAAGGCCAGCTTTTGGTTTTAAGACTGCAGTTAAAAACTGGGTAGATCCTAGTTGACTTGGGCAGCACCCTTAATTACTGGCTTGTGTGGAATCCATATGTAATTGTCGTAATTACAGGGATCAACATTTATTTTTTCTATAATACCTTTTAATTGATTTTGAAAAATTTCATTATACTGATTGGTAAGATCTGTCTTCTCAAGAAATTGAGTTACTCTAAAGTTGCCAAGGCTATTTGATGATGAGAGGGAATGAGATTTATTCGTTCATCATGCCAAGGCAATTCTACATGATATCTATTATTTCAAAGCTCAATCAAATCGTAAAATTGTTGAATTTTAAGCTCATCCGAACTTCCAGCATTTTCATTTTTTATGCCTATTGACTAAGCTATACAAATGCTCAAGTCCCAAGTCCAAGTCTGGTTCCAAATCCATTAAATTTAATGGATTAAAATAAGTGGGAGACGGATGCATAATCGCATTGACCAGCAATTCCACACCCCCATCAATTGAAGTGTCCTTTTGTTTGGGTTTGTTTACCTTGACCTTCGAAGTATCACCTACTTCACACACACACTCCAACCTCAACAGGGCAGCCTCCCTGAAGCAAGGTTGATTCTGGACAGTACCTCCTTGATTTGGTGATAATTTGGTATTTGTCTGTGCATATGAGTCAAACAATACCAAATTGCTTTTGATACCCTTAGGGCTTTGATTTTTGAAACTGTTTCATTACTTTGATTGTGACCATAGTCAGAAGCCATATTCCTATCTGGACCCTCACTATTGTTAGTAAATGGTTTAAAAATGGTAGAACCATGGGGGTTAGTAAGGTTAAAAACATAGGAACAATCCAAAGAAGGTTCACCGTGAGTGAAGGCTGAGATACTGCCAAATGGAGTTATACCCCAAGAGGTTTCCAGAGCAGCCCCATCAGAACAAGGAATGGTCCTAACATTGATCAAATGCTGGAAAATGTCAACCCCCAAAAGAGCCTGCACCCCTTTTACAGCATTGCCAGAGACACTGTTGAAACCTGTATCGGCCAACAGATATCCATTTTCTTTTATTTTTTGAATGGCATGATCCAACCCTGAGACTTCATAGTCTAAGGAAAGCTGGTCATCCACTATAAAGTTGAAGCTTTGAGATGACTTATTTGAATTTAATTTGATATTCAATTTGGTTTCCTCGATGTGCCTGTTTTGTGAACCAATAAATGTCTTTGTTATAGGAGTAGGGTTGAAGTTCTGGCAGGTCACCCTAAATCAAGTACAGCTGAGGCTGAAATGTATGATTGCTGGGATGCATCACACATTATGAGCAGGGTTGGTACCCAAAAACCCACCCAAAAACCTAGCACAATATTCTGCTGTCTTTTTTGTACTTCAGCATCTACTGCTGAAATCAGATATGGCTTTTTTCCATTATGAATACTGTGCGCAATAATAGGATCATTACCTACTGAACTCCAGCCATCTTGTATAAGGGTAATGGTACAATCATCAAGATTAAGGTCATTCTCCATTTCATGGATTACTTCATTAAGTTTTATTAACAGATCAGATGCCAACCTTTTCCTGTTTGGTGGTTCATATCCTGAGCTTAGACCTTTGATTAATTTTATAAATTCTTTATTTTCTAAAATGCTGAAGGGTATGTTAGCTGAAAAAATGAACCTTGCAACTTGTAAATCTAATTCTTCCTTTTGATCCATAGTTGTTCTTACCACAAATGGTGTAATTGATCTTTGCCTTTTATGCTTTATTGGTGTTGAATGACAGAATGTGGATGATGAAGAACCTGTACTGGTGTCACTCATTTCAGGCACATTTTCACCTATAACACTGGTCTACAAATTTTGAAAAAGTTTGTGCTTTGGAGTTAAAATGTTTCCTATTATGGATTTTGGGGTGCTGAAAACGAATATGACCATAAAAACAGTCGATTGACTACAGTTTCCAAGAAAATTTAAGTTACACATTTTTTGTATATGTATACCATATATTAGTAACATACCTGTATAATGCAGTCACGTATATTGATTCAACCTGTTGCTTCTTTGCTTGTCTCTTGTATTCAACTTCTGGAGCATCTCTTGTTATTGTCTAGCAGTAGTCTGCTAACAATGATGGACTCCATTTCCCCTGGTAGTGTTTCTCCATCGCTGAGATATCCTGGTGGAAATGTTCATGATGTTCATCGCTGACTGCTCCGCAGTTGGCTGGAAAAAATTCCAGGTGCGAATGGAGGAAATGTATCTTTAAAGCCATATTGCAGCCCATTTTTTGATAGGACAACAGCAGGTTTTCCACCAGCTCCCTGTAATTGTCAGCTTTGGTATTTCCGAGAAAATTGGTTGCTACTAACCGGAAAGCATTCCACGCTGTCTTCTCCTCACCACCTAGGATATGGTCAAACTCCTCATCTCTAAGAAACTCGTGGATCTGTGGACCAACAAATATACCCTCCTTAATTTTTGCTTCACCAAGCTTTGGGAATTTACCACCGAGGTGCTTAAAAGCTGCCCCCATTTTATCCATAGCCTTAACAAAATTTTTCATGATGCCCAGTTTGATGTGGAAGGGTGGTAAAATCTTGCTTGATTCTACAAGTGGACGACACTGAACATTTTTTGTTCCAGGTTCCAATGAGTGTCGGAGTGGCCAGTCCTTCTTGATGTAATGAGAAGTCCTAGCCTGACTATCCCATTCACACAGAAAACAGCAATACTTAGTGTAGCCCGGCTGCAGTCCAAGCACGATAGCAACAACTTTCAAGTCACCACAAACCTACCACTGATGTTTGTCATAGTTTATGCAGTTCAAAAGTTGCTTCATGTTGTCATATGTTTCCTTCATGTGGACTGCATGACCAACTGGAATTGATGGCAACACGTTGCCAACATGCAACAAAGCAGCTTTTAGATTCAACTTTGATGAATTAATGAACAGTCTCCACTCATCAGGATTGTGAATAATGTTGAGAGTTGCCATCAGACCATCGATGTCATTGCAAGCTACAAGGTCACCTTCCATGATGAAGAATGGGACAAAATCTTTTTGATGGTCACAAAACTTACACACACCAACATTTTCAGTGAGGAGATTCCACTGCTGCAATCTAGAGCCCAACAGCTCTGCCTTACTCTTTGGCATGACTCCAGATTTGAAAAAATTTACTGGAGCACAGCTCTGAATTTACTTTTTTTCCCCTTACACCACTAGATAGGTTAATGATAGTAAACTCTTGAATTGACGACATACCAATTACAAATTGTTTTAGCTAAACATAATAATACAATAATGTACAGTTTATAACACCTTAAGTTTATTTATTCATTGCAGCAGCAACAGTGGATGATGTTAGACCTTGCATGTAGGCATTTGTTGTGAATTTACCATGATGTATGCTTGGCCACTGATCAATGGCTTTCTGTGTGATCATTACAGCAGATCTAGTGCCTGGAGCTGGACCCTCCTTCACAATTCTGCACAGCTTAGTCAAATGAGATGGCTTAATGGATCCTTTGTGTTCAACAATGTAACCAAGAATGGAGAATGTCCCTTCAGCTGGTGCTTCACTCCAGGCAGTTGATCCATCTTTATCAAAATGCTTTAATATCTCTGTGATTCCTTTCCACAGCTGTTCTATATATTCTGTCAGCCAATTTATCACTGAGTCTTTTGTAAAACTACTTTCAGATCTGGTTCTGGATGGTCTAGCAACTTCAGCAACCTGGTAGTAATCAGAATGTTTCTTGATGTATTTGTAAACTTCGTTTAGGATGTAATCCTCAGCTGTTAGTTCCTTTTGCTGCCCTGTGGTATCGTGCTTAAATTCAGAAACTACATTTGCATTTCCTCCATTAGCTAATTTGGAAATTGTTTCCATCACTCTTAACATAACAGTTTTCCCTCCTTCTTTATAAAATATATTTTCTACAAATTCTGCACTAACTGGTTTTTTGAGCTACTTGCAACATAATCTTTGTTACATAGGAAATCAATACATAGAACTTGGCACTAATTTCTTTCTCTTGTGGATGATAAAAAAAAACAATTTTCCACAAATCTGTCAAATTGATCAAATTCGTAATTAACCATGCAAGTATCAGATTTGAGTTTTGGTCTCTTAAAACCAATGATATTGTCAAGAACCATATTGGTATAGTCAAGGCCTGATTTCAGATTTGAAGTGTGATTCTGAATAAAGTCTAAAAGCTCACTTAGTTTACAAATTTTCTTCAATGCATCAACGTGGGCTCTGTTCACAAGATGCATTAAGTCCCTTTGAAATTTTCTCCAAACAACTTTTTCATTTCGTTTTTAAATGGCTCATTGTCCTTACAGAAAGCCCCATCTCTAACCATTCCAGATACCTTGGATTTAATTGCTTCTTCAGATAGTTTCAAGTGATTAGGAGACTTCAACACATCAAAAATTTCATTGGCCAAATAAACTCCTGATTTGCTGCGTACTAAATTTATCCCAGCAAGTTTTACAGTCTTATCTTCTTCACTCATAACTAATACAACTAGCATGCTTAATCCCAAAATTGTTCCAATGTCAGCTGTTATTGTTACTGAAGTTTGTTGTAAGAACCACTTTACAGTTTGTTCTTTAAGTTGATTATCTAATAGCTCACAAATTGTCTCGCACGCATGTGTGCTATGATTCAAATTTCCAACCTCACAACCTGACCTATGTAATACAGCTAGTAGTACTGGATATAGAGCCCATGCAGTGTTTGTTTTCATTATGTAGTATAAGATGTTGCCACATAAGTCTTCTATGCGTTTAGTAGTGTTCCGAGAAGATGTTTTCATCACTTCATAAACAGCAGCTCTTTGATGATGCTGAAGTTTAATTAAATGTCTCTTCAGGTGGGTTTTCAGATTTCTAAACCATCTCTCTTGATTTTCTCCTTGTTTGCATACATAGGTTAAATCTTTAACATTGAAGTAACCTTTTATGTTAGAATGTTTGTCTGAGCACATGCTTTGGGGTCTGTGCAAGCTATGCAATATAATGTAAACATTTTATCATCAGAAGCATCATCAATATCTTCTTGATTATCATCATCTTCATCCTCAACAGCTATATCTACATCAGGCATATTAGTGTCACTATTTGCAATGTTTTCCATTATATCACTTGGTACTGAAAATGAATCATCAGCATGCCCTAGATCCTTCTTTTCCACCAATTTGAATGTAGATTTGATCAAATCATTGTTCAGGATTTCTTGTATTGATTTACACTTGCTTAAATGGGCTATGGAAATGTCAAATTTGTTGCTTTTTGCTTTATTAGATTTGGATGCAACACTTGAACTTGAAGGCATATTTTGACTCTTCTCTTTATTAACCACAACAGCTTGGTGAGTTTCTTTTGTTAGGCGCAAAATTGCATTCAATGTCTTGTGGATTTGGGAATTTTCAAATTCCTCTAAAGCAGTTTTGTTAGTCTGATGCGCAGATTCCTCACTTACCTTTTGTTTCTTAGGTGGAGGAGAAGCACTTTCTTCAGTCTGTGAAACATCTAGTGAAAAAGTTTCATTTTCTAGATTAGCAGTTGATGAAGTTGGTTCATTTTTCTGAGGTCTAGCACTAGCACATTTTGTGAACAAACTAAATGACTGCTTTGCCGTATCTCTTTGCTGCACTTCATCCTGGTATTTCTTTACTGCAATATCTAAGCTGTGGGCCCAAACTCTGGGACCTCTTGTATTGTAACAAATATTTTTTTTTGGAATTAAATGTTCCTCCCAGTTTTGCTTCTTTGAATATTTGTTCTTGCATTGACCACAAAAGTAACCCCTTTTAACACCCTCACTTTTCTCTCCAACTTCATCAATATTAGGATCCATTATTGATTATTGACTACCTGAAAAAATACAAAATAAGTAAAAGTGAGTAAAAGTAAGTAATATAGTACAATGAAAGTAAGTAAAAGTAAGTGCTTTAAACTTAGTAAAAGTAAGGAAGAGTAAGTAAAAGTAGGTAAGTTAAAGTTAAAAGTAAGTTTTAAACTAACTAAACTTTTCAATTCTAGAGTCATGGTGGATTACTTAAAACTGCACAAGTAATTATCTGGCCAATTTATCAAACCTGGCCGAGATCAATGGAACATAGTCCAATCCTGATAATTTTATATTAAAAAAATATACGTTTTAATAAAATTTTAATTATCAAAACATTGAAGCTTAACAAAAAATAAAAAATATTGTTAAATATGGAATTACCAACTAAACTTAAAATAACTAAATTTGTAATTTAAAAAAATTGGTTTGTACAAGAACGTATACGCAAAAAAATTGCATAACGTCTAGCGGATGAACAAAACCCAAACCCAAATTTACTTTTTCTCATGGTCAAATTTACTGGAGCAATGCTCCCAAGATCCCAGGAATCTGGAGTCATGCTCTTTGGTAGTTCTAAATCTCTGATAAGGTCATTTAATTCATTCAGAGTTATGTGCAGTTTAGAAGATGTTAAGTTATAAACAAATTCAGGGTCTTGTGAAGTTGAAGGCTCACAAGTTTCGCAGGTTCCTTCATTCTCCTCATCCTCTGACTCCAGGGAGAATGAGTGTCGGGGCTCAGGAATGGGTAATCCTTCGCCGTGAGGTACTGGGCATATAGCAGAGGGTATATTTGGATATTGTAAAATCCACTTTTTTTTCTTGCAAATACCTTTCTTGACTGGAGGCACCATGCAGAAGTAACAATTGCTGACATGATCTGTTGGTTCCCTCCACACCATTGGCACTGCAAAAGGCATAGCTTTCCTTTTCCGATTCAACCACTGGCGAAGGTTTGTTGCACAAGTATTGCAGCATATGTGTGGGGCCCAGCTCTTGTCCTGATCTCCAATCTTACGGCCAAAATAAAGATGATAGGCTTTCCTAATCACGGCGGTTATAGCAGGCTTTTGTGATGCAAAAGTCAATTCTCCACAAACATAACAGAAGTTATCTACACTGTTCACGCAATTATGAGGCATCTTTGTTCAAATTAGGCTGAAAAAAATTCAGTTTCAAAAGCAAACACTAAAGAGTTTGACAAGGGTGCACTGTATGACTTCCGCGAATGAACTGATGTTGTGGCATAATATGTAGATGCCTGTGACACATTGATGCCTTGACTCTACTGCGCATGTACAGTTATATTTTTTTTATTTTAATGAATTAATGTAATTACATTGCATTTTAATAATTTTAAATTAGGTAAGGTTAAGTTAGGTTAGTATTCCATTTATATTATCAAAAACATTATGGGAAGCAAATATGCTAAAATGATCCAATCAATTTTTTAATAAATAATTTACAAATACATAATGTTATAGATAAACTTAAAATTATATTTTATTATATATATATGTATATATTTACATTAATTTATTATAAAAAAAATATAACCGCGCATGTGCAGTAGAGTCAATGCGTCGATGTGTTACAGGCATCTACATATTACACGACAGATGCAGTCCAGTTAGTAGGGTGCAGGGTTGCCTGATATCTTTATAAATAGTCAATTGGCAATTTTAGGCATCATTTTCGTATTCATTGACCCAAAATTAGTAAAGATTGATTACTTTTATTTCTGAAGCATTTTGGCTGTAGACCAGTGTAATCTTTGGATCATCTTTGCCAGAAGCCCAAAGTTGGAGGAAGTGAATCAGTTTCAACTGATGCTCCAAATTTGAGTCTCGGCATGCCTCTTGCCTCATTTTCAAAACATTCCACTTTTCTTTTACTGCATTTCTGTAGATGTTTCACTCTCTCAATTTCTCAAGTGATACTTTCTTTGCAATGATTGCATAGTACTCTAGTAGGCTGATCACTTAATAAAGTCATCTCATCCCATTCGCTAGCTTTAAATCTTCCACCTCTATAACTCTTTGAGTTTGGCATCTTAAAAATTTGAACTTAAGTTAGGTCTAAATCAGGGATGGGGTCAAATACGTATTTGTATTTACAAATACACAAAAATGGATATTTGCATTTGTATTTGTATTTGAGAATTTAAAAAGCTGCATATTTGTATTTGAACTTGTATTTGAGCCTTTTATTTGCCGTATTTGCTTCAAATAGTCAAATACACTAATGTAATATAACTGTGCATATAACTACAAATTGATATGAACAGTAAAAATCAAACATTGAGAAATATGAATTTATTTTCTTTAATTATGCAAAAGTGCAGAAATATCAAGAAGTGTGAAATAATTTTCTCTAATAAAAATAATAAACAAGAGGAATTTGTTACTTTTCTTGCCTTGGTGTGAAAATGAAGTCTACTTTGATAAGAGCCAAAGTATTGCAATGTTAAGTTTTATACAATAAGTACTATACCAGTATTGTCTTACTTGAGGGGTAGCCGAAGTCAAGTAAATATTATCCGTTTATATTTAGGATGAAATTGGTACGAAATTTGCAAATACAGTAAAAATTGTATTTGCATTTTATTTGTATTTGAAGCTTCATATTTGTATTTATATTTGTATTTGGGGATTTATAAATTCGAATATTTGTATCTGTATTTGAATTTGGCCGTAAAAAAAATAGTGTATTTGTATCTATATTTGTATTTGGGCAATTGTATTTGACCCCATCCCTGGTCTAAATAAAGCTGAAATCTGTGGTTAAGAAATAAAGGAAAGATCTAAAATTAAAATGGAGAAAATTCTGTCATTATTATCTCTTGTATCTGAACTTTCTGTGAAATAAAGATGTCTTTTTAATATATATTGTAGATTAGATAAATAAATTAATAAAATAATAGATATATTAGGCACTACATAATTATTGAACCTTTCTAAAAAAATTTTCAACCCATCAAAAACCCAAAAACCGAGTTGGTTTTTTTTGTGAAATACCCAGGTTTTTGCCAACCCTGAATTTATGAGCCTTACCCCTAAACGCAAACTCTTAAGGTCAAAGTGGGAAGCAAGAGTTCAGATGGTTTGGATTTATTAGAATTAGACAAATTGGTTGAGAGTACACTAGAATGGACGATCAATTGCAGTCATCCCCCAGTCAGGAGTTATTTTTGTCAGAATTAGAACACAAAGCTGAAATATGAGTGTGTGCATTACAGAAAAGACACACACAAGTCAGTCTGTATTCAATGGCTAGACACTTATTATTGGAATGCTTGGAACTTGAACAGTTTGAACATAATTTTAAAGTGAGACAACGAGATCTACACTTCTCTACACTATTGAAACTCGAGCATTTTAACATGGAATGCTCTCCCGTACAAAGTTTACAGAACTTTGTAATTTTGGGCTTAGCACTCATTTGATTTTGATTATCTGCTTTAGGTTTAGATGAACTCGACAGACTTGAGCTTCAGTTTTAAAATTCTGTAAAGTTGGAGCTGCTTTATGAATTGAAGAGTTAAATTTGCTCTTCTCTTTGTTCTTAAACTGAGTTTCGTTTTCAAAGGGCTTTTGGGACTTACTTAAATTGATGTTAACATGCCTAAATTTTTCTAAGGTTCTGATAACTGAAATGTAATTGTCCAATATTTGATTGACAGAAGGATAGTTAGATTTTACTTTGATTCAGCTCATGCCTAAATGATAAAGGTAAGTTTTGAAAAATTATGCGAGCAATCAATTTATTTTCTGCTGAATTTTCAATAAACAGATGAACTCCATAGCCCTTGAGGTCAGGGTTGGCAAAATCCCGGATTTTTCACAAAAAACCCAACCCAACTGGGTTTTTTGTTTTTTGATGGGTTGAAATTTTTTTTAGAAAGGTTCAGTAATTATGTAGTGCCTAATATATCTATTATTTTATTAATTTATTTATCTAATCTACAATATATATTAAAAAGACACCTTTATTTCACAGGAAGTTCAGATATGAGAGATAATAATGACATATGAGAATTTTCTCCATTTTAATTTTAGATATTTCCTTTATTTCTTAACAGCAGATTTCAGCTTTATTTATTGAGCGGAGTCGTGTTGGGCTAATGTAGCGAGTGGCATTCCTCAGGGTTCTGTATTGGGCCCCTTGCTTTTTCTTATATATATTAACAATTTAGATGTTGGCCTAGTCAGTACAGTTTCAAAGTTTGCGGATGACACGAAGCTGGGTGGTAGGGCGATTAATGAAGAAGAAAGAGGTAAAATCCAGGAAGATCTGAATAAAATCGTTGATTGGTCAGTCACATGGCAAATTTTACATACAGGTTCGCGTAACGGTAATTTTGCATATAGTATGTCAAGGAAAGAGTTGATAAGTGTTAGAGCAGGAAAAAGACTTAGGAGTTATAGTCACGAGTGATTTAAAAGTAGCGAAACAAAGTACAGCAGTGGCCAATAAAGCAAACAAAGTGTTAGGTTTTATAGCTTGGAATTTTGAGTACAAATCATGCAATATTATAGTTCCTCTTTATAAATCATTAGTTAGACCCTATTTGGAGTACACAATCCAATTTTGGAATCCGCATATGCACAAAGATATAGACAAAATCAAGAGTTCAAAGACGAGTAACTAAGATGATTCCGTCGCTTAGGTCAAAGTTGTACGAGGATAGGCTTAAAGAGTTAAAATTGACTACACTCGAGACTTGGAGACTAAGGGGTGATCTAATCCAGGTTTTCAAAATTATGAATGGGTTCGATAACATAGATAGAGATAGCTTTTTCGAAATATTGCAATATAATAGTACTAGAAATAACGTGTAAGTTGACAAGTAGAAGGTTCGAGACAGCAGTTGGCAAAAACTTTTTTACACATAGAATAGTAAATAGCTGGAATAGTTTGCTGGTAGAAGTAATTAGTACCACGTATATAAACATGTTTAAAAATCGATTAGATGCATATGTTGATAGATTGAGTATAGTTTAAGGTAGTAAAATTGAGGGTTGGATAAGATAGATTTTGATTCTCTCTTCATTAAAGATCACAATAACCAGACTAGAGGTCATAGTATGAAATTATTTAAGCCAAGATGTAGAACAAATTAAGAAAACAATTTTACAAGTGTTGTGGGATATAGGGAGGCAGCATCTTGGGTTAGGGGATACTCTCTATCCTTACACACCCCATTTAGAGAGATTCCTCTGCTGAGCAGTGCCCCCCATAGTACTGTGAGGTATTGAAAAACTCATGATCTTCACTTGCCCCACAAACACCTTTAAATGGGAGACCCAAAATGGGTGCGCACACATTTCTACATTACTGTACAGTCTTTACAGCCACACCTACACTTTTCCTCCTAACAATATATATTGTCATGTATATGGTTGTAAATTGTGACTTGGTCTGCAATTGATATGGACACTGACTTATTGTTGGTTGGCAAGGTACTGGTATTGATGGATACGGTACTGTAATGAAATTGACTGGATTCTTTGGATTTGATATATTTGCATGTTGGTTATAAATATATATAGAGTGTAACACATTTGTGGATAGTAGTCTATTATGACTTGATCCTCTGGATCCAGAGATTCTATCTTTAGTTTTAAATTGATAATTAATTCGTTTTAAATTTATAATTATTTAGTTTTGTAAAAATTGGTTGTTGCCAATGTACAGGCAGTTTTTACATAGTGGAGCCACCTCGATGGGCTGAAGTGGCCCCTAGTGTGCCCACTATAAAAATTTCATATGTTCTTATGTTCCTTGTGGTTTGGAACCCATGTAAAATTGTAGGTCCCCTCTGCCACCACGGAGGACATGCCCAATACACAATTACGAACACAGGTAGACCAGCCATGAGTGGATCCTTGGGTCTTTGTTGGTCTGAAACATTATAACATTTAGACAACTCAAATTTAAATTTTTAAGATGCCAAACTCAAAGAGTTTAGAGGTGGAAGATCTAAAGCTAGCAAATGGGATGAGGTGACTTTATTAGGTGATCAGCCAACTAGAGTACTATGCAATTATTGCAAAGAAAGTATCACTTGAAAAATTGAGTGTGTGAAAAATCATCTAGAGAAATGCAGTAAAAAAAGTGGAATGTTTTGAAAATGAGGCAAGAGGTATGCCGAGACTCGAATTTGGAGCATCAGTTAAAACTGATTCACTTCCTCCAACTTTGGCTTCTGACAAAGATGATCCAAATATTATAGGTGAAAATGTGCCTGAAATGAGTGACACTACCAGTGCGGGTTCTTCATCATCCACATTCTGTCATTCAACACCAATAAAGCATAAAAGGAAAAGATCAATTACACCATTTGTGGTAAGAATGACTGTGGACCAAAAGGAAGAATTAGATTTACAAGTTGCAAGGTTCTTTTTTTCAGCTAACATACCCTTCAATGTTTTAGGAAATAAAGAATTTGTAAAATTAATCAAAGGTCTAAGATCAGGATATGAACCACCAAACAGGAAAAGGTTGGCATCTGATCTGTTAATAAAAGCTAATGATGAAGTAATCCATGAAATGAAGAATGACCTTAATCTTGATGATTGTACCATTACCCTTATACAAGTTGGCTGGAGTTCAGTAGGTAATGACCCTATTATTGCGCACAGTATTCATAATGGAAAAAAGCCATATCTGATTTCAGCAGTAGATGCTGGAAGTACAAAAAAGACACCAGAATATTTTTGTGGGTTTTTGGGTGCCAACCCTGCCAACATGGCAACATACGTTGGTGACAAAATGGCATTAAAAATCATTAAAAATTTTCCACTTTTTTAATACTAGTAAAATAATTGATATTTAAATGTTTAAGATTATTAACTTTAGTTTATTTGTTGATAAATTATGTTCATTTAAATAAATTTTTATTTAAATAAATTTATTATATTTATTCTATTTGTTCAAAATTAATTAAATATATTAAAAATTGCTATGTTGCCAAACGCATTTCTGAGACTTCCAGTATAACCAATCAGCACTCTAGGACACTATTTTTGGCACGAAAAATAAAATTAAGTAAATAAAGTAAATATTTTTTAAGCAGTGTTGCATTTGTGCTAGCTCGCTGATTTTTTGCTCTTGGTCTTTATAACGCGAGTAATTTACTGAATTTGTGTTTAAGTAATTGTTAGTTTTTATATTTTTAAGCTTTAAACACACAAATATCTTAGGAGCTGAATAAAGGCCAGCAGGGCCCAGCCAGTTCAGCCTAGATCCCAAGAACCTGCATACCCAAACCTACAGTCCACACCCCCAATAATTTCCTCGTATACCTTTTTTCTAAACGTCTTTGAAAACGTTATTCATTGATATTGTATGCTATATAAATATATATATTATTATTATCAGAGGTGTAACTAAAAGAAGAAATGCCTGTGGCCTACTGTTCATAATGTGCCCCTTTGTAATAAAGTAAGTAAGTGACAGTTTAGTTTGGGATTGAAAAAAAGTCTTCTACGTTTTCTATGATTTTCATGAGTAACTTTCATATTGTAATGAACAGATGTATATAATGCAAACTCACAAGGAAAAAGAAAAATGATTCCAAGGCCTTTCATGTATTCAGAAGTACACCTCATCATTCCCTGACTGTGTATTAATTAGATTTGATTTTGGTCGAGTTCAAAATTATATTAAAAACTTGCAGGGATTTACAGGTCATGACAAAATTACTAGATTTTTAAAATATCCATAAACACTCTTAGGGGCAGAATTTACTGAAGCTTTTTGGGGGCCCTCTCAGTGACAGCTGGCTGGTGGAAATTTTTGATCCAGTCTGCGCCTGGGTAGGTGGTTGCGCTTCCCTTTTTAAAACTGCTTTCACTCCTGTTAAAATTTGTTCAAGATTAGCTGCACCTTCATTTGACAAGAATGATGCATTATTTGCCTCAGATGGTTGAGGTGTTTGCAAATTAGGCCTCTGATTTGAACTTTCAAACTGATGTTTCAAATTAGCTAATGTGTTTATTTCAAAATGGTAATCTGTTTGAAACTCCAACTCTCTATCAAACAAAGATTTGTGTACTTTAAAGAATTTGTGAACTTGATACTTATTTATGATATCATCATCAACTATCCTAATTTGATCCAGATGAGAATTTATGATCTTGGTTTGAGCTCACAAGATTTCACTATTTAATTGTGAATTTGCTAAAAAATCTTTTGTTTTATTAATAGCGAGCGTAACTTTACGTTTAAACACAGCGCGTTTATGTACTAAATCATGTATGGCTTCTTTGCAATTAGCTACTATTGATGCACAATCTTCTGCATCAAAATTGGAATTGGGAAGTGCATAGCCCAAAACAGTATCTTCAAAGTCTGAGTCAACCTCAGACATCATTAATGAAATTTAAGTTTAACTCAAATTAATAGTTAAGAACCAACTTAATAATGAAACACTCACTTAAAGAATCAACTTAAATTAACACTCAAATTATTTTTCTAATAACCTGACCTTAAAAACACACCCTAAATTAACTTTAAATACGTAAAATTTAAACATCAAAACCTAACTTAATGAAATAATTAACCAAATGTTTAACAATAAACACTTATAAATTCTAACACCGTAAAAACAAAATTAATCCAAGTTAGTGTAAATAGGACCAAACCACTTATAAATAAACTCAAGCCACACTGTAAATAGGCAAACCAACAGGCCTAAGCTACCCAAGTAGGCTTAGCCCAACTAAAATACCTAAACTATGTAAATAGTCTAAACCTTGCCTTAACATCTAAAAAACTTATATATTTTTTTAATAGCCTTAAGTAGCTTTAACATTGAACTTAAATCAACTTAAAATAATTAATGAAACTGAACACAAACAAAATATCCTGAATAAGTCAAAATCAATAAGGAAACATGGTTCTTCAACCTTACAGTAAATTTTTACCACAGCAAATTTTGAGGCAGCACTGTTTCCACCTAAAAGCTCCCTAATATCTAGTCGCCTAAACGATAGACTAAACTAGCTAAGTAATTGACTAGATTACCCAGGCTTTAGACTAAAGCATAAAGCCAACTATAATCCTGATCCAAGAATTTCTTATCAAGTTATTGCAAAAAAAAAAAGATAATTGAATTTGAATAATTTTAAAATTTTGATAAGAAATTTTGGCCTGATCAGGGTTAATGAAATTATAATTATAAACTCCACTTACCAGTGTGTGTAAAACTTGTGAAATAATTTAATCTTACCATATGGTTCATGAAATTATGAATCAAATTGCAAATTATCTAAAAAATCTAAATAGAAAAAATACCTATAAATAATTGATTAAATATAACTAACTTTGACAAAATCACTTGAATATTTTTAAATGAACAAAACTTCAAAGGACTATGAATATTTAACAGCATAGTTTTGAAATCAATTTTTTAAATCATCTGGAGCAAGTCCAATGACACAATCCCTCTTGCTCATTCTCTCTCTCAGCCAACTATAACGTCATTAGACGTGTTAACAAGCGAAGGTGACCACCCAACCAAAGTTACATTTGGAGGATATTTTGAAATTTTGATTTATAGATTTAGAAAAACTTAAAAAAATACTTATTTACATGATAATTTTAACAAATTATACCTAACATCCAAGAAGCTTTTTTAATAATTTAATTAATATGTTTTTCAACTTTTATATTGGAGAAATGTATTATACCAAGGTCTTTCTTTATCTGTACTTGTAAGTTCAGTATTATTTTTGTTGGAAGTGTGATGAGAGTTTTGTTCCCAAGTGCCTAACTTTACACTTATTGGTATTGAAAAGCAGTTTCCACTCCTTGGACTATTCTACAAGAGAGAGCAAGTCATTTTCCAATTGTTCAATCTTCTCAAGAGTGTTGACTGGAGAATAAACTTTGGTGTCATCAGGATCTGCATTGAATAATGATATAGCTGAAGTAGTTATTGATGGTTTCAGCAGTTTCTTTATTATTTTCTGTTCATCTTCCTTGTTCATTAATTATCTTAAATAGGTATTGGGGACTATTTTTCTTTTTCTGTTGGCATACTTGCAAAAAGCTTTTTATTTTCATATCATTGACTAAACTTTTCAAAACTACATTTTATTTTTCTGATAGTTCTAGTAGTTTTCTCTCTAATTTTAATGTATTGTTTAAGTTTGCAACTAGATTTAGTAGCTTTATATCTGTCCCAGGCGCAGGCTTTATCTTTACTTTAACAAACTTTATCTTTAGGGTCATTCTGTATCATTTCAAACACCTCTGGGCATGACCATCCCCGATTTCCTTGAAATTTTTTTTTGTATGGAGGGCTATGCGAGATGTCCAGAAAATAATTTTCAGACCTGGCTGACCCCTGGCACTCATGTTCTGGGGTTGCAAAATATTGGCACTCTGACCCAAGTGCCATTTTTGAAATGCATGTCTCTCAGGAACCAATAAAGATAGAAAAGTGGTTTTGGTGTCAAATTAAAGAGAAAAGAAAGCTCTATCACTTTTGTTAAACAAAACATCCTCTAAAACTAAAAATTAAAAAGTTTGAAGATGACCTTGACATTTGACCTTTATAAAAAAATGCCAATCTGATTTTTAAATCAAAATTCTTTTTGGATGCCATCCATTGTGGTTAACCTCCAAAAGCTTCATAACTGGCCAAGACGTAATAAAAAAGTTACATCCATTCCAATGAGACCATTTTTGTCAAAAAATGTACCATGCCCCTGAGTGCCAATTTTCAGAAATTAATATATCTGTTGCTATTGAACTTAGAATGATGTTTTTAACATCATCTTGTAGATGTCATGAATATCTATCATCTTTACTCTATAGAAATTCTTGTATAACCAAAAATAACAGTTATGAACTAATTATAGGAATTTAACCTCTAACAAATTGGTGATTTATTTTTTTTCAATTTTTAGAAAATATTTTTTTTCTAGTTTGCAAATAAAATCTAGTCCATTTAATATTACATATACCAAATTGTTGTATCCAAAGTTTAATTGAAGTTTTGGACCATAAATATTCAAATATTCACTACATTATGATGAATTCATTAAATGTTAGAAATAAATTTTGTATATATGCAGCATTTTATTGATATGATAATTTAACTCGCCTGTCTAAATTTTGGAAGTGTTCCTTGAGGGTATTTGCTGCTTTTCTTATTCCACATTTGTCAGAATGTAGGTTCTTCCAGTTTTTGTTGTTTGCTCCACCTTAGTTAAAACATCACATTGGCTCATTATTAGTATGTCTGGAGGTTGAGGTTAAGCAAAAGATGGGTTAGGTCCATGTGGATGTAGAAAGCTCGGTTCAACCTCTCCATTAGGTTGGCTTTCTGTATTTAAAATTACCACCAACCACCAATATCCATCATATACAACAGTGACATAACTATTATATCCCTTTATGTTCAGCTTATCTCTTACTTCAAAAGATAGTTTCTATTCTTGAAAATGGTGAGGAAAAGTATTCTCTCGCTTCTAGGGCTGTTTGAGAAATTGGCTTGAAGTAATGGAGTTTCTGAGTACCAGCAATTGTTTTACATTGTAAGAATCTCTCATCCAGAATTCTTTTCTCATCTTCATATTCTTTTACATTTGTATATTGACACTTTGTTTGGGATCGTTTCATTTGCAAATTGGTGAAGCTGTAATGGGGTAAGAAATGGTCATCACATGGGCACTGCAGACTTGCTTTGCTGGCTAATTGTTTTACAGTGCCTCCAACACCATCACAAGGACCTTTTCCATGGCTAGTAGCAAAAAAGTGCCATTTGGCCTCAATATTAAAACCTTTATGATGACAAAAATTAATAAAATTTTTCCTATTTTTATACTGTTCAGCACACATCCATCAGAGAAATGTATGATTTTGCTGGGATTGGTGATGTTCTCTTTGATGTAATTTATTAAGTATTTTTGAAACAGGTGTACTGCTACTGTGTCATGAACATTGCATTCTGAAATGATCATGAAACTTTTGTGTGCAATGTTATCCCATGTTCCATCCATGTAATACATCACAAAGGGATGTATGGCAGTCATCAAATTATTCCAGTGAAAGCTTTGCACTTCATCTTGCATTACAAAGGAATAGTTTTCTGCAAAGTCACCAATGACTAAAATTTAACCTTGTTTAAGAGATTCTTTTAGGGTGTGATAGTGAGAAGATTGCATTTTAACAATAAAATCATGCCATTGGTACAATTTCAATGTTGATGTGAAAGTTTTGATGAATTTGTCAACATTCAGTTGCATTGATTTGAGAGTTGAATGGTCAGTGGTTGTTCAGTTCTTAAACTTGACAAAATCTATTTGATGATCACCAAATACCTTTTGAATGATACATCAAATTTCTTTGAAATCTCCACAGTTTTGGCAAGCACCTAGAAGACAAGGTGCATTTGGTGGAGAACATTGGATCCAATTTAATCCAATCTCTTGGATGATCAATTTTGTAGTCTGTATCTTCAAATAATTTGTTGAATCTAGCCCCAACATTCATCAATTTCATATTCTGATGAATGGTACAAACTCATATCGAATGTGTTCCTGTAGAACCTGCCAACACACATTGTTTCAGTTGAAGTTCAGCAAATTTACAGAAGCCTACTTTAGCAGCAGGATTTCTTTCTTTGAACAGTTGGTAAGCTTCTTTCAAGTTACACAGGATTAATTGTTTTGGAAATGTTTCTATTTTCTATCAACAACTAAGCTTATGTAATCTCTCCTACCTGGCATAATTCTACTAACTTCTTCAGAAAGATAAAAGGAAATGATGTCAGTCACATTCTGTTCTAATCTTTTCCCAAGCTTTGTGTTAGGGTCAGACATAATGCCCTCCTCTTAAAATACCTTTCTAGCCACAGATGCCATATATATAGTTGTCAAATTTAGTGACAATTTTTCGCAGGCTCCAGCTACTTGGTAATACAGTGAGTATTTTTATTTTTTCATTCCTTAAAGATACTGATTTAAACTTCTAAGTTGATCCATGATTTCATCAAAATCATTTTCTTTTGATTGAACTGAACTTGTGCTTGGTTCTTCTAAACTAATGGGTGAACCTTTTAAATGTTCAAATTTTGCTTTCACACTGGATGTTAATCTGCTGATCTTCTTTTGTGCATATGATGTTCTTGATTGCAGTTTGTCAACTTTTAGTGGGGATTCATCCACTGCTTGCAACGATTCATTGAGAAAACATGCTTCATGTTGTTTTGATTCAGCTGGTGATTCATCTGTGGGCATTTCGATTTCAGATTGCGATGATGTAGGATCATCGCCAGTGGTGTAGTGCTGTGGGAATGGCGTTCCCTTACTTTTTTTGGTAGAAATAATGGCGTTCCCTCACTATTTCAAATAAATCCGAACTTACAAATCTCTAACGTCATGAAATTTTAATTCCTACCCCTAGAAGAAATATGAGAGAGAATCATTAACTGCTTCATTTCTTTTAGCTTTGACTGAGGCAATGCTAGCCTATAAAGATCTGGTGAAAGTCACCATGGCGTACCAGTTAACTTTTTTTTAGTTAATCATTCCAGTTGTTAGCTATTTTTATTGATCGTACTGGATGTTGTATATCTAATGACACTGGAAATACTGCATCTTCAACCTTGGAATATATCCTAATATCCAGTGCATATGACCTCAAAATATCCCTGAAATTGGTCAGATTTCAAAAGATTTCCCGGGGGGCTTACAGTTCCCCCGGACCCCCAGCTGTATGGGCTCGCCGTGCTCGCCATTGTCCCCCCTGCATCTGAGTAACACTTTCAAAATGTGTTCCCTCACTTCTTTATTTAGCACTACACCATTGATCATCGCTAGTTGATGAGGTTTCAGGAGTCGCCTTATTTTTTGCCATTTGCTCTAATTTCTCTCAGCATTGTTTGCAGAGTCTGTGGTCTTTGGAAAGATTCATAGATGGTAGCTTTTTTGGAATTAAATTGAAGACAATATGTAGATCCTTCATTCTTCTACTTCCCTTGTGACATTCCAGTGGATCTGCACATTTCAATTTAAACTTTGTGATCAAATCCATGACTGGCCTCCATTATGAGCCAATAAAATGAATGAATATCTATAATTTAGTGCAGGCCTATGAATTTAATACTAAAATAGCATACTACCAATTCCTAAAAAAATAAACAAGAATATAATAGTTAGTAATATAATATATATAATATATAATATAATCTAGCTCTGAAAAAATATGGATTATGGTCATCTGGGGTGAAAAAAAACATAGGGTATGTTGGGGTGAAAACGAACAGGCCCCTTAACCTCTTGTAGACGACTGGGTCAAATATGTACCATTCCCAAAACACGCACTTATAAGTTAACCCTACGAAAAATTTCGTCGTTAAAGGGTTAAAATAATTTTTAATATGAAGAAAATTTTTAAGAAATTTCTGTCAGGTAGCCCATTATATTCTTCAAAAGTATTGGTAAAATGATGTCTTTGTTCATTTCCAAGAAATGAGCACCGGAAAAAAAGTCAAAAATATGTAAAGAAAACTTTTTTTGCATTTATATTTTATTTGCTTGGCACTGAATTATTTTTCACTGTAGAATATTTATTAGGGGGGGTGGTCGAAATTTTGTATTCTTATTATCCGCACTGCTTGGAGTTTCCTTTGGGCCCCTAAACAACATACTGTAATTACACCACTATGCTCCCCCTTTTTTTAAATTGAAATGAAATTGAAACCAATTCTTTGAATAAAAAACCTGATAAATGACAAAGATTAAAGTAAATAATGATATAAGTAAAGTTAAAGTAATATATACTGTATATATATACTGGTCAAAAAAAGAAACGCAATTTTTGAGATTTATTAATAAACATGAGGACTCAGTATATAGTAAATGATTCTTTAACATAACAAACAGTCAATAACGCGTATGGCCACCCCTAGCCACAATGCAGGCTTGGAGTCTGGCCCTCATCGACCTCAACAGTCTCTGCAGGAAAGCAACAGGGATGGCCCTCCACTCTTCAATAATTGCATTGGTCAGTTCCCTGATGTTCTGTGGCTGATGCTGACATCTGCGAACTTGCTGTTCAAGTTCATCCCATGCGTGCTCTATCGGTGACATGTCTGGGCTGAAGGCTGGCCATGGTAAGGTCTGCACCTGTTGTCCCTGCAGGTATGCCTGCACTATCCTGGCTGCATGAGGTCTGGCATTGTCCTGTTGCAGGAGCACCAATTCTGGATGTTGCCTCATGAATGGAAGAACATGTGGGTGAAGAATCTCATCCCTGTAGCGCTGGGCAGTAGGGCAGCTCGTTTTTACACTTTTTTCGATATTTGATTGGGGGTAGTGCAGAAAAGTTGCGATTTGGAGAGAAAATAAAGTGTAAAATTTTTTTGATCTATGTCAATACCTTCCGGTGGCGGCTAGTCCTTAAAAATCGAAAAATAGGCCTAATGGGGTAGATTGGAAAATGGTTTTAAAGACTTACAAAATAAACAATAAAAATTTCAGCACAATCTGTTAATAACTTCCGGTGGCGTCTTAGCTGTTAAAATATCCAAAATATTGATTTAAAGCAAGTTTTAACAAGATGTTATACAAATGTTAATTCCGGTATATTTCTGTGCAAACAACCCTGAGAACACTATTATAGGCTTGAATAAATTAATAGCAGTCATTGAACAACGAACATTATATAAAAATTATATAAAATTATATAAAATTATATAAAATTTGTGTGTTTTTAGGCCTATTTTTCGATTTTTAAGGACTTGCCACCACCGGAAGGTATTGCCGTAGATCAAAAAAATTTTACACACTTTATTTTCTCTCCAAATCGCAACTTTTCCGCACTACCCCCAATCAAATATCAAAAAAAGTGTAAAAACGAGCCGCCCTACTGGGCAGTCAGAGCGCCATCAACAACCACCAGCTCAGTTCTTGAAGCAAAGGCAATTCCTGCCCAAACCATGACACTTGGTCCTCCCCATCTGTCATGCTCCACTACTGCAGCATCTGAGTATCGCTCCCCTGGTCGTCTGTATACCCTGACACGGCCATCAGAATTGGACAGTCTGAAGCGAGACTCATCAGAAAAGAGGACTTGGTTCAACATTCTTTGTGTCCAGTCACGGTGCTGATAGGCCCATTGCAGGCGTCGTTGCCTTCTTGCATCAGTGAGAAAAGGACCTCTGTAAGGCCTGCGGGATTGGAGTCCTGCATTACGGAGTCGGTTTCTGACGGTCTGGTCACTAATTCTGTTGTTGTGGATACCAGGTGTCTCTCTGGCTGTCTGATGAGCATTCCACTGCCGATGATGCAGGTGCTGCAGTACAATGTGGTGATCCTGGCGTTGGGTCATCACACGAGGTCGCCCACGTCTTGGCAGGTCCTGAACACTTCCTGTGGCATTGTACCATCTAACAAGCCTAGAGATTGTGCTGGGATGCACATGCATTCGTTGTGCAACTTGGACAGCAGACATGCCTGCATCCAACATGCCCAAGGCACGACCTCTGTTGACCTCTGAGAGTCGTGGCATGCCTCAATCGCGGGAAAAAGTTTGGTTTTCTCAACGGGCAGTGTGTATTCTGTGGTCAAAGAAAAAATGCATGCCTTCATAAAGAATACATTCAATTTAATCTCTGTTTATTGTTTGTAACAAAATGGCGTCTTAGCCGGATTAGCCAGGTTTAAAAACATGCACTAAGTGGCTTTAAAAGATTTGAACAAACATTTAACCATAATCTTGAGACTGTGATAATACCACTAACAACTTAAATTTTACACCATATGCAATCTAATTGCGTTTCTTTTTTTGACCAGTATATATATATATATATATATATATATATATATATATATATATATATATATATATATATATATATAAAATCTTTCTCTGTATATTACTTAAAGAATCAATTGAAGCATACTAAACTCAAAATATTCACCTTAAGAAATTTAATTGAATCTTATTAAAACCAAAATATTCACCTTAAGAAATTTAAAATCGTAAATTACTGACACCACTGGCCTTTCCATTGGAACACAGGTAGCTTTTTTCTCGACTCCAGTACATTCAAAATAAATTTCTGTTTTCGTAACCAATTCTATGTTGTGATGCTTCTGTTACCACATTTACAGCATGTTCTACTCCCTGGCTGTGACAGGGAAAAGGAATAAGCTGAAGTGGTTCATTTTGAACTTAAGAAGATCATCATTTGTCAAATTCTGTAAAATAGGTGGAGGGGTGATGGTTTCGTTGTCCCAGTCGATCATGTTAGGATAATTGTCTGTTTCAAAGTTTGGTGTTTTTGGCAGCTCAAAATTTCTCGCATTGGTGCTCCTAGTTCTTGCTCAAATGATGTGCTGAAGAGCCAGCTCTCTGACCTCTCTTCTTGTGTCTGTTATCATTGAGAGTAAGATATTCTCTGGGTGGGCAAAATAGGCGTTATTTCTGAGGACACACTCCATAATCATCTGATGTTTTTTATCTAAGCCTTTAAGCAAGTGCATGATATACCAAAAATTAGATGCTCCCTCATTTGCCTTTGGATGAAACTTTATCCAAAACCAGCCTGGAGCGTAAACCAGCATTATAATTTTTACCAGATCTTGAATGTTTTTGTCTGGATTCTGTGTAGACACATATAAGCGCAGGATCCTGTTTGCTCGTGTTAGCCATCTTGCATGATGGAGGGCACCTGGGGATCTGATGGCTAACGCTTGTGAGATGCGTCCAGATTGTATGCTAATGCACATTTCATACATATATTTTTGGTCACTGCTGAAACTTTTAACAATATCGGCTGAAACTCCTTTAATGTTGCCCTCTACAGGGGTATAATCAACTATATCCAGTTTGGTCAAATCCTCTCAGAGTTTATTTCCAAGAGAACCTTTGAAGGTGTTTGGTCCCAAAGTTTTTCCATCAATTGCTTCAAATACATGCCTGAAGGGTAGTTCGTTTGCATGCAAAAGGCAAATCAGCCATTGTACTGGCCTGTCCAGATATATATAATTCAATCACTTTTAGCACTCCGCCAATCCTGCCAGTGTTCACTGGGGTGCCATCACATAGCAAAGCTTTGAGGGATTCTTTGCTATTAGAATCAACTATAAAAGTTATATTTCATCTGCAATACAACAAGCAGTTCCGTTATCTGGAGCTATATGATCCATGTAAACATTACCAGGTTCTTTGACTATTATATACATAATGTTCTTCATACTCCATTCCATTCTTTGTCTTAGTTTGATCTTTTCTACCATCAAACCCGATGCCTTCAATCTGTGTTTTCTCTGATTTCACTTTGATTACGTTCTTTTTACCCACATGTATTCTCTCTTTTTCCACTTTTTTTCCTATCCAACATATTGGTTTCGTCTAATATTCCTGTATCCTTCAAAGCTGCATTTACTATAGCTGCAGTAGCTCTGTAACTTACACAGTATGTATCTGCTGTTATTGTTATCATAAATAATTCTGTTATGATGGTTTTCTCTCGGCTCAAAATCTGGAACAAAGTCAATATCATCGCTGTCATCATCAATTTTCATGCTCTCTCTCCCATAATATGTAAAGGGTCCAGTTTGCTGGTTGAGGCGACATTCATATCTAGGCTTATCTTGGCTCTTCTTTCTAATCCTTTAACTCTATCGTGTCTTTTTCTTGTGGAAGTCGTTACTCTGTTGATTGGTCCTAGTTGGTTTTTTCTTTGTTTGTGCCCCACAAAAGACTCCCACTCAAGCATTGGGACTCTAATATCACATTTGCAATCCGTTCGACTGATTTTTTATCGTAACAAGTACAAGTACAAGTACAAGTGCATACTGTGGAATTGGAGAAACTATTTTTTATATGTTTTGACCCCTCCTAATATTTATACTTACGTTGAAAAGTGTGAAGATGTGTATCTTGTAATGCATGAGGAGAAATAAAAGTCTGTGGCATAAGCCTTGTGAAGCTGTTTTTTTTAACCCCATGCAGGTGAAGCCTCTTTGGGGCTAAAAAGAACCTAAGTTTTATGTAGTAGTATTGGCACAAAATGGGAGAGAGTAGTAATGTTGAAATGTAATTGCAAATGTTGTTCAATGTTGCAAAGGGGTTATGCAACAAAAAGGGGTAGGGGGACATGCAATGAATGGGGGTTATGCAACATCAATGCTGCAAAGGGGGAAGGGTTATGCAACAAATCAATGCTGCAAAGGGGGAGAGGGGAGGGAGCTTTGGTGGGAGAAGGGAGGATGACGACCCCCAAAAGGGGTAGCCTTTTAACCTAAGAGAGGAAGAGAAAGGAGACGGATGTGGTTTCAATTTACTTTACAAGTGTAACCAATATATTCTGCAGGTTTATTATATCTGTAATTCCATTGACACCAATATTGTATGTTTTCAGGACCATATACAGTTAATGCTATATTTTTTTTTCACCCTTTTTCATGGGGTGAAATTTTTTTTAATTTTTTTATTTTGCCAATTAAATATTTTGCAGGAAAAAGAATTCTATTGCCATGTTATTATGACACCTGGCCTTTATAATGTGAACATACAGGTTTGTGTCCATCCCCAATAATAAAGTCGGTAGGCCTAAGTTAAGGCAAATTTTTTTTTTCACCCCAGATGACTATATATTTTTGGGTCATTCCATGTGAAAGACACTTTTTGACCATTTTGGGTATGACCATCACTGATTTCCTTGAAATTTTTTTTTGTATGGAGGGCTATGTGAGATATGGTATGGCCAGAAATGGTCTCATTGAAATGGATGTAACTTTTTTATTATGTCTTGGCCAGTTATGAAGCTTTTAGAGGTTGTTAACCACAATGGATGGCGTCCAAAAAGAATTTTGATTTAAAAATCAGAGATGGGCACTTTTTTTATAAAGGTCAAATGTCAAGGTCATCTTCAAAACTTTTTAATTTTTAATTTTAGAGGATGTTTTGTTTAATAAAAGTGATAGAGCTTTCTTTTCTCTTCAATTTGACACCAAAACCACTTTTCTATCTTTATTGGTTCCCGAGATAGATGCATTTAAAAAATGGCACGAGCCAGAGTGCCAGTATTTTGTGACCCCAGAACATGAGTGCCAGGGGTCAGCCAGGTCTGAAGATTATTTCCTGGACATATCTCACACAGAAGCGTACCGAAGGGGAGGGTGACAGGGGCAATCCCCCCCTACCCCCACCCCCACCCTTGAGCTAATAAATTATTTTTTTCCCAGTAAAATTGCCAGGTTACAACAGGATGAGAATGAAAGTGGAAAAAATTTTGGCACCTTTGGCACAGCTCTTGCCTCCCCTACTACTAAAAATCTAAAATGGCTTAGGATCCCAAAAACTCTTAATCCAGCCCTGAGAGTAATTTTCTTTTATAAAGGAAATGCTTAATCTTGAAATTAGCATTTTTTTATTCTTATATTAATATAAATCTGAGCATCCTAATTGCGGTTTGCATTGAATATTATGTTACTAATCAGATTTTTATCATAATTTTTATTTTTTTTATAATATAATTTTTATATTTTCATAATGTCTTAGCAGTAGCTAGTTAATCATCTCTAACTGAACAATAAGCTCATCATGAATGTACATAAAAATTATTTATCTATATTTCAATTATACTTCTATGATTAGTTCCAAGTTCACCACCCCCTTGGCAAATTTCTGGGTATGCCCCTGATCTCGCATAACCCTCTGTACAAAAAAAAATTTGAGGAAATTGGGGATGATCATGCCCAGAGGTGTTTGAAATGATACAGAATGACCCAAAATGCAAACTAAAGATCAAAATTTTAAATCTTATTAGGTTCTACAATTACATAGTGCTCTTCTAGTTCAGTTCTTCTGTAATATTTGCCATTCACTTCAACTGTCACCATTGTTGCATCTTTGCGACCATCTACATAAATAGCATCCACCAATTCAAACAATTTACCCTCTTTTCTTATGGCTTTGATATTTTTCACGTTCTCTCCGTAACTTGTTTCTGTGAAGTTCATAGTGCAAATTTACTCAATTTAAAGACAGTTATTTACGCAAGCTCCATAGGTTTTGAGTCTAGTGATGTACTGGATCACAATATAGCTGGATAACTGGATACCAGATATCTGGCTTTTTATTTTTGCTGGATACTGGATAATCCAGCTGGATCAAGAAATGGCTGGATATTTGGCCAGATCATGTATTCTTAAGGGCATAAAATTTTAAAACTCGCAATTAACTAGTGGTTTAATTAACTTTTATGGTTCCTACTAATTTTACAAAATCATTTTTCTCCTAAAATAATGCAGATTAGAAATTTTGTTTATTCAATAAAAAAAAAAATTCTATGAACCAAAAATAAAACGAAATTTCTTATATATTATGACAAAAACATTTTCTTTCTTAATATATAACTATTAACTGTAAGTGATAAATATAACTGTATGAAAATATATAGTTATATTTTTCATTGTTTTCAATAATTTCATATTTTTCATTATGAAAAGAAGTTTCTCAGCATTTTCCAGCAACAAATGGTTCCTGTTTTCAATATGAATTTTGCCTGCTACACTAAATAATCTCTCAGAAGTGACTGAGCTGGGTAGAGCACTTAATTACTTATGTACAAGTTTCTTTAACTCTTTATCCACGCTGTACGATTTCAGCAATATTCCCATGGATATGCATTGTCAGTAAAAAATGAAAGTGCTAATAGAAATTTTTCTCTTACTTTTCTAGTATGAAAAGACCATGAGAAATCCATATCCGACAATAAAATGCCTCAAAAATGTGATTATCTAGGAGAGATTTGATTTTGTATATAAAAGTGGAAAATTTTTTTTTTCCTTTGCCATAATTTGCGGATAAACTTGCCTGAATAACTCGGATAGTGTCAAAATATATCCCAAAGGCATAAATCTTATCTGAAAACCTAGTTACGTATCACTACTAATCATTTTTACCTGTAAAATGCAGCCCATATTTGAGGTGAATTTTAGTAAAATGTGCGCGGATCATTTGGATTCATACTGGGTAAAAGAAACAAAACTGTGTATTCATTCAATCAGTTATTATTTTGCTGTATATATATGAAATTTGAATATAAAATATACAAAATATAAAATAAAATATATGGTACACAAATCATGAGAGCATTATGAAATCTAAACACTTTCCTTGTGGAAATCATAATAGTTCGTACCCATATCAGAAACTTGGGATGTCAACTTCTATATACTTGGAGCAATATCTTGCAGTTTGTATTTTATATCTGAACTTTTATCTCATCTATTCTCACATGAAAGAATTTGAAATATCACTGTACTGCATTATTTATGAAGCAAAATAAATGTAACAACACAATACATAAGCCTTTGTCTGGCAACATTTGAACAATACAGTTCGCGAGACATTGGTCACATTTATTACTGATGCCAAACAGTGTGCCATAGCCAAAAATAGAATATAATTCAATATATCCTGTGATACTGGTAACTTGATAAGTTTAATTTCAAATTATTGATAAAATTATTTGTTCTAAACTTCAATGCACAATGGCAGAGAGAGTGCCAATGAAATCAGCTGTGTTTGAACACTTTACAATCACTAAAGATGGAAAACATTTCGTGTGTCAGTGTATGATACAAGATGATGATGAAGAAAAATACTGCGATGCCAAAATCAGTGCATATTCTGGCACTGATAAAAATGCACCTACCAGAGCATCAAATTTAAAAAGACACTTACAGCATCTTCATCCCAAAGTTTTTAAGGCTGTCATTGAGAAAGATGACAGAAGTAAGGAAACCATCCCAAGTACTTCGAAGCTAACAAAAGATCAGAAAACTACTCAGGCAGCAGTTACAAGATACTTTGTTAGTGACACAGTTACTGTAACAATGACAGCAGATATGTTCAAGAAGCACATCATTGAACTGGTGTCAAGGAATGGTGTACCTCTATCATTATTCTCACAACCAGGCTTTTATGAAGGAGTCGGAGACTCGGAGGTTTTGTGTACTGACTCCACAGCCCTGCTTGTCACCACGTTTCATTTTTGAATATCTATCAAACCTACAAAATTACCAAAACTTTAATGTTGTGAATGCAAATTTCAATTATAAACTCTTAGTTAAGTTCTAGTCAAAACAGAATTTATTACTGATCATTCTTATGATTTGCAAATCAATGAATCACATCATTATGTTAATAAAATTACCGTCACAAACAAATAATGTAGCTACAAAATTTACAAAAGTACAACATATTTTAAATCTTTTTATAAGGGACTGAAAATTTGAGTCTTATCTCGAAAATTCTTTGACGTTAATTTTGATAGGAAGAGGGAGCACAAAACTGAAAAGTGTCACTGGCACGAAGAATACAATAATAATTTTTTAAATTTTTATTTGAACGAGTGTTGAATCTGGGCCAAATTGTTTTTTTTTCATTGAAATTAGCAATACAGTCGACCCTCGACTTAGTCGTCACTGTCTTACATAATTTCGAGTTATGAGAAGCCCCCCATTGACTGTAATTGATCCGTCTTACGTAATTATTTCATGTTGTGTAATAGCTGCGTAATCGCAAATGTAGGGCGTGACTACTCACTGTCAGGATGCCGGGTATTTCACATTATTTCATTATTATTTTTACTATGCATTATATGAAGTGATTAATAATTTGGCAAATTAATAAATGTGAAATTAGGGATTATTAAATAATCTATGATAAAAAAGTGCCTGTGTGAAGTTGAAACATTGATGAAATAACACACTATAATTTTTTCTGTGATTTCTTAATAATAATTATTAATTACCATTATAATTCTGTTTATATGCACTGTTTTTATCAAAAAATTTAATTATTTTATTATTATCAATACTTTTTTGGGGTCCTGGAATGGATTACCCGATTTACATGTATTTTGGGGTTCGACTTACGTCATTTTCGAGTTAAATAACTCATCTTGGAACGGATTAATTATGTAAGTCGAGGGTCAATTTTATTGAAGTGTAAAAATACCACCTTTTATATGCTAAAACAGTTTTTTCTCACTTTCACTGAATGTAATCAATGTGAATGATAAAGAAAAATCTGAAAAAAGTCTTTTTGCATGAAAATGAACGTTTTAATTGTGAAACAACTGCAATTTAGTTACGAATATTTAATTTTTAGCTAAAAATTATCTACTTTTTTTTATTCATTGACTTGGTGTTTTTTGTGTTTAGAATTTGTTCTTTGGGAAATTGCAATACCCTGATTAATGCAGTTAATTCATCTGCAGAAAGTACCATGTTATGTGAATCAGCATTGATAGGGGAATGTAATCAATGTGAATGATAAAGAAAAATCTGAAAAAAGTCTTTTTGCATGAAAATGAACTAGTTTTAATTGTGAAACAACTGCAATTTAGTTACGAATATTTAATTTTTAGCTAAAAGTGCGCTCATCATTACATTCTTTTTTAATCTGTCAAACCATCTGCAAGACTGCGACTAACAACAGTAAAAGTTTCTTCATACATTAATGCTTTCAAATGAATTGTCATCTCACTATGCAGAATTCTTTTTTATTACAATCTTCAAGCCAAACAAAAAAAAGCAGTTCCCTATTTACCATTGTATACTGTACGTTGATATTTTCTATATTTTTAAAAATTGTGCTTATTTTTAAAATTAACTTTGTTCCGTTCAACATTAAAAAATGCATTTTTGTCAAAAATGTTTGCTACAAAAATGTGCAGGAGTGAATCTGAAGCATCACTGTTTGGGGAATGATGTCAAGGTTTTATCAGCATTGAATGAATCCGTTATGCGGGGTATGCCTGTACTCTACAATCTGAAAATGGAATAAAAACATTAATGTTGCACATAACACAAACATGATAAATGTAAATGCACTGTTGTTGATGTTGGCAAAAACCATGATTACACTACCCTACCCAAAATGGTATTCAAAGAGATAATCCGCGAATACACGAGTGCTGAACCTACAAATAGTGGGGTTCCTACCAGGGTTGTGGAGTTGGTCCAAAATTTTCCGACTCCGACTCCGACTCCGACTCCGACTCCACACATTGTAAAAATTCGACTCCGACTCCACACATTGTAAAAAATCTAAAAATCCGACTCCGACTCCTCTAGTGTTTCACACTATAATTATCATAATAATAAGACATTTCATCACCACCACACTAAGTGTGAAATTTTATATTTTATATTTAAATAAATATTAATTGTATATTCTGAAAATGTAAAAAAAAAATATTAAAAAAACTTAATCTAGGGGCTATCAATGAATAAGGTTTATTGACCAAAAAAACTAAATAACCTAAATGTTAGTATTTAGGATTTAGAAATTAAGGGTGACACAGGACACAGAAATTGGAGTCAGAGTCGGAAGTTTTTTACCGACTCCGACTCCGCCTGAAACGTGCGACTCCACAACTCCGACTCTGACTCCGACTCCACAACCCTGGTTCCTACTGTATTTTAACATTTAATTAAGCAATTTCTTGCAAATGAAACATTTGTACTTTTCAAGTAGGACCTCGTAAAGTAGTTATATGGTCATTGACATATATATACTATAATTTTAGGACTAAATGTTTGGCCTCTTGCCAAAAATGTAAAATTTGAGCATTTTAAACATGGATCAATATCAAGGAAAATGTAAAATAAATTGAAGCATCTCATTTTAGTAAGAATTTAGCTACCGTACCAGATAAAATGTATTTTTAAGACGGTTTTAGAATAAAATGTTGCTGTCAAATATTATTTCCCCCTGAAATTATAATAGAAGCTTAAATATATTAAGGATTTGAACCAAAGGAGCCATAATTTCTACTTAATTAAATCTGACTCCAATGTGTTTGGATGTATAATTGCATTATAGATTTATGGTACTGTGGGATTAGTTTTAATCTTTTTTTTTTTTTTTTTTTCAGAATGCCCCCCAAGACGAAAATTTTTGTTGGTAAATTGCCACCGGCGTGTAAAGACTATGAACTGAGGAAACTTTTTGAAAGATATGGTGAAGTCACAGAGTGCTCAATATTGGGCAATTATGCATTTGTTCATATGAAGGGGGAGGAAGAAGCGGCTAATGCAATAAGAAGTTTAAACAATTGGGATTTAAATGGTTTTAAAATCAGTGTTGAGGTAAGTACACCTAATCTCGAGTTATATTGGTCTCTGCAGAGTTGGGTTTGGGTGTGAGCAAATATGCAAATATTAATGTTCAAGATTGCTCGCAAATGGTCACCATTGACTAAATTTTATTTCAAATTCAGTTATAAATGGATTGAAGTTACAGCTTAAATGCTGGTACCAACAATCCATTTTATTTCATAAATCTTAAAATTGTAATGGGGGGGAATTTTTTTATATAATAGTTAATATCAGAAACAACTAAAGCTTCATAATCAAAATTGGATTCTGAAGCTTGGTGCTTCATGACTATAAATCAGGAGAAAAATCAATACTAATCAGTAATGAAATAACTGGTGCCATACTTGATTTTAATTCAAATTCCCAATTATTTGTTTGAAGTGGTGTGTTTTTGTAAAGCCATTTACCGAGTCTTTCTCACCTATGTAGGAGGGACTTTTGAACTCATTAATGCACTTGTTCTAGTTTAAATCTTGGCTCACTTTTGAAAAATTTATTGATTCAACACTCCAATCCAGACATGGTACTTGATTCATAATAGATTTGGTTCTGTAAGATATAGCTATATTTGATACTTGAAGTACCACACACTTCCTCATTTATAAAGTACTAAGTTACCTGTAATAATTTTAAGTTCTGTGTGTACCTAAAAATGGCATATGAATAGCAAAATAGTGTTGTGCTTTCATTGAGTAGAAACATGGTGTTTTTTGTAGAATAAGTCGTGTACAGTACACACCATAATCTAGAGAGATGTATGCATTGGGCACCTAATATGTATCCTGTAACTGATAAAAATGTAGCTTAGAATCTCTAAATGAACAGTAAAAACTTAAATATGTCTGAATTTACTAGTTTCATAAGCTTAACAGTTATATCATCAGAATAATACCATAATTGGCCAAGTCATTATTTGATGAAATCTGTCATAGGCAGTTATGGTATTAGTTGGATGATATGCAGCACAATAGAGTAGGAATAATAATAAGTTTAATACAGGATTACAAATTTCAAAGCTTCTATTCAGTCTACTTTGCTCACTGAAAATATGTAGTCCATGAGCCAGGGGTGACTGGTTGGTACTACTTTGCTCAAACTTTCACTTACAATTCAACCCGGACAATTCTGGTCATGTTCCTCCATCTCCTCCCCTCTCTGACTTTATGATGTCTGAAATTAGAATCTCTTCTAAAGATGTTTTTTCCTGCCATATCTGGGCTCAACTCTAGGAAGGTGTATGATCCTGATGGTGTTCCTCCTGTTCTTAAGAACTGCTTCTGTGCTGACACCCTGCCCGGGCAAACACACTTTCTCTGGTATTTTTCCTTCCTGCTGGAAGTTCAGTTTCATTCAGCCTGTCCCAAAGAAGGGTGACTGCTCTCAACCCTCCAACTATCATCTAATTGCTTTGATTGCTTGTCTTTCCAAAGTTTTTGAATCTATCCTTAATAGGAAAATTCTTAAACATCTATATTCTCTCACTCTTCTTTCAGACTGTCAGTATTGATTTTGCAAGATGGGGTGAGTGGGTGTGTGAAGGCTTGTTATAATTTTTGGCAAAGTCTAGATCTCATAGACATTGAAAATAGGTGATAGCAGTGAATAACTCTGCCTTTTTTGTCTTATCACCACATTTTTGGCCATGCTCCTGAATTTTCCAGTAGTTAGAGTTCTACAGTTGTGCTGCAGTCTTCATATCAGTCTTTTGTGGTTAAGTCATAGTATTAAAATTAACAGCTAAGCTAGTCAAGCACCTGCACTTATCAATGCAGCAGACAGCATTCAGTCATCTTCACTGGTTTGTCAAATGTTGGCAGCTTCTTTAGTCTACTTTGTATTAATACAAAGTTTGCAAGCACTCATTCAAACTCAAATATTAGTTGACACTGTATTTTTACGACATTTTTACCTTTTTGTGTAAGGAAGGGACTTAGGATTATCAGAAAGGGTTTCTGGGGATTCGTCAAGCCACATTAGATAGCTAACCTGTGAGAGGAAAGCATAACCATGGCTCAAGTAAATGTGTGTGCGTGCCTCGGCAACACGACTGCACACCCTGTATTGTGATCCTTTCTGCCTCTAGCTTTTCTTTGGTGAATTATTCATGTGCATGGATCACCAAAATCATCACCACAACCTAAAGCATGTGTTTGCGCTTGCTCATCTCTATCAGTTTTAGTCAAAACCAAACAACATGCAACTTTTTGAAACTGCATGTGAACGATTTTTCCAATGCCCCATGTATTTTTTATGATTACCGTAATGCATTTTGCTCTGTGTGGGACAACAGTGATTCAATATGCTGTTTTTGTGGTCCATACCCACATGGCTAGAACAATAATATCTGCAAGGGGGAACCACCTCCATATTGCAGCCTGGTAATTGGCTTATTGAGCAGTTTCTGCATGTTTACAGTAGCAGCTTATTGATAATTCTAAGCCCCCTTCCTTACACTCAAAGGTATAAAAAGATATGATAGTGGAAATGGGCCATAAAAGTAGTTGGCTAATATTTGAGTAAAAGCAAATGCTTGCAAATTGCGTATTAAAACAAAGTAGACTAAAATTGATGCCAAAGCCAGTGAAGAAACTGAATGCTGTTTGGTACACTGGTAAATGCAGCACAATTGTAGAAATCTAGCTACTGGTGAATTTCAGGGTATGGTTGAAAATGTGGTGCTAAGACAGAGAAGGCAAAGAGTTACGCACTACTATCACCTATTTTCCATCTCTGGTGATCCCAACTTTGCCAAAAACCATAATTAGCCTTCAGGCCCAGGTTAAATTACCATACATATCTTATTTTGTGTTGAGCTTGTCATACTAGTTAGGCCTCGCAGACTTCATTATCATTAGTAGAGTAGGCTTGTGTCTACTATATTGTCTGTTGATGTTGTAGGCTAATCCTCAACTGAATGCGAATCACGTTTGTTCTTGTAGTTGCTCATTTTATTTAGGCCATTGCGCCTACAGTTTTTTGGTAGGCCTACCCAGTCACTTGTTTGTTTTCACTAATTTAAACAGAAACTTGAAGGGAAGTTTAAACACATCCCGATCACCTTTGAGCATTGCTTCCATCTAAAGGTGAGCTTCTTGTATTCTTGCTTTGAATCTGTTGCATTTGCTGATCATAGCAAATGGAAAATTTCATCCCTATATTTATTTTTAATTTCATTATTGTAGTTTTCAGTAACATCAATAGATGGAAAGTTTATATATATGTTATTCCCAAACATCGAAATTGCTCAGTGAGCAAAAAAAAACATCCACAACACGTTGTGGATGCACCTAAGTGACCACACACTGATGTTAGATATTTTTTCGCTTCATGGCCATTCTCAAACAACCGCAATGCATTGTGGATGATTTGGAAATTACTGAATGCCCGGTTAGGTCAACTGTATGCCCTTGACAATTGGTTGGGTTGTCGTGATATTTTCGTTAAAACTAACGAAAATATCACTGCTTAACCTAACCAATTGTCAAGGGCGTACAATTAACTTAACTGGGCACTCAGTTGACCTAACTGGGCATTCAATTAACCTAACCAGTTGGTTAATTTTTACATTTATGTCTCATTCTAAAGTTGCTTAAAATTAATTGAAACCTATGAGAAAATTATTGATGATAATTTTTTAAAGGACTTTTATCTTTTTTCTAACCGGTGAATACATCGATAAATATACATCGTGTTTATATCATTTCAATATACGTTGTGTTTAAGTAGAGTTTGATGAAAGACATCAGTGTGTGGTTGTTTCAAATCGTCCACAATGTGTTGTGGTCATATTCGAATCAGCCACAATGCATTGTGGTTATTTGAGAATGGCCATGAAGCGAAAAAATATCTAACATCGGTGTGTGGTCACTTAGGTGCATCCACAACGCGTTGTGGCTATTTTTTGCTCTCAGTGATTTCGATGTTTGGGCGTATTAATAATACTTGTGTGTTCATAACTTATCTGATCGCGATTCATCTGACTTTTCCTTTTTTCCCCACTGTGTGTGACCACACTCTACCTGATCTCCCGAAGGAAGGGAAAATGAACCTTATTTTCTGATAGATTTGAAAAACAACCGAGGGGAAGTGAACCTTATGACTCCTCATTTTCTGATAGATTTGAAAAACAAACAAGGCAAGCCACGTGCATTAGCCTTGGTTTAATCAAATAATATAGTACTGAATAAAGTCAATAAATGAAATATATTCATGCAAAAAACTTCACTTTTTTTCTACGTGAAGGTCAAAATATGAAAATAAAAACCCACTCTAATAGACAGAGTTTATTTCCACAACAGTTTCGACGCCCACTGGCATCCTCCTCGTTTTTCTGTATCCACCCGAGGAGGATGCCAGTGGGCGTTGAAACTGTTGTGGAAATAAACTCTGTCTATTAGAGTGGGTTTTTATTTTCATCAAATATATTCGTTAATGAATGATTAGTAACACAAAGTAATTTAGTTAAGAATGCACCAAACACTTTTTTTTTTTAAAGACACCTCAACAAAAACCACTTATTCAATTGATAATACTGGACACTCGACAAAACACGTCTGTTCACAAGGAAAGACTGATCATGAACACAGGTAGACCAGCCATGAGTGGATCCTAGGGTCTTTGTTGGTCTGAAACATTATAACATATATATATATATATATATATATATATATATATATATATAAATAAAATTATTTCACGAAAGTAACACGTGAAAAATATTTATGATTAATAAAACCACGAAGGAAAGGAAACACAGAGTGGTGCTCAAGTGCTTTTATCTAATGACATCCTCAGGAACACTCAAGTAAATAGAGAGTTCAAGACTATACAAGGTGTTTCAGGAGGAAAGGTCAATACTTCGGGAGGTGATATTATCGGTCATTGTGAGAAAAAAGGTTCATATGAACGTGTGTCTAATTCTGAATTGTTACGGAGATAGAGCTGTTTGAATCTGTTACGTGCTCAGCTCTTCCTCCCCCTGTGGTGGTCCCATTCAATGGCCACTAAGGTCTCCAGACACCTCTCCATTAGATTATTGTTTGTGGGAGTGGATGAAAAGTCAAGTTTACAAAAGAAAGGTGGATACACGAGACGAATTGCTCGCATGCATTTTGGATGCTGCTGCCTGCATAAAGGAACGTCAAGATCAACTCAGACGAACAACACGCGATCTTCGCACACGAGTTGCAAAGTGCATTGAGGTTGATGGTGGGATTTTCAAAAATGTATTGTAAACTGTAACAAATTTGTCATTTCTGTATCTGATACCATTCAAAATGCCAATGTTTAAACATTAAATGTTAGAAACAGTAATTGGTTTCTCTTTCTTGATTACCATTAACAATGCTTTTGTATTTGTAGATTCAAACAGCTCTATCTCCGTAACCATTCAGAATTAGACACATGTTCATATGAACTTTTTTCCTCACAATGACTGATACTATCACCTCCTGAAGTATTGACCTTTCCTCCTGAAGCACCCTGTATATAGGTTAGAAAAAACACACACACACACACACACACACACACACACACACACACACACACACACACAGCAAATAGAACTAGGACCTTTCCATATAAACTCCATTGTCAAGCTGCCCCAGTTTAATTTGCCAGAGTGGCTCTATATGAGTGATGAAATAATCTTGTGGTGTCTGGCAACTTGCCAGGAAGCAGAGCGTGAGTATGGGATAAATCAACAGCTGTGTGTGCATGTAGCAGTTGTGGGGAGTGTTACTGCCTTTACCACTCCAACCTAAGTGCACAGGATTACAGAGCTTGTGCTTTGTGACATTATAATTTTTTATTCATACAGTAAATATAGGTGCTACCAATCTTTCTAAAGAGGAGAAAGCACGTAATATTGCTTGGAGGCAAGAGTGTGTCCCCATCAAGGAAATTTGTCATCGTAGCGGCTGGGGGAAATCCACCATTATGCGCTTGCTTGCTGTGGCTGTGGGCCTACCACCAAACATTGTTCCTGCCTACAAACCTTACCGTGGTCGCCCTAGGAAGACGATAAAGTCCATAGATAACCTTCTGCGGCAAGAAGTTATCAAGAACCCACAAATGACCACCTTCCAGCTTTTTGGAAGTCACCCAAAATTGCTACAGAACATGTCCTTAATGCTGCATACGTCATCGACTCCAGAAGGATCTTCAACTTCCCAGCAGAAGCGCTGCACAGAAGCCACTCCTGACCAAACGCATGCGGGAGCAACGGCTTACTTTTGCTAAGATGTATAAGGGTTGGACCCCTGAGCATTGGAGGAAGGTCATGTGGTTGGATGAAAGCACCTTTCAGTGTATTCCAAGTTGTGCTGGTAAGGTGAGATGACCCTCCAATGTTAGCCGATACCACCCTTTGTACACCATCTGCATCGTCAAGCACCCAACATCAGTGATGGTTTGGGGTTGTTTCAGTGGTTCTCATGGGTGTGGTGGTCTGTATTTCTTGCCCAAAAACACTACCATGAATGCAGACAGGTATATTACTGTTTTAGAGGACCATCTGCTTAATTTTTACGAAATACACGGCGCCAGTGTTTTCATGCATGACAGTGCACCTTGTCATAAGGCGAAAAAAGTGTCAAAGTGGCTTGCTGACAATAATATTAACGTGCTGAAGTGGCCATGAAATAGCCCTGACCTGAATCCCATCAAGAACTGCTGGAATGTCATGAAGCAGAAGCTTTCAAACATTGACACCACATCACTCGATAGTCTGCAGCGCGAGATCAAGTCATTGTGGATTAAGAACATGACCTTGGATTATTTTTAAAAACTGAGTGATAGCATGCTGAAACGTCTCCAGATGGTCATCAAGGCCAAGGGCAACATAACTAAATATTAATGTAAGTGTTAAACTGCTCATTTGTCATATTTTCAAAGTAGGCCAAATTCTATATGGAAAGGTCCCAGTTCTATTTGCCGTGACTATATATATAGTAAATATAAAAATAAAAATTGTGGGAGGAGCATACAAATTTGTAAGGAAAACTACCAATTTTAGCTCTGCCTGAATTCAACACAAGATCAAATGGATTGTTTACAACCAATTTTATGGATAATGCCTGAATGATATATAGGTCACAAAAAATAAAAAATAAGAATTGTAAGAGGAGCATACAAATCTATAAGGGAAAATTACCAAAGGTTTAGCACTCTGCCCTTGTCTAAATCCGCTCTGAATGAATTCAAAACAACGGGATTGAGTTGAAAAAGACCTTTGCTCATGTTAAAGTTATTTGTAAGTTGAATAATAGCAGACTCAAGAATATTTCTATTAACAATGTTGCTTGAGTGAAACAAAACTGAAGCATTATTCCAATCAATACAAGGGGTGCACTGAATATGAATTTTTCATATCCAGCCAGATACCAGATATGGCCATATCTATCTGGCTGGATATATATTATTAGGTACCGTATTATTTTTACATTCATATTGCTATGTTTTGTTTTGCATTGGGGGCAAGCGCCCCCCCCAAATATAAGAGTAAATAATAATTTAAGTATATTCGGATGTTTAATTGTTTTGTTCTCTTTCAGGTTCTTTTGTTGTATTAAACTATTAAGTATTAATCATGACAAGTTTTGTGTGGTCACTGTATACAATAAATGATCTGAGCGATATCACTGCAAAGTGTAATATTTGCCAAAAGATTATCAAATGTGGGACAGAGAAAGGTGGCCAAAAGTCTTTTAGCACAACACCTCTTCATAATCATTTGAAGATTAATCACCCAAAAGAGTATGCTGAAGCCATAAATGAAAATGACAAAAAAAAGAATAGCTGCGACTGAATCAAAGGAAATAGGCATAGATAGAATACGGGCTAGACCATCAACTTCTACTGGTAGTACTCTGAAAGAAAAGAAAATGGACCAAATGAGTAAGCAGATCTCAATAGAGGAAAGCTTTTCATCCAAAAAAATATGGGACATCAATGTCTGTGATGATTCACCGTAAAATTGGCATGATGGCGGCTTTGGACAACCAGCCATTTACTTTAGTTGAAGATGATGGTTTTATTGATCTAATGGCCTACCTCCAACCCAGATATCTCTTACCGAGCAGAAGGTACTTCTCTGATACTATAATTCCTTGTCTTTATAATGAGTTCGTCTAAAATTGCTCAGAAGCTGAAAGAAGTAAAGCATGTCAGTTTTTCTTCAGATATATGGACAATGGACATTAGTGTGGACCAAAATGGGGGGTAAATTATAAAGTTGAAGAAATCCTTGTTCCACATTAATGCCCTTGTTCCTTTGGACCAGATAGACATGTCAGCAAAATTTTGGTCAAATATGAGAATATTTAGGGGTCCCGAGATTTAATGACATAAAAATTTTCCAATGAATAGGCGCGCTTAGAACATCAATGATCAACTCAACTCTTGAGTTGCAACTTATGAAAAAATTTCTTCTTATTTAAGAAATTTTTGGTGTTAATAGAGTACAAAAACAATCTTAGATCATTATTTCAGAGAAAATTATTAATAAGGAAAACAAATTTTGGATAAAATATATTATCCTTAATTGGTCAACTCTAAATTAAAGGCTTTGCCTAATTGGCTTGAACCTTTTAATTATCCTTTTTATCTCCTAATTTAACTGGTTTATTTTACTATTTCAGAAATTTAATTTTTTAAACTAAAAATGGCTACTCGTTCTAAAACTGATATTCCAATCTTCAAAAGATTCAAAACTCAATGGGATTTTATGGATCATTCTCAAATCACAACTGCTGTTGATTCCCAAAGCTGCAGAATAATTGAAAGAGTTCAAGATTTAAAAAATCAAGCAGTCTTAATCATGAAGGAGGCACTCAACTCTAAACAGCCAAGAGATGATTATAAAGAATTTTTTCAACTTGTTCTCTTGTTTTTTGGAGAAGAAAGCATTTCTAATACTCCCTTGAAGAGACCTGGAGCGTACTATCATGCAAGATGGATGGCAAAAGGAATTTATGCATTTAAGCTTTTTCTTCTCCAAAATCAATTTAAGATGACTAAAAAAGAACTTGATGCAATAACAGAAATTTGTTTATTTGTTGCATTGGTATACGCAAAATCTTGGTCAAAAGCTTCTCAACCAGAGGAAGCCCCAAATGTTGATCTTAAATTTTTGCAAGATCTTGCAATAATGGAGGAAAATTCTTTGATATCAAGTGTTATCAAGCAAGCCCAAAATGCCATTAAACGACATCTGTGGTACCTCTCAGAAACACTTGTTGGATTAAGCTTCTTTGACAAAAGCATATCCCTTGAAGAAAAGGAGCAAATGCGAAATAATATAAAAATGCCTCCAAGAAATAAGGGACTGAAACGTTTAGAAGCAAAGGTAACCCTAGCTTCTTTTAAAGAAAAAAGGATTTCTGATTTTGTTACTTCAAGGACTAAATCTCTTTTTGATGCTCTACATCTCAATTCTCTCTTCACTGAAAATTCTGCATCAACATGGGGAATAGATCCTGAGTACCAAAGAGGCTGTGCTAGAGTTCGTGCCCTTAGAGTGACAAATGACACAGCTGAGCGGGGTGTTGCATTGATTGAAAAATTTAATCAAGCAGTGACAACTAAAGAAGAGGACAAACAATACCTGCTCAAAACAGTTTTCAAGAATCGTAAAGAATTTCCAACAAAAAATAAAGCAGAACTTATGAAAATGAGGAAAAACTAATTTTTTCAGCATTAAAAGGAAAAGTGCAATTTTCTCGGGACCCCTAAAACTTGACGTAGAGGTTTCAAATTTTGTAATTTGATTAAGGTAAGCAAAAGGAATAACATTACTCATGTGGAACAAAGATTTTTAAACCTTCATTTTTTTGGTCCACACTAATGGACATGCACAACCTCTCAAGAAAGTTTTATATCATTATCGGGTCACTGGATAGGTAAAGATTTTGAAAGATATGATGCTGTGCTACATGCCTCTCATTTCTCAGGGTTGCATACTGGCAAGAATATATCTGAAAAGTTTCGCTCTATGTGGGATAGTTGGGATCTTGATGCAAATAAGAGGAATTTATTGGTGCGGGATGGAGCTAGTAATATGGCTCTTGGTAGTGACCTGACTGAAATACCTTCAATACACTGCAGCATTCATTTACTCCAACTGGTTATTAGTGACTCAATTATGGTTCAGAGGAGTGTAATTGATATCCTTGCAAAAAGTCGCTGCCTCGCAACTCGCTTTAATCATTCTCCTTTGGCCTGTAACAATTTCAAACACATTCAAGTGCAGCAAAATCTTGAGCCTCTCCTATTGGTTCAAGATGTCCCAACACGTTGGAATAGTGCATATTTGATGCTAGAAAGATTATATAAATTAAAAATTCCAGTGCAACTGTATTTGGCTGATCGTAGTGAATTACCTACCATCACATCCTTCAAATGGCCACTGATACAAAATCTCCTTAAAATATTAAAACCATTCTTCCAACTAACTCAGGAAATGAGTTTGGAAAAATCAACTTTGTCTTCCGTAATCCCAAGCATTTGTATTTCACAAAGATTTCTTTCAAAGATTGGCCATGATGACCAAGGTGTTCAAATGACAAAGAGAGAACTCCTGACTTCTCTTCAAGCGCATTTCTTGTTGGAGAGTAATGATGGGAAGTCTTTGAACATAATGAAAAACAGGGTTTATGTGACTGAGACTGCAATAGATCCGTGGTATAAGTTATCTTCAGAGCTGGGCAATAAATACATTGAATGTATTTAAATACTAAACTAAAACATGGGAGAAATGTATTTAAATACTAAATACTAAGTACATTTTACAAATGTATTTAGATACTAAATACAAAATACATAAATTGTATTTAAATACATTTGTAAATACATTTTAAATACATACAAATTTTAACATATGCATTCACTAATTCATGAGTAACAACAATATAAAATGCTTGATAAAGGATAAAGAAATAGTACAATCTAATTTCCGATTATATATTTCCCTTTTTAGAACAAAACAAAAACAAAAGAACTTAGAACTTACGATGTTCAACCAGTGACATATTATACTCATTATATCATTGCAAAATGAGTAACAATTAATGAGTAGATGAGACATAAACGTAAACATAAGACGTAAACATAAACATAAGGCACCTTACGAATTCTCTTTTATTTCATGGTTGCTGCGGATCAAAACCAATCTTTCAAAAGTTTTGTCTGAAAGAGAGTTTCTTTTGGGAGTCAAAGTGATTCCCGCGAATGAGAATATTCGCTCTACTGGTGCCGAAGATGGTAATGTCGTGTTATAGCGGAGGAACACACTTTATGAGAGGATGTTTTCCCAAACTGTTGAAACATGAACCATGCTGTACTACACTGTCGACGCGTTGTACTGTGCTAGTACAGAACGTGTATTAAACCAGTAAAAGTATTTGCACTTTCATATTTTTAGTATTTAAATACTCATTAAAGTATTTAAATACTATATTTAAATACATGAAAACAATGTATTTATAAATACAGTTCTAAATACACAAATGTATTTCAATACATATTTAAATACAAATGTATTTAAATACCGCCCAGCTCTGGTTATCTTTCTTTCAACAAGATCAAAAAGAGCACGCTAAATCCTGGCTGATTGAAGAAGTCATAGGTATTGAAAATGACGAAGGTGGTAATGTTTCTAATGAAAGTGGAAGCGAAAGAAGCTCAAATTCCAGTTCTCCTATGTGAAAGAGGAAAGATGAAGAGGACATTCTTGAAGCGTGTTTTATGGAGATCACAAAAGGAGAGCAATCTCGGGAAGTAAGTTACAAGAGAAGAAAGGTTGAAAAAAAGACTGCTTCTGTTCTACTGATTGCAGGGAAGTTAGACTGATATGCATCTGAACCTCTTGTAGATAGGAAATGCTGTCCAGTTCAAATTTGGAAGCAGGATGACTGATTTCCTCTCCTTAAAACTATTGTTTCAAAGCTTCTCTGCACACCCGCATCCTCTGTATTTTCAGAGAGAATGTTTTCTGAATATGGAAACATCTACGAAGCAAGGCAATCCTGAATATTGCCTAAAAGAGGAGAAATGCTCTTGTTTCTGCACCACAATGGAAAAAAGTTCTAAATCATTGTTGTTGAGTTTTTTCATTCTGAAGACCTCCAGGCTGAATGGCGGTGTCTGACTTAAACAATACTGCCCTCCAGGCATTTTATATTGTATTCAATGTATTGTTTTACATTTGTCAAGCTTGTAATGTTTTGTATTGTTTTGAAAATAAAGGAGAAAAAAGAATGGAAAGCAAGTGCAGGGGTCTAGCAATATTTTACTCTTTTTAAAAAATTTAATGCCTAGATGTTTTTATAAAAGGCTCTGATTATATTATTAGAACTGTAATCGTTAAGGATGGACAGATGTTTTATTTATTCTTGTCATCAGTATTGTGTTGATTTAATATAAGTGTTGCTGGACTGGTTTAGGGGTGGGCCCTGGAGGGCTTTCCATTTTTTTTGTATATAAAATATTATTTGTAATGTGTTATATTATGGCAGGTTTTCATACAGGTGTTAATTTTCTAATGTCTTGGCCTATATCTGGCATATCTGGCTGGATACCGGATATTTTGCAATATCCAGCTGAATATCCAGCTGGATATCATATCTGGTGCACCCGTAATCAGTACAATGGGATAACTGACAAATGGACAAAAATGGCACTGGATGACTGTCCCGTTCTAATGGAATATTGATGCTGTTTTACACGCATGTGCAAATCCTCTCCCGTCTGACCAATGTAAAAGGAATCACATTGTTTACAACCAATTTTATAGATAATGCCTGAATTATTGGTAGGGCTATTTTTTACTATGATATTTTTCACAATATTGTTATATGAAAATACTACATTAATATCCAAAAGTTTAAGTACATTAGCAATGCCTAAAAAGCCAGAGAAAAATGGAAGTACGTACTACTAAAATAACACTCGCACTTTGTCAAAGAATATTTTAGTACTTCCATTTTTCCCAGGCTTTTTAGGCATTGCTAATGTACTTAAACTTTTGGATATTAATGTAGTATTTTCATATAACAATATATTGTGAAAAATATCATAGTAAAAAATAGCCCTACCAATAAAATTGGTTGTAAACAACGTGATTCCTTTTACATTGGTTAGATGGGAAAGGATTTGCATACGCATGTAAAACAGCATCACTATTCTGTTAGGGCACTGGATGACTGTCCCTTTCTTTTTGTCCATTTGTCAGAGTTATCCCATTGTATTGATTGGAATAATGCTTCAGTTTTGTTTCATTTGAGCAACATTGTTAATAGAAATATTCTGAGTCTGCTATTATTCAACTTACAAATAACTTTAACATGAGCAAAGGTCTTTTTCAACTCGATCCCATTGTTTTGAATTTGTTCAGAAGGGATTTAGACAAGAAGAGTAGAGTGCTAAACCTTTGGTAATTTTCAATTATAAATTTGTATGCTCCTCTTACCATTTTTTTTTGTGACCTATATTATTCAGGTATCTATAAAATTGGTTGTAAACAATCCATTTGATCTTGTGTTGAATTTGGGCAAAGTGCTAAAATTGGTAGTTTTCCTTACAAATTTGTATGCTCCCCCACAATTTTTATTTCTATATTTACTATATATATATATATATTTATATATATATATATACATACATACATACATACATACATACATACATACATACATACATACATACATACATACATACATACAGGTACTCCTTGACCTACGATAGGGTTACGTTCCGACAAACCTGTCATAAGTCGAAATGGTCGTAAGTCGAAAATAACCACAATGGTAGTGATGTGCGTTAACATGTACATTAGGGTGGAGCGAAAAATACTTTTTTTCTAGTATGAAGTTCTAATAGTGATTAAAAGTTGCATTTAGTGGACGATATATACCTGCCTAAATATGAGTTCATTTGTTTAATATTTTCAGCTGCCACCAGGGGGCTAAAGTTAACACAATTTTGGGTAAAAAGGAAAAAAATGCTTCTATTTTAGGTTTATCAAACTATTATAAAATTTTATCTTAGAATTATCTAATAGGTTGATTAAGATTCTTAAATGATAAGAATTCGTTTTGTAAAAATGCCTTTTCATATGCTTAATATCTTCAGCTGCCACAAGAGGGCTGAATTTAACTTAAAAATGACAATTAAGTATGATTTCTGTATTTACTTGAAAAAGGGAACAGTAATAAATTAGGATGTCTCTCCTCCTTTATACTGGCTTGAGACAAAGAAACGTTATTTCATGCCTTAGCGGAGTTACCACCCTTTCCCCAACCAACCTCCCTCTAGAAAGGGTTCTTGCTGAAGACTATTTAGTAATTTGCTTTTGTGTCAAATTTTGGCTGTTTTTTCCTTGATTCTAATGTAGCACGAATCCAACCGTCTCTGTTTGTAGGTCCGCAGACTGATCCAGCAGCGTCTGTAACGAGCTTGACGCATCTCTCTACGGCTTGTGTATGACATGGAAACTGAAATAATTCTGAATGAAGAGTAGTACCATGTTTGATGCATGATTCAATATCATCAAGAGAAACTCCTTTGGCTTTGGTTATCGGTGGTTCTGCTATCTGAAAATCTTGCCACATAATGAGATCTGTATAGTCTTTGGCATAAAAATTTATTTCTGGCACCTTAAAATACCTGATAACATCTGTTTCTTGAATGCATGCACTTGCTTTTATGATATGCCTAAATCCCAACTGACGCACATGCTCCCTTTCATCAGCTATCATTGCAATAAGAATGTTTTCTTGATTTGCGTAATATGCATTTCGCTGAATGACTGAGTCATGTACTCTCCTAAGCTCTTCACGGAGATACCGGCTTCTTGCAATCATATGCCACATATGTTTAGCACCATATTGGCATAATGGTTTACGCTTTATCTGAAACCACATTGGTGCGTATACCCTAACAATGAAAGTAGCTAATTCTTGTAAATTGCCTGAAGGATTCTCTGTGCTTGCATATAACCGCAGAGTCCTGTTTGCTGTGGTGAGCCACCTTGAATGTGATATATTGCCTGGACTCTTATGACTAAGACTCTTTGAGAATGTTCCACTTGATATAGCCTTGTGAATTTCAAGAAGGTATTTCTGGTCAGTACTTATGTCATCTACATCAACTTCACACATGTCCTCTTGAATTTCAATGGGTTTGAAGTTAACTATGGGAAGCTTTTCACAGTCTGAAAGTGCTCGGCCAATTTCTCCTGAAAATGCTCTTGGTCCAGTAGTGGTACCATCCAAGTGATGAAACAGATGGCGCAATGGAAGTTCATTAAGGTGTAAAAGGCATATCAGCCACTGCAATGGCTTATTAAAGGCTTCTTCCAGTAATCTTATTGTGCCTCCAATACTACCAGTGTTAACCACTGTCGAATCACAGCCAACTGCAACGATGTTCCCTATATCAACATTCCTTTCTTTCAAGCAATTCACTAGCGCTGTGCAAATGTATTTAGCTTTGCCACTGGAAGGTGTCACATGTGCAAAGTACAGAGAGTGTGGTTCAGATATTATGCTGATATGCTCTTCGCGTTTGGTTCTTTGGTGGTTAGAGCCATCACTCTCCTGGACTTGAATCATTGTTTTATCCTTTCTGCCATCAAAGTATAATCCCCGCATGGTTTTTGGCTCTCCTATCTGTTGTAGTTCCTTTCTCTGTTTTTGTCTTTCACGTCTTAGCTTACTTCTGTCTATAATATTCCCTTTGTCTTCGGGAGTAACAATTTTAAGATCTGCCAATACTGCAGAAGCAATAGCAGCCCCAGCTCTGCCCGACATTTTAAATCTATCACAAGTAATTGCTAATGAAGGCAGTGGCTCACGCATCTGTTGTTCCGATATTACATATTGAGTCGAGGTTGTATCTTCCTCATTATCTTCAGATATCTCTTCTAGCTATTGAAGTTCACTTGTCTCTGTTTCGATTTGTAAGTTGGACGTATTGGTTATAGCAGCACTAGTTGTTTGTGAGGATTCCAGACATGCTTTTTCCATTTCCTTTCGATGTTCTCTTGCTTGTAATCGTCTTGTGTGTGCTATGTCAATGCTTCCTATCACCATTATTCTGCGTGTTCGTTGGTCATTTAAAAAATCCTGCTCTTTTGGAGGGACTTTCTTACTCTTTTCACATGAGCATCTCCTAAACTCCTTACATTTGCAGGTGCAGATTAGGGTGTGACCGTTGCCCTCCAAAAATCAAAAAATGGTCCTACAATGCTGTTCAAAGTTTTAGTGTTGTGTATTTATCTAGGAAACACCCCTGTAAATTTTCTTGGAGATCGGTGCATGTTTGAGCTAGCACCGTCTTACCAGCAAGTATTGCTATTTCAGCTTATGAACTTCATAAATAAGTGTGAAAATAGCACATTGATCAGATTTTCATTTCCGGGTCTGGAACGCTGACCCACAAATTTTCCACGTATTATTTTATTGCATTTAATTTTAATGATGCTCTTTTCTTTTCCCTTGACAGTGATTTGATGTGAATAGAGAATTTAATCATGGATACACGGCAAGATGATGAGTATGTCAGAATGTTATTGGGCACCGTACCCTGAGAAAAAGAAAAGGAAATAAAGGGCTGCAAACTGCCAACTAATAGGCAGGTCTTACTATGTCTGTTAGCAAACCTTCGGGATATGCCTTGGGACCAGGCTTTATCTGCCACCATTGACAATGTGCTTTTGCATTACCAGAAGGCGAATGTCCCGACCATTACAGGCAGGAACAATATTGGCCGAGTGATTAAAACTTACTATGACAAAGACTACATGATGCTTATGAAAAAGAATGAGGATAGAAGACGGGCTGATGATCCTGGAATTATGAAGTTTAAATCAGAATTGAGCCTGACGATGAAATTTTATAAGAACACAGTGTTGAAAGACATGGCGGCTGTGAAAAAGGGGAAAACTCAGGCCGAACAAGATGCCATCGATACTGACATACTCTATGAAAAGCATGCTAAGTGACAGAGTAGCTACCTACTCTGGGGGTAAACAAAGTACTCACAGAAAAGGTTCAGAAGCGACAGAAAAGGCAGATGCGAGAAGAGAAGCGACAAGAGAGAGAGCAATGTGATCATGCTGAGAATGTACAGGCTGATATTGATTCACCTATTAGCTCTGATGAGGACGATGACATTGATGAGGCCAGCACTGCTGAACCAAAGAGAAAACATCGGAGAACAGTGAAAGAGGGAGTTTCAATTTTTGTGCCCCATGATATTCTGAAGTCGGCAGAACTTGTTTCATGCAGTCTTCGAAACAACATCTCGCCGACCCAGCTGAGTGCAATTGTGTACTCCCTTGTATCTGCATGTGGTGGAGATACATCAAAGCTGAGTCTAAATGCAAGGACGGCCCACCGATACCGAGCTTCCATCGTGTCAGAAATAAGTTTAAAAATCATGGATGAATGGCAACCATCAGACAAAGTACTGGTGCACTGGGATGGTAAACTTATGGACACGCTGGATTCCAAAGGCACTGATGACCGCCTGCCCATTCTTGTGTCTGGTGTCAATGGCACAAAGCTTCTTGGAGTCCCCACCTCTTCCGCATTTGACTCAAAAAGCTGGCCTGCTTCAAGGAGACTTGATATCAACAGCAACCAAACAACTTCTGGTCGATTGGGAGTGTGAACAGGTTGGGAGTGTGAACAGAGGAGCGCTTTCAAGAAGTCCTTCAAGTAGTTGAAAATGACAGACTCCGCGTTCCTAATCAGCGCAAACGATCATCTGTTTCCGAACAGAAATCATGGTTTCTTGCTCTAGAGAAATAATACCTTGTGAATATATGATAAAACCCCTTAATGTACCATGAGAGAATAAAAATGATTAACTCTTTTGTGTTAGTGATAACAGCTTTTAATTAAGACAGGCAAATGATTTGTGTTAATATCCCTTATGATGGTTGTGTAATCTCATATATAGGCACGTATGCCGTATAAGCAAAATCGCTATTTTTCAAATTGCTGGTGCTCACTCGAATATGCATGAATCTTCAAAACATTGCACGTGGGTATTTTTTATGTCAATATGCAACACCAAAATTTTGAACAGCATTGTAGGACAAAGTTGGGGCAACTGTCACACCCTAGTGCAGATGTCAAACAAAGTGCATTTTGAAGAGTTTTCAAATTCTTCAAGCTGATTTTTGTACTTAGGCTGATCCTTGCGTGACTTGTATGGCTTTAATAAGGACCTGTATTTATCATGGTATACTCGCATCATCTGTAAAACGCGTGTATGTGAAACTATTGGCAAAGAGGCCTTCTTCCAAATATTTTCTACCTTTTTGGAAACTGCCTCTGCTATTTCAGAAAATGAAGGCTCCTTGTTATTCATCTGCTTCTTCACTAAATGTTTTGTGAACAGGCAATCTTTCATAATGCAGTTATAAGTTGGTAGTTGCATATCACTCATCTCACAAGGTACTTCAAATATGGCACACTTCATATGTTCTCTAGTGAAATGTTTATATTTAGTATTTGATGCCATAATATTTTTAAAAATTCACAATCACAAAATATCCTGTAACATAAAAACATTATATAATTAATATATATAATATATTTTATAAGTATATATAATATATTATATAAATATATAATATATTATATAAATAAACTAAAATTATATAATACATTATAACAAGCATTTTATAATAAAATCAATATTATCTATATAAATCACTTTAAAATAAAGTTTTATAATATTCCGATCATATTAAAAACCTCTCCGATCAACTGAGCGACTAGGCCTACTACCTAAGAAGACAAGTGTTAACACACTGTTCTAATGACTCACAGAAAGAAATTCCTTCACACCAAAACCCTCCCCCACAACCCTCCCCAAACCCGCCCCCACAGCATTCAGTGTAGTCTCAACATGACTCAGTTACTCTAAATTGTGTTAAATTCAGCTCTCTTGTGGCAGCTGAAGATATTAAGCATATGAAAAGGCATTTTTACAAAACGAATTCCTATCATTTAAGAATCTTAATCAAACTATTAGATAATTCTACGATAAAATTTTATAATAGTTTGACAAACCTAAAATAGAAGCATTTTTTTCCTTTTTACACAAAATTGTGTTAACTTTAGCCCCCTAGTGGCAGCTGAAAATATTAAACAAATGAACTCATATTTTGGCAGGCATATTTCGTCCACTAAATGCAACTTTTAATCACTATTAGAACTTCATACTAGAAAAAAAGTATTTTTCGCTCCACCCTTAATGTACATAGTTCAATCAAAGTAAAATAACAAAACACACAAATTATACAAATAATAGTAAATAATAGTAGTAAATAAATAGTAAATAATAGTAATAAATAATACTGTAAATAAAAATAAAATAAATAAAAAAATATTAAAAAAATGATTAAAAACCAACTGATTGGAATTCAAATTTTTCGTCGTCTATTACTTTATTTAATTTATTTAATACGACAGTCGTCATCGTAAGTCCAGATGGACGTAAGTCGGGTGGTCGTAACTCAGGGAGTATCTGTATACATATATTTTTTTTTTGTAACCTATATATAGTCTTCAACTCTTTATTTACTTCAGTGTTCCTGAGGATGTCATTAGACGAAAGCACTTGAGCACCACTGTGCTTCCTTCGTGGTTTTATTCATTATATATATATATATATTTTTTATTTTTTATTTTTTTTAGTTCAGGAAGAACCGATTCGCCTCTATTTAAAGGGCATATCTCAGCGGAAAAACAAAGAAAAAGTGAGAGGAAAGACAGAGGAAAAAGAAAGGGTGGAGGGGACAGTCGAAGTGGAAAAAGACCAAGGACTGCAGGGTCGAGCCCCATCATCCTTGGGTGCTAGGGCCGGGAGGGCGCACGTGAAACCTCCAGGAACAAGCACGTACAAACGAGCACAAAGAGCACTCAAGAGCACGAGCTTAGAACCCCCTTGCGGGGATATATATATATATATATATATATATATATATATATATATATATATATATATATATATAATATGGTACAGTGACGAATCAACTAACAGGCCAAAATTCCTTTTTCTCTGACTTTAGACTTCTGCTTTATCATTTTCCTAATTTGCGAGTGGCGTAACTAGGCATATGCACTATATCCACATGCGTATACTTTTTCATTAAAATAAAGATTCGCGACTGGCTTCTGGATAACACCTTTTCATTTATATTATATTGAAAATCTGTCTCAATTCTACAATTTTATACGAACATGCATACAAGTTTATACGCACAACTTTAGTAAGCAAAACATTCCCACAATAACAGATGGTGCGTACCTTATCCCAAGAAAAAGCTTGTGTTGCTAGTTCTTATTACAGTAGTAATATGTGATAATTTATATTTTCTGAGGTGCTTTTGTTGTTGACAGCATATAGAAAATTTGGATGCATTTATACATATTCCATTAATTTTATCATCAATTCAGGCCTAATGACTTCGTCTGTTGTGATAGGCCCAATGCTTACACTATTTTGTTCTTGATATTTCCCATGGTAATTTTCCCCATCTGCAAGGGTTTTAACCTAAAACTGAGGGAATTCATAGTTATTACTTATGTCTTCTTCACTCCTACATAGGGCACACCTTTCCTTCCCTTCCTTCCTTCCTTAAACCATCTTAGCTTTCTCCCTCTTCTCTCCTCAAAGCATGTCCAACCCATCTCCACTTCCTTCTCATGATTTACTCTTCTATCCTTTCCTGAGTTGTGATCTGCTATAGTCTTTCATTTGAAATTCTGTCTGGCCATCTAATTCCTATAATCCTTCTCAAACATATTCACAAACACTTGCACCTTCTTTGTCAGTTCTTTTGTTACCTTCCATGATTCACTACCATACAGGGTGACTGATTTAACATTACAGTTAAATATTCTTATTTTAACTGTCCTCAACAACTGGTTTGATCTCCATACTGGGTTTAGCAGTGCAAAAGCACCTGCAGCCTTAGTCAACCTTCTAACATCCTCCTCCATTCCTCCATCCTTTGCCACTACACTCTACCTAAGTAGACAAACTTGTCAACCTCTCTCAGCTCTGAAGGCTCCATCTCTTGCATTTAATTTCATTGTCTTAGTTTTCCGTAATTAATTTCTAATCCTAACTTTCTTCCTTCTTCCCAGATCCTCCAGCTTTGCTAGCATATCCTCGCGCCTCTGTGACAAAAGGCACAAATCATCGGCATAGTCCAAGTCCTCCAAAACATCCAGCAATCCCCAGCCAATGCCCCTCCTACCTCCCTCATCCACTCTCCTCATTATAGTATCTAGCATTAGCAAAAATATCACTGGTAACAACAGACAACCCTGTCTCACTCCTGTTGTCACTTCAAAAGGTCATGTAAACTTCCCATTATGTTCTACTCTCCAAGAAAATCCTCTGTATGATTCTTTAATGATATTAATAATCTTCTCTGGTATTCCATAGTTTTCCATCACACTCCACATACAGCCTCTATCCACACTATCAAAAGCTTTCTCAAAGTTTACAAACACCAAATATATACAGGCTGGACTGCCATTCCAAGCTCTGCTCCACAATAATTCTGTGTATTGATTTGATTGGCACAGGATCGGGTCTCTCTAAATCCTGCCTGTTCTCTTCTTAGCCTAGCATCCACCTCCCTCCTTATTCTTTCCAAAATAATATGGGTCAGCACCTTACCCTAGGTATAGACAACAGTGTGATTCCCCTCCAGTTGTCACCGCAATAGATCTCCTTTTTTTGGTATTTTCACCAACAAACCCCCTCCATTCCCTGGGAAACTTTTTGGTTTCCTATATTATACCAGAGAGTCTATGTAATTCGTCTCATCATCCCTGAGTCCACTGTCAACAGTTCTGCCTCTACACCATCCATCCCTGGCGCCTTTGCTCCTTTTAACTTCTTGATAGCCCTCCGGATTTCACCCTTAGTTGGTGGTCTAACATCTATGTTCAGCTCCTGGTTCCCTCTCACCTCTTCTTGAATTAACTCCTTGGGTCTATTTTGGTTGAAAACTTCTATAAATGCTCTTTCTCTGCAATCAATATAGCTCCATCCTTTGATTTTACTTCTCTCTATAATTTCTCCCTGTCAGTTTTTTCATTATCTTATACAATTCCTTCATATCTTCTCTCTGTGCTGCTGTCTGCCTGTTGCGCCATCTTGTTCACAAATTTTCTCATCGTTTCTGGCCCTTCTTTTGACCTCTCAATTCAGTTGTTGCCAGTTCTCCCCCAATTCCATCCTGTTTATCACGTCTTCATATCTGTTCATTCTTTCTTTTGCTTTCCTTCTTTCTTCTCCCACATTCCATGTGTCCTCAGTCATCCATTCTTTCTCCTTTCTGAAACTGTTTGTCTCCTCTGCAAATTTCCATAAGGTGTCTCTAAATCTCATCCACTTTCTTTCCACTCTTTTTACTCTATCCTCTTCATTTTCTCCATGTGTCAAGACTTTATCATCATCATTCTGGCAAATAGCAAATCTATTTCTCTCAGCCAATTTGTACTCCTCTTTGACCTCCCTTCTTGCAAGCCTATTTATGTCAGACCTCCTTCCCTTCTTGACTCTTTCCTTGGATTTTGCCAGCCTCAATTTCACCTCAGCTGATACATCTGCTCCTCTTCTATTACATAGTTTCACACATCCATCAGCGATCCTCTCCACTTCTTTCTAATGGCTATATGATCAATCTGGTTTTCTGTCCTTCCATCAGGTGACATCCAGGAAATTTTATGACACACTTTTTATGTGGGAACAGGGTACCACCAATCACAAGCTCCTACTCTCCACAGAAATCTATGAATAATTCACCATTTCTATTCATTACTCCTATACCATGCTTGCCCATTACATACTCCCTGTCTTTGTTCTCTCTCCCCACCTTTGCATTGAGGTCTCCCATCAGGATGACAGTCTTTTCTCTTAACCCCCAAGAACTATAGTTAGCTGTTCATAGAACTCTTCCTTCTGCTCATCCTCCGCTTGTTCTGTAGGTGCATAACATTGAATAATTGATATTGGCTCCCATTCCAATAAACTTTTCTCCACCTCTCCTGTGAGCAATATGCCTATGCCTTCTTTATGTTCTTCTCCACTTGGTCTTCCAGAGTACAATAGTTTCTGGCATGGTCCCACTCGTACTTTTCCGTCTCCTTTCCACCTCATTTCGCTCAATCCCAGAACCACCACCCTGTATCTCTCAGCCTCTCGCAGTTTGCTTAAGCCTCGATGCCTCAGCATCCAATTCGTATCTGATATTTCATACCAAAGTTTGTCAACGTTAGATCCATCCAGTTTTGCACAGTTTGTTTCTGTAATTGTAGTGTTTATGCTGTGGAGGGGATTAACCCACAGCAGCTGAGTCCGGTAGTGGGGCTGCCACCTTAAGGTCTCCGAACGTACCCTGTCAGTCTTTGGTCCACAGGCGTAATGCCATTCCTGAGTGGGGAGCTCCCCTATCCGCCACCTGGGTCATTCTATGTCAAATCGGACACCAAAAATGTCGACCGTCTCCGATTTTATTTATACTTAGTGCACTTAACCCTTTCGTTCACAAATTTTTTTGGCTGATGGAAATTTTTTTTTTTATCATTTTCTAACTAAATGTGTCCTAATTAAGCAATTATGCAAGTTGCAGCAATAAATCCTATCTAATAATGGTATTACATCACGATGCAAATTTGCATCTTTGTGACTCATTGGTTGTAAAAATTCATAAAATTACTATGGGGAAAAATAACAAAAAAAAACACTTTCAATCGATTTATTGAACTTTCATAGCATTAAATAACATTTCCTCTGAATAAAATAAAGATAATATCACTCTTTATGCAAAACCACAAAATATTTTATCCATAAAAAATAAACAAAAAACCTAGTTACGTGGGGGTGTATGATATTTCCTGAAGCAGTTACTGTTTTTGTTCAAACAAAGGGCAACTTTGCATTTCTCACAGCATATGTTACTAAAGTGGGTTAACCCACAATTTGCATATTTGCACCGTAACCAGGTTTTTTCGTATATGGGGAAATGACCCAAACCATCAAAGCGGACATCATTTTTTGGACGATGCTGGGCAACAGCTCTTGGTCTACCAGGAGACGGCACCAGAAGTGGAATAGATCCACATTTTATTAGGCATTCACTAATTTCTAGTCTGAAAATACAACAGAGGCATCTGATCTTTCAATGGAATGCCATAGGAAACAGTCTCTCTTATGTTGCAGCCATGACGTCACAACAGCTAAGTCAATAAAGTGAAAGATAACTCGTAAGGTCCATTTTCTTGATTTGAGATGAATTCTGTATAATGCCATTAGGAAGTCAAGCTTATCTACCCCACCCATACTTTTAATATGTATCACAGGTGAGGGACATTCAACCTCAATTTTGGCTCTTTGTATGTCCCATCGAAGCACTTTTCCAGGGTGTTCTTTCCAGTCATAAGCTGATGAAATCATAGTAACCATAGAGTTGTCGTTCCACTTGACAAGGCACATTCTTCCATCTGTTGTTGAGCAACCTTCCATTGTACCTCTTGGTGTTTTTAGGAATAAACCCTTTGAACGTAGAGGTAAGTTTCCAACTCTGTTTGTCCTGACTGTTCCTGTGTAATAAATTCCATAATCCAACAGATGGTCCACTAATGAGGGCGAGGTGAAATAGTTATCACAGAATAACCTGTAGTCACAAAAAGGTTTGAGACAATTTTCAACCAGTGTCATTACAATAGCTCCAGACTGTCCTAATTCAGTGTAATCTTCAGGAAGGCTTGTCGATTTTCCCTGGTACGGAATGAAGCTGTAAGGCATTCCTGATTCACCACAGAGGAAGAACATCTTGATTCCCCATGGATTGGGTTTTCCTTTCATGTATTGTTTTATTTGCAATTTTCCTTTAAAAGGAATTAACTGCTCATCGACACAAACCCTTCTTTCTAAAGAAGGATTCTCTAACAAAACTTTGTTGAAGGCATCAAGAATTGGCCGGACTTTCCAGAACTTATCTGTATCTTGTTCATCGTGTCGTGCATTATCGACGCAGTGAAGGTTGTTACGCAAAGTAACAAACCTATTGAAGGTCATAGCATCAGCAATTAATGGATAACGATGTTTACTATTCCAGTAGAGGCGTATATTTGGAAATTTCATTGTGCCCATTTCAACATGCATACCAATAAGTTTTTGTATCTCTTGAGAGTTTGTATTTAGCAATTTGCCTTTCTCTTGAAAATGATAAATGTTAGTTTTCTCACTCATGTCCTCAATCAACGAATTTGGAACAAATTTGATAAAATACTGATAGGGGTTCATAGGCTTAGTGAGAGGCATATCAACAACACTTTCTGGAGGCACTTCAAGGAGCTTGTCAGTTTTATGCCACATACTTTTCTTTCTTTTGGCTCATTTTCTTAGAGTTACAGGAGCGAGTTGTTCATCTTCCCTGTCAGTTTCAACCTCCTCCATGATCTGTAAATTTATTTCTTCATCAGCTCCAATTGCAATGAGTTCAACATCTTCAGAAGCGATGATGTTATCATCATCATCAGACAAATCTTCGATATCGGAAAATTTTCCAAAATCTTCACTATTGACAAAGGCTTCTATGTCCTTTATTTGCGTTAGTCATTTTCGTTGTTGAGAAGTCATTATGGGTAAACTGAAAAGATAAAGAAAATAACATTGTTCAGTAATTTGCATGCATATATTATGAATTTAGATAAAATAGGCAAGAATTACATAGTACAAAGTCAATTATATTTTTACAACCGATGAGTCACGATGATGCAAAATTGCTTCAATTTGGAAATAATCCCTTTTTAGAGAATAAATTTTTATAATTTTTATAAAGTAGTATTTATTTCAAATCTACAAGTATCTAAAAATAAAAAAAGCAATTTTTAGGGTGCTAAAACACTTTTCACTGCACTAAAATCACCAAACTCACCTAACGACTTGCACACATGACAGACGTTAACTTTACACTGATCCCATATGCTTTGAGGCTATTGTACGATGATGTCAGTTTGACAGGACATTCTGATTGGTCTACAAATTCGCTTCAACATGATGAACAGGCTAAGAAGTTATCCATTTTCGTTTTAGAGCTATTTAAAGTATGAAGCAGATCTGCTTCAAGGTGATCGAAAGGGTTAAGGACCCTTATGAGAAATGTAGATACCCAAAATTTCACACCTCTGTGACCTCAGGGTGCTGTGATATGAGGTCACGAAAGTTGACCTTTTGACCAGATTTTTTTGAAATTTAATATATCTAAATTGTCATATCTCGGCTTCTCCTTTACCAATTTACTTCAATTTTGTGTCTTTTTAAGCTTGAAACGAGTAGAATCTTTCGTCTAGAAATATATCTCATAAATGATTCATAAAAAAGTTATAGAAGTTGGAAATATTTGAACTTAAATAAAAAAAAATAGTCTCTGATTTTTAAATTTTTTTGTCCTAAGGTACCTCTATCCAAGCACAACATTGTGTAAAAATTTCATTATTCTCTGGCAAATACTTGAGAAAATATAGCACTTCAGTGTGATAAATTTTTTAAAAAAATATTAAAAAATGACAGAAAATGAAAAATCATTGCTATTCCTATGAAAAATGATGTGGAGTAACTTCTTTTTTTTTGAAAGTATATACAGCATTTTGACAAATAAAATAACTAATTTGGAGCTTTAAATTTGGCACCTATAGGTGTACCTATTTTTGTCTATGTAGGGAAGATTTTTTCTAAAATTTTCCAAACAAATATAAAAACTAATTATAGGTAAACCTTGCTTAACGTGGTAAAGTGGCCGCGTAGAGTGAATTTGCATAAAGCGAACTTAATAACCAATGGGAAAAATTTAAATTGTCCCATGACCTCCAAGAATTTTTAACAAAACTTTAAAAACGCATTTGTTTTTCGTAAATTATGCGTTCAGTGCCTTTTAAAAATGTAAAGAAAAATGATAAACTAGTAAAACTGAAGGTTTATTGGATAATTAACACAAAAATACATGAAAGGTTTTTTCTAAGCAGTAAAAGATAATTTATCTAAAGTTGTTTGCTTTCTGCTGGCTTTCTTCTTGTTGTAAAGCCTACAGTACGGCGCTAGCATCTTCTCAAGACCGTGTCGAATCACCATGCTTCTTTCCATGTTAGGGTCTGCATGCAGCATCTTTTCTTTGGTGCTTTCAATGTCTTGAAAAATGCTTTCAAGTTCCTTTAAAGTGAATTCCTTAGCCGGCGTTGGTTGTGCAGAATCGTCATTATCTTCAAAAGCCTATTCTTGGTCCATGGAAATAAGTTCAGCTTCAGTAAGTTCATCTGGTCGCAAATCCAGTGTTTCCCTAACATTACTGTTTCAAGTTCTTTAGAACAATTTTCATTCTTGAGGACAGCTATCTCTTTTATAACTGAGCTAAGATTTGTTGCTATACCGCGGTAACTGATTCTTAGCCCTAGCAAAGTGAGACCTGGTGTTTTTTTCCAAACCGCGTTAACTGCATTTGGCGTATATCGAACTCGCGTTAAGCGAGGTTTACCTGTAATTTGTTTTGAGTGTGGTACTTTCTAGTAATTTTAGCATTTATTCTAGAAGAATAACATGTTTGAATTTATTTGAATTGAATTTAATATTATTTTCATCAGCCCAGTTGAAAAGAGAGATCTTGCCTTCTTGTAAAATTTTCTGATCCCCTTTAGTTATTAATTTGTGAAAATAAAGTTTGTTACATAAAGAAAAATTATTGACTAAATCTGAAATTAAATAGAGAAATTATGAAAGTGAATTGCTAGTGATTACATTAACCCATTAACGCCCATTGTCCTATTAAAATGACATTTAAAAATTGATTATTATTCTAGCCAAAATCGATAATTTTATATTAATCATCATTTATATTATTAACTAGATAAATTTACGAGTAGTTTAAATTTTAAAAAAAAGCAAAAATTGTACACAAGTTATTTGAAACATTTTCCGAAAAAGTGCTTTTTAGGGATGAAATTTATATCACAAAATGACTTGCACAAGGTCTCGTTTTTTAGAACAAGGAGATAGAATTAATAACACAGTGCAATGACAGTAATAAAGGTTTGAGCATCAATATATTGGTACATTTTTACTTTCAAAGTGTTCTGCTATGTCACATTTTATCACTGTCTTTTTAATAGGACAATGGGCAGATAACTTCATAAAAATCAGGTCACTTATGAAGTTATGAATCATAAGTATATATTCTAGATAAGAAATGAATTAATTAGTCATGTTACATGCATTTTTGTTTTCTTTGTTTTCTATGGGGGACTAAAGAAAAGGATGCATGTAATTTTCATGTTTTGCTTGATGACATAATACAGGGTTCCAGGTACTGAAAGGGTTAAATTTGGAATATATGATATTCACTATATAATCTACAATCTGCTCCTTTACATCCCTTCAGAGTAAGAAGATTTCAAAATGTGATGCAATAGTAGGTTTTTTATTGAATGCATTCACAACATTGTGCAATCTTAGATAAATGACGTACTCTCAGATAGATGATGTAACCAGCAAAATTCATTTTCATAACATGATGTAATTTGTTTGTATATAAAAAAGTCTCTGCTGAATATAATTTATTCTTGAATTTTGCGGCTTCCATAATGTCCATACATTGAAAAGCTATTAACATTGAAGAGGCAATACGTATGATAACAGAAGATAGTGATGAAGATTACGAAGAGTGTGATATTGTTATAATTCCTCCAGAAGTTTACAATTTGTCAGATGAAGATGAACCTGCAACAAGTGACAATAGGAATTGCAAATGTTAGTGATACTCCAGGATGTCTTGAAATTCAACATACAAGCAGAAACATGTCATCTGAAAAAACTAAATCCTCTTCAAAAACCAAAAAATGGACTCTGACAGATGTGAATCCTAACTGGAGACAAAAAAGCCCTACCTATGCAAATATAGGTAACAGGAAGAGTGATCATATTGAAAATTTCAGTAGAATGAAGCAGTATTGTGTTCAAAAATCAAATGTTGAATTATTTGAATTCTTTTTCTCTGATGCTATACAGGATCATATAATAAAAGAAAGTGTCAGATATGCAACCAAAACAAAAAATGAAACATTTTTCTCTGTCAAGAAGAACTAAAAGCTTTTATTGGTATACTTCTTCTATCAGGCTACCATAAATTACCTGCTGAAAGGCACTACTGGTCGACAGAAGAAGACTTAGGAGTGGATATTTCAAAAAGAGCTCTTGCTAGAAATAGATATCTTCAAATAAAAGCAGTGCTGCATTTCAACAATAATGCATTAGCTCAAAGAAATAAGGATGATAAACGTTTCAAAGTAAGACCTCTTCTAGATATGATGAGAGAGAACTTCAGGCAATTTGGTGTATTTGAAGAAAATATATCTGTAGATGAAATGATTGTAAAGTACTATGGCCACAATTCTCTGAAACAGTTCATTCGTGGAAAGCCTATAAGATTTGGTTACAAATTATGGGCTGTATGTAGTTCTTCAGGTTTTTGCTACAATTTTTACTTGTACTGTGGAAAAACAAATGATACATCAATGACAGATCTCAATTTAGGATCCAGAGTAGTATTGAACATGATTGAGAACACAGCAATTCCTTCCTCAACAGCAATATACTTTGAAAACTTCTTTACAAGCAGGGATCTCCTAATTCATTTACAAACTATGAATTTGCGAGCAACAGGAACCATAAGGGACAACAGATTTGGAAACTGTCCTCTAAAATCAACAAGTAACATGAAAAAGACTAAGCATGGTAACCATGATTTCTTTTATGATGTAAATGGTGAAATCTTGTTTGTGAAATGGCATGACAACAAATGTGTAACTGTAGGAACAAATTTTGATACTATTGAACCTATGAATAAAGTAGCTAGATGGGATAAATATGAAAAAGCTAAAGTAAAGGTTCCACAACCAAATGCTCTGAAAAACTACAACTACTATATGGGTGGTGTAGACCATCACGATTGGCTTATAGGAAAATATTCTATTGGCATCAGGGGAAAGAAGTGGTACTGGCCATTGTTCACCAGAGTTGTGGATATGTCTTTAGTAAATGCTTGGCTCCTTCACAAGCATCTTTTTGGAGAAAATGCTGTTGATCTTCTGGCATTCAAAAGAAGCATTGCAATATCTTATCTAAAAATCAACATGGGTAGAAAAAGTATTGGATGTAGTGATGGGACGATTAATCGGAATCGGAATCGAGAATTGGAAGAATTGAGCATTTTTCAGGAATCGGAATCGAGAGAATTGTACCATGATTTCCGATTCTTAAAACGATTCTTTAACTTTTAATTGAACCAGTTTTGCAATGTAAACTTTAAAATTTAAATGAAAGACTATAACAAATTTTATTTTTATTGTATTGTAGCTATACATTAAAACATGTATATCCATGATGTGTAATCAAGAAGATTAAAATGAATTGTTACAACTTAGTTGATTTTTATTTTTTAAACCAATCTATTATAATTTATAATTTATATTACCATACTCATAATGTAAATAGTTAATCTTACCAGAGTAAAATATGACAATTTCCAGAAAAACAAGTATAGAATTATATTTAAAAATATTGAGAATCGGAATCGGAATCGAGAATCGTATCGGAATCGAGACTTTTTAGTGGTATCGGAATCGTTAAAAATTTCGGTATCGTCCCATCACTAATTGGATGGCCATTAGCTCGCAGTGTGGGTAGCAACAGTAGATATGATGGGCTGAACCATGTTATTGCACGGAGGGATCAGCAAAGACGATGTCAAAATAAGCCATGTACTGGTAAACCAAAAAGTTTTTATACCAAATGTAATGTAACACTTTGTGTCCCATGCTTTGAGCCATACCATTCAAAATAAATCACTGTGAAAGGATTCTATGTTTTTATTTTCTCCATATTTTTTATTTTATTTTTTTTTTGTATTTTCATTGTAAAAGGACTATCTTTTTATTTTTTTCACATTTTTATTGGCATTGTATAAGGATTGTTTATATATTTTTTTAGTCCTAGTTCAAGCTGTTTATATGTCAGGTTCTCAGATATAGCTTTTGTTTGTTATAAAAGTTTATTTTATGAAAGTGCAGCATTATTTCTACTTTTATGATACATTTTTTCAATAAAATTTAAAGCTGCTTAATTGTTTTCTTTACTCACATCTGCCCATTGTCCTTTTAAAAGTACACCTGAATTTTTGTTGCCTTGCATGTCATTTTGATTATACTTCACTATTAACGGGTTTAATATATATCTAATGGCAAAATAAAAGCCAAAATATGAAAAACAATTAAAAAATAAAATTGGGCATTAATGGGTTAAATTATTGGTATATAGCATGGGTTAGATGGTTGTTAATTTGAAAATTCTAAATTTAAATAGGTATTTTAGGTCATCTTTCTTTGAATTATGAAGTAATTCTTTGAGATTGAGACGTTTGGTACATCTTTTACTAAATTGTACTCTCTCCCATTTCTCGTCATTACATCGACTTTTCTGATGATGCTTGAAAATCTTATTGTCAAAATATCTGGATGTTGGGGATAGAAAAACGAAGGATTGGGACCATGAGGGTGTAAGAATGACACCTTCACCTCTCTGGATTCTGTTGATTTTTCCAAAACATATGATTTTTTTTTAATTGAATTGAATAACCTTTATTAATAATAAAATAAATATAGTAGTCTTTTTACACTACAATTTTTACAATGACACGAATAATTGTGAAGTTTGACTATTTATTTTTTTATTTAATTTGGCCCTTAAGCTTTAGGTTTTACTGGGCTCTTATTAAAAATAAGCAGCTAGCTGTTATAAATTAATAATAATAATAAATAAATAAGTAAATAAGTATTATTAATAGTTAAAACCTGTATTTCAATCTTAAACAATATTAATGGACAATATTAAACATTATTAATGGACATTAATCCAAGATTTTTGTTAGTATCCCATTATTAATCAGGATTTCAATTTGGTTTTAAACAAATTTACATTCACAATATTTTTTATATCGGCATGCAAGTCATTCCATAGTTTCAATCCAATGAAAATGGGTAGTTTTTGAGATGAAGACAATCTAAATTGAGGTATAACAAGCTTTGCTCTATTTCTGGTCTGATACGAGTGGATTTCTTGATCGAGTTACAAAATATCTATTTACCCATTGCAAATTAATGATTTTGCTCTTACACTCGTAAGTAAAATGTGCCAGTTTGGTTATATCGTTGAGCTTTAGTAGGTTTAGCTCTTTAAATAATGCACTAGTGATATCAAGGAAATCAGCATTATGACAAAGATACCATTTAATGCGTTGTTAGCGGAGTTTCCCCAAACAAGGGTGCAGTATGTTATATAAGGAAGAAGAAGAGTATGATAAAGAGTCAATAAAACTTGTTTAGGGATTACATTTCTAAGTTTAAACATTATAGCAACGCTCCTTGAAATCTTTTTCGCGATATAATTTACATGATCACTCCATTGCAAATTCTTATCTAGCATTACACCAAGAAATTTTGTTACAGTACACTCCTTTATGGCGATTTCATTAACATTAAGTTCATCAAGATATACATTTCTTTTATTAGTAAGAATCATGAAATTTGTTTTATTGGTATTTAGGAAGAGTTATTGGTGGTCAACCATTTCATTACACTGATGAATTCTGAATGAAATATATTCTTAGCTGTATTAACATCTTTGCAAGAAAAAGAGACAGTTGTATCATCTGCAAACATTATGAAGTTCAGTATATCAGATGAATGTGGAAGGTCATTTATATATAATAAAAATAATAGTGGACCCAGAACTGAGCCCTGTGGCACACCATGTTTGAAAAGCGCTTTAGTTGAGCAAACCTTATTTACTGATACAAAATGATATCTATTGGACAAGTAACTTTTAAACCAATCACTGATTGCTCCTCTAAAGCTGTAACAATACAATTTATTAAGTAGAATATTATGGTCTATTACCTACATCAAACGCCTTAGTCAAATCCATAGCCTAAATATTGATATCATTATTTCTTTGTTCTGAGCTGTATTTACATTTTCCATAAGATTTAAAATAGCCATTTCCATTATTCTATTATTACAGAAGCCATATTGATTTGGATAATAAATTGTATGATAACCACCAGTGGTGGTCATAATCTATAGCAACAAAACCATTTATATCATTTTCTTCTATCATTTCCTCTTCCTCAGTTACTTTTACGATTGTTGACTCATTAAATGCCGAATATCTTTTAACAGTAATTGATGAAAGTGAAACAGGTTTCACATGGTGCAATTTTAGAGTTCTGGAAACGGTTTTGGCTTTTGAATTTCGGTCTTTTAAAAATTCTTCTCTTTGATGGTCTTCAATTGTTAAAAATTTAAAATTTGTTTTTAATGTTACAGTTAGCAAATTCAAACAAATTTTGGGGTGTTATTATTTGGTTGTTATATGGTCTTTGGAAGCTTGCTTTTGTAGCTGATCTTTTAATAGTGCCTCCCAATCCATTGCATGGTCCTTTTCCATGAATTGTAGTGAAAAAATTCCAATCTGCCTCCAAATTAAAATCCTTTTTATGGTAATAGAGGTAAAGGAAATTTTTACAATTTTTGTAATGGGCAGCACATCCATCTGAAAAATATAAAAAAAATTTTATGAATGGTATTTTATCTTCTATAAATTTACGCAGGTGGCATTGAAAAAGATGAACCGCGACAACATTGTGGTCATTACATTCTGAAATAATTACAAAATTTAAGTTCTTTAAATTTCCTTGGGCCTTGAAATATAGAATGAATGGATGAATACTAGTCATTTGGTTGTTCCGATGGAATGACTGAACTTCATCTTGGAGAATAGCTGAATAATTTTCTGAGAAGTCGCATACAGCCAAAACTTCATTGTTTTCCAATGATGTTTTCTTATCCTGAGAGTAGTTTGATTGCATATTTGTTAGGGAATCATGGATCTGAAAGTATGTAAATTAGAATTTAGAAGGCTTGTAGATATATTATTTTTTTGTTAAAAAGTAATTAAAATTCAGCCTTTTATTTCATTAGATTTTTCAAATGATATTCTAGTACAAGGTTATTTTGTCAACATCAAGATATATTATTTTTATATGATTTTCTAATAATTATACATGATATATTCAGTAAGTGTTATTAAATTATTGTTGTTATTACCTGATACTGCTTCGATTTTTCACAAAATTCTTCTATGTAATCATCTGTAGACAACTGCATCAATCCTAAATTTGACCTATTGGTGTTGGTCCATTTTTTTAATTGAATGTTGTCAACATAATTTTCAGCGAATAACGTTTGGAGCTGAGTGGTTAAATAGGTGGTATCACCACAGAGATTACATTCCATTAGGCAACATACTTGTGAGGGAGGACTGCACATTAGGGAAGGTAACAATTGGCGGATGTGACTGATTTTAGGCTCTGTAATTTTATCAAATTTTGCCCCAATGAACATAAGTTTTAGGTTTTGGTGGATAACACAAATGCATACTGAGTGCGTACTAGATCTGCCTGCAATTACACATTGTTTAGGCCTTAATGAGGCAAATTTACTAAATCCAATTTTCATCCATGGGTATTTATTTTTAAAGGCCTCATATGCCTCTTTTAAGTTACAGAGAAGGAGGTGCTTCTGTGTATGTTCCCTTTGACCTTGTTCGTTAATAACACAGACAAAATCTCTCTTACCCGACATTAATCTACTTATGTTTTCATTTAAATAAATTTTTTTAACTGAATCGTCTATTCCCATTTCCAGAACTTTCCCAGATTTTGGATTTGGTTCTGACAAAATTCCAGAACTTTCTACCATTTTCTTAGCAGTGCATGCAGTGTGCTTGGTAGTATTGAATTCTTGGCATGTTTTTCTTATACTCTAGCTTTTGGGCAGAACTGTTAAAATTTTAATTTTTTCACTTCTTTTAGTGCTTGAATCGTTAAATTTTTCTTGTAGCTGGTCTAAAATTTCTTTATAATCCTTTTCTTCCTCTGATGTTTCTTCCTCTTCAACTATAGTTTTCCCACTAGCAGCTTCTATTTTTCTTTTGAACGTATCTTTAACTTGTTTAAATTTTTTCAGTCCATATGCCTTTTGAGTATCTAATTTTTGTTTTTTAACTGGACTCTCTCCTATTTCTTTTAATGAACTATTCAGCGTCGCTAATTCAAAATTTACTGTTAGAGACACTGAACTTGAGCCTGACCCTGATGACACAAGTTCAAGTGGTCTTTCGGATATGACAGAGCCAGAGGGATGAGATGAGTCACTGTCTGAATTTTCAGTATTTTCTTTTAATATTTTATCAACAAGAATTCTGCACAGATTACATAGTTTATAATTTGCAGTTAATTGAAGATTAGGCCCCTTAATGATTTTTTCAGGTGGAACTACACTTAGTCACTCAGTTCGCCATTTCCCTTGATGCTCATTGAAAGGATCAGCACATTTTCTTTTTAAATTAAGCGAATCCATTTCAAAATTTCCTAATTAAATTAGAATAGGTACCTGGCTAGGAATTTCTGAATATATTACATATAGATGATTTATTTTATAGTTTCCTAAAAGATCTGAAAAAAGTACATGTACACATAAAACAGTTATTTGTACTAAGAGTTAATGTTTGTATACAAATAACTGATACAAAAATAGGTATACCTAATAGGACGTGTCAAATTTACAGCTCTCAATTAGTTTTTGTCATAGTGCTATACTTTCAAAAATAAAAGTTACTCCACATCATTCCATAGGAATAGCAACGATTTTTCATTTTCTGTCATTTTCTGTCATTTTTTAATTTTTTTAAAATTCGTCACACTGAAAGTGCTATATTTTCTAAAGTATTTGCCAGAGAATAATAAAATTTTTACACAATATTGTGCTTGGATAGAGGTATCTTGGGACAAAAATTTTAAAAAATCGGAACTACTGTATATTTTTTTTTTTTTACTCCAGTTCAAATATTTCCAACTTCTATAACTTTCTTGTAAATCATTTATGGGATATATTTCAAGATAGACAAAATATTCTACGCCTTTCAAGCTTTAAAATGACACCAAAATGAAGTACATCGGTCCAGTAGAAGCCGTGATATGAAAATTTAGATGTATTAAATTTTGAAAAAATCTGGTCAAAAGGTCAACTTTCGTGACCTCATATCTCGGCACCCTGAGGTCACAGAGGTGTGAAATTTTGGGTATCTACATTTCTCATAAGGGTCCTTAAGTGTACTAAGTATAAAGAAAATCGGAGATGGTTGACATTTTTTTTTGCCCTTTTGTGTCAGATTTGACATGGAATGACCCACCTGGGGACGCACCCGATGGGGGAACTGACAAAGACCCCTCACGAGAATTCATAGTTGTACCGGAAATTATTATTTTGTATTGAGATATGACGCAAGTTGAACTATATTATAAGCGTGTTTAGGGCAAACTGTAATATAAACTGTATAATAGGTGTGTATCTGGTATGGGGGCAATTACAGTTAAAATATAATTGGTTAAGATTACAATTACTTTGCATATACTCAGTTACAATTATTGCAGTTGGCAAATGTAATTGATTGCAATTACAATTACTTTTCATAGAAACACTTAATGTAAATGAAAGTAAAGAAAAATGTGTATCATTAATTTACAACTGTAACTTCTTATTTCCATACTCATAGTGTGACTATTATTCTATTTGAACATTTATTTAAATTACAGTTCAATTAGCAGTCAATGTAATATCAGGTGACTTGTTCATTTTCATTGATTGTCACTGAATGTAATTGATTACAATTACACAGAAATTACTTTAAAAAATGTAATTACACTCGCAAATTACAATTACAAATTGCAATTAACCTATACCTGGTATATGTGTGTGTAGTTTTTTCACAGTACCTATGTCCAAAATTTGAGGTTCTGGCTCATGGACTAATGGCAGAGTTTCATAAAAATAGAGGCTTTTGTTTGCATTTGCCATTTTCCAGGTTTAACCTTTTGCTTAAGCTTCCACCATTGCTAATCTTTGTAAGTCTTAATTTTCTTCGATCATCGTAACTAGAATGTTTCAAGTAATTCTGTGAATATTGGAAAACATCATGCATTTGGAAGTGCAGTATGATTTGGCTAACACTAACAGATTTTCTTAGACATAAACTGATGCTAAATGACGCCCAAGGTTTGAACCCAGTCCAGTAGGGGAATAGCTGTGAATCTCTTAGTTCATAACTGAGGGCCTCGACTGCCTTCGTGTACCATTTTGAGTGGTTATTTGTCCTATTTGCCAGCAGCACCTAATTTTAATGCAGTAAGGAAATCTTTCCAAACATTAATTGGAATAACTCTACTTGACATCTTTATGAAATAAGGATAACTCATCTAAGTGATACTGAAGGCCATTATAGGAGTGAGGAACTGATTAGTGATTACAGTGATTTAAAGTTTTTATTGTTGGCTCTACAAACATTAGTTTTGTTACTTAATGAAATATTTGTATTTTGGGTATTTTTGGTAGGCAAATTATATATATATATATTTATATATATATAAAATTATTATAATAATTATTATAATTTGTGGATTCTTTACAACATATTTTGCTTTCAGCAATCAACGGGGGAAAAGAGATCAGGGGGTGGTATGGGTATGCGAGGTGGTGGGCGTGGCATGGGGTTCAGAGGAAGAGGAGGAGGAGGAGGTCCTATGAGGGGTCGAGGAATGGGAATGAGGCCGACCCCATATGACAGACGACCGCCAATGGATGAAAGGTATGGTCCCCCCCCAGGGCCTCCTCCAGCACCAATGAGGAATGGTTACTATGATGATTACGAGAGACGAGACAGAAGGCCCCTTCCACCCCCAGTTCCCATGGACAGAAGACCACCTCCCCCTCCCGTTGGGAGAGAACCGTATAGAGACCCCTACGACAGATATGATTCATACGATCGCATGCCCCACCCTCCTCCCATGAGAAGAAGTCCTCCCCCTCCAATGGAGAGGAGACCACCCCCGCTTGGTTATGATAGGCGAGAAGACCCATATGATGTTTACGGGAGACCAGAGTAAGATGAATCTTTAAGTACATTATTTGCGCTACACAGAAATAATAAATTCGAATAAGGCCCGTGATTTTTTTACCCGTTTTGTGTGACTATTATATATATGATTTGCATTTCAATTTTTTAATAGACTGAATAAAAAAAAATTATTTCAATGTAATGATTGAATTTAGTATTATATAATGTTAGGAGGACTTAGCACAGTGTTTCCCAACCAGGGTGCCCCGAAATCTCGTGAAAATTGATAAAATATTGAAAAATTCAAGTTACCGAAGTTACGGAAACCTCAAAGGAAACGAACTATCGCTATTTATTACAGCTATACGGAAACTGTATAGGATCAGTTTGAAGTTACGTGTTGTTGGGGGAGGGTGAGGGGATCGATATTGACCAGTAGGAGACGAAAATACTCCGGGTTGCCGCGAAAGAACGGATGGCACTGGGGTGCCTTGAGCGAGGAAAGGTTGGGAATCGCTAGTTTAGCATGTGCGTGCATTTTATTCTTATTTATCCATTCGCTATTTTTAATTTTGAAGAAAACATTAATTTCGGTTTATTTTTAATCCCTATTTTTGACCAAGAAGAAGAGACATGTATGGCGGTAGAGATATGTTTCCACCCCCGCGAGGCCGTTCACCTCCACGTAGAAGCCCTCCGCGCCGGTAAGAAGTAAATGAAATAGAACGGCCTTTAATGATCAAATGGTGTATATACTGATGTATATGTATGTACATATATCTAATAATATATACTATATATTTATTTTATCGATTTCGACATCACAAAGCATAATTATTGTATGCATTCTACTTTCATTCTTATTCTGCGGTGCTCCCTGCCATTGTCGAAAAGCATCCATCAGGATCTGTTTATCTCCATATTAACTTTTATCGTCGAAAAGTTGTGTTTGCAGGCGAGCACACAAGTCAATGCGAGTAGAAATGATGGGATTTTATTACCTTGTTTTCTCATGTTCTCTTGTAGCTATCCCGGTCCACCCCGTGAATTGCCCCCACGACGCTTTTAGATGTGTGACACGCAGGGCTGAATCGAGAAACTTAGCACCGATTAATTTATAATTTCTCATTGGACGAACAATTGTAGTTTTATCTTTGCGTATAAAATAGATGTTTGCTTACAGTTTTATCATAAGTTCGGTTAAGATAGCTTGCTTACATTGTCATGCGAAAGAATAGATAATAAATTTTAACTTCTAATTGTAGACAAAAAAAAGTCTTTTATTAAGCCCTTTCGAATGTCACATTGAAATGATCAATGAGAAAACGACAAAATGTTCGTCGACTCGCTTAAAGAAAACTGGAGTGCATAAAGGTAAGCTACCGACAGGCGAATCAACTGATTTCAGCCTAAAATGCCTGATTACGTCTTCTAGTACTGAGTAGGGATAGACATAGCTACGATATTTGCTGTGAACTTCAAATAAACACCGTCATAAAGGATTTTCTGTCATGAAGGCTGAGCCTCCGTTTTTAGGAATTTACTTTATTATAATCACCAAATAGTTTGGTTGCGACGCAGAAGAAAATTACCAATCTGGCTACATTGCGATTTGTTACAGGTTGAGGTGAAGCTGTCATTTAAACTGAATCTTGCGCAGGCGTCTGATGGAAGTTCCTCGACTTTCAAATGCCTGTCGTAACTACTGATTAAACTTCAAAGCACGTCAAAACTGGGTTGTAACGGTCAATACCATAATAATATTCCGACTCCAAGTAATGCATGTGATAAGAAAAAAGTTTTCCTCTAATTATAACTAAATAACGAAAATAAGAATTTCTGGAAAAGCCTTCTTGCGTTAACTCGTACCTTCTCTGCTGGCCCCTTGTTTTTAATCGTTTTATGAAATGTACTTTATCGAGACAACTACTGTTAATTAATCGTATTTACTTATGGATAAAAATGAGATTTTTGAATAATCGTATTCCAAGTTAAAGAAATTAAGTATCCAACTCGACATCAATCCGATAATCGTTAATTGCGACTTACTTAACGTTTTGAGAAAGCTGTCTGTTATTTTTTTTTTTTTAAACTTTCAATAATACTGGTTTTATTTTACATATAGATTGAGCTATGGTTGACTCTCCATAAAACCTTGTTTTATTGAGCCGCCTTTACTCAACCTGAAGCCGTGAACTCGTTTCCCAACAGTTGGATGCAAGTTTTCTCTGACGGGTAAGAATTTTTAGTACTTTCATACTTATTACAATTTATATTTCAATTATGATGTGAAAGTGAACGTATGATTTTGTGATTATATATATTGGCTCTGAAAAAAGAAAATCAATCCATTTATTTATTTTTTAACCTATTTCCACAATTCACTGAACATAGTTTCTCTGGTTGACAGGATTTGAAGACCAATGGGGGGAGAGGAGAAAGAATCTATGTAGCTCGTAAAGAAGTATTATGGAAGTTAAAGGATATTTCGAGATAAGCTACATTTAATTTTTTAATAAAATAATTTTAAATCTATGTTTTTTAACGTTTCCTTTGAAATTATTTTGTAGCGTAGTATTTTCTAGTTTAATTGAATTTACACAACCACTTCCCCAATTTTTTTCTTATTGAATTGCTGTAATGAGTATTAAAGAAAGTCTCTCTTCACTGGTGACTAATAATATAACTTTGGTCAAGTTGTCATAAATATTTTCGTTGATTGTGCAGTGTGGGAAGTGGTAATGGACTTGAGTGGAAACCCAAAGGTGTACTAAGATAGCTAGATTCAGTATTATTTGCATTTGCATGTACTGAATTATTTCTTAAGGGAACCGCCAAGTGCTAGATTTCCTGATTGCTAATTAGCTCATCCTGGGTTCGAGTCGGCTAACACTAGATTTCATCGATTAAGGTGGTTCTCTGGGTCTTCCTTGGTTGGGTAGTGGTTGTTTCCACAGAAAGCTGTAAGTTTCCTCCGTCATATACCCTCAGATTTTACGGAGGTTGAATAAGCACAAACATTGTCATCCCTCATCCGTTTTGCAATATAGATTTGGGCTTTGAGCCAAACTTAACAAATTGTGTAAATACTAACCACAAAGCAACTTGGACATTAGAAAAGTAATGCATCATGTTTGCGATTTGTAGGGAGTGTGATAAATAGGTACTGTAGATTAGACCAGGTTGGTGAAGGAAAGGTATTTGCACTTGGTAGTCTGTAGACTGGAGTAGTAGTAATGAGTCTCTCCAAGTTCCTGAAGCGAGTACTTGGAGATGATAAATGTGCAATTTTAATTGGGTCTGTTTTAGGTTAAAGAAAACGTAATATGCATCGAAAGAAATCGAAGATCGTCAAAGATTCTTTGTGTAGTTGACGCTTGTGATTCATTGCAAGTTTTTATAAGACGAAATAGCCAACCACTGAACAAGCACGACCGTCAGTAGTTAAGGAGTACCCATTAACCCCCATTACTTGGCAGATGAGGTCCAATCCACGCCCAAGGTTAGACATTAAAAGAAATGTTAAGATTAGAGCGTTTGTTCGTTTTTTTTCATGAAAGATGTGCCAAGGGCGAATGCCCGCGACACAACCTCTTAGAAACACACGATCTTTCCAGAAAAGATTACGAGAAAAGGAAACATTAAGAGAGGAAAGATTGAATTGTGTATTGAAGATTGTGATGAGTAGACAGATGAAAGAACTGTGCTTGAGGCACTGAAAGCCACAAGGTTTTCTCTGCTGCAATCAGAAGTCAGGTGCGCTATAGCCGTCTCACGCGAAGCATGAAGTGACTGTTAAGAGGGGTGCTTTTTGAAGCGGATGAAGTGAAGGGTGGAATCATCAGCGTAGGAGTGTATAGGACAGGAAGTGCGACTTAAAATACCATTGATAAATAAAAGGAAAAGAGCGGTTGACAGGACAGAACCCTGAGGAACACGACTGTTAATAGCTTTAGGAAAAGAACAGTAGCCCTCTCTACAAATGCAGATCGAACATAAAGGATATCAGAGATGAAGGCACAGATAGGAGAGAAACCGAAGAGGGACAGTTTCGTCATTAAGGGTTTGTGCCAGACACCAACAAAAGCTTTTGATATGTGTAGCGAAACAGCAAAGTTTTCGCCGAAATCCCGAAAGGAGGATTATTAAGAGTCAGAGATATGGAAGATGATCGCCAGTAGAGCGTCCCTTGCGGAACTCGCTTAAAAATCTATTATTAAGGATAGACTAAAAACTGGAAAGGCTAGAGATCAAAACAAGTGGATGATAGTTGGAGGATTGAGAGCGGACACCCTTCTTTGAGATAGGCTAAATGAAAGAACTTCCAGCAGGAAGGAAAAGTACAAGATGAAAAAGTTTCCCTAGTCAGGGTGTCAGCACAGAGCACAAGTTTTTATACCTGTCAGCGTGGTGTATGTGAGCCAAGGTATCATGGAATTTTGCATGTTCGTTCTCGTGCGAGTATCTCATTCATTCCACATGATATATGGATGGCTAATAATATATTAGAGCAGGGGTGTCCAACCTTTTTTAATGATGGGCCATGTTTCAGTGACCCACACCGAGGGCGTGTGTGCAAATTTTAGATGACTTTAATTTCAAAACTTTTGTTGAAATAAAATATGACGTTAGATAATGAATTTTCAGTACCCACCAGCCGGACCTGATAGAAATCTTTGGCGGGCCATATGTTGGGCAATCCTGTGTTAGAGGAATTTCCTTTACAGACCCAGACACTGGTTTGGCCCGAAATTTGAAGTGTATTTATGGAGGAACGTTTGATCTGTTGACCATTCCAGAGAATAAAGGGTTGGTTTTTTTTCTCTGGGTACCCAGAAACCTTCATGTGAATTCGATTGAAACTATGGTAATTAAACTGGGAATTTAAAGTCTGGCATTCTTGAAAGATTTTGTTGGATTTTGATAGTGCCTTAACGATGTCATGATACCCGTTGTATCTACAAAAATCCCTTTAGCATTTTAATTCGTGAAAAGCCAATGGATATAGGCCTCTTATACTAAGACTACCGTCGATTGTTTTGAGAGTTGTTTAACCTCCTCCATAACAGGAAAGGTCGTGACGGAGGGGACCTAAGTCTCTACATGGTATTCAAACCATGGTCGCTACATTTAGGTGCAGAGAGCGGCCACCCAGCAAATACTGCCAAGACCTGATGTTGCTATACTTTGATCGACGGAAAGCGATGTTACATGCCACTACATATCCAACTGTTAAGAGGGCACTTGTTTTGGGACTCCCTTAACCCTACCTAGTACGCTTGCTCAAAATGTGATGGAAGTAGAACTACGTTGCGAAGTGGATTTTGTGGCTTCTCCCTTAATATCGGTTCTAGTAATTAAGAATATTCGCTTAATGCTTGGGTTGGTAAGAACTTGGATTTAAAAAAAAAAAAAGCATTACACCTGATCGACAGCTAGAAATGGCGTTGGTCCAATTCTTACGTTAGATATAATTAAAAGGATATTTAAAAAAAAAAAAAAGATTAAAAATTTATCATTAAAAAAAAATATAAAAAATACATTAACAACAAAATAATTTAAACTACTATGCTTTTAAGGTTTCATTACCGCTTATGAGTTTATTAAAGTGATTCACTAAAGGGAAATATATAATTAGCTTTTGATTAAGTGTGCAGCAACTTAAAACACCGAAGTTAGAAAGCTAATTAGCAATTTTAAAATTAATAATCACAACCTTTTTGCCCCCATCTTGTTAAAATTAAATGTTTTACTGATAAGTTGCTAAGTATCTAATAAATAAGTATGAGTTAACCTAAATAGTTATATATTAAAAATGGACTATATGTGTTGCCTCCATCTTCTTACGAATCTATGCATAGCGTGACACACTTCCTCTGCGCAGTCTGTCATGAGTTCGTGTCCTGCTCCAGGAATCAGCTCTAAAAAGGCTCTTGGGATGGTCTACAATGAAAAATTCAAAACGTTTAAGTTATTGAAATTTCGTGACATTAAGATGTAACTCGGGATAATTTTTGAAAATTCACTTATAAAACAAACGAGACTGAATCAGCTACGCTGAAATTTTAATTTCTTTCCACACGGCTCTAAACTTAAATTGAAATGAATAGAAAACTATGATACACACGCGTTTACTTTTATGCCACATTTATATAAATTTCGCAAGCAGAAAAGCAGCAGGTTAGGTGAAATATATGAAAAAATTATAAAGTAGCGGGGATTGAAAAGGTTAATGTCACTGAAGCATATATCTAGGCAAATGGGAGTGACCCTGAAAGCAAAAAAAAGCAATAATTATTCCTTTGTACGAAATAAAAGGAGTCAATGTAAAAATTATGGATGTATAGGAAAAAGTCCGTGTGTAGTTGAGGGGTAGGTGGGATTCGTGGCATTACAGAAGGCTTGGTGAGCGATGAGCAAGGATGGTTTCAAAATGAAAAAAAGGCTTTCTTTTGATGCAGGAAGGTGGGGCCAAGGGCGAATACCCCTAAGAACTTCCTTCTTATGGAAGAAGAGCCGTTGAAATCAAGATCCAAAGTTCTCAAGATACTGAACACATTGCGTCTGAATGAAGGAATAAGTCATAGGGGTAAAGATGGTTTGCTATCCACAACAGAGAGGAGGCTTTCAGAATGTACCGTCGCCATCCAACTCTTGACACTCACTCCGCTTCTGCCGGGAATAGTGCGAAATCTGTTCTTCGACTCGCTCTTTCTGGCATCTATTACAATTCAACCCTAGACGATTCCATTGCCGTTCCTCCATCTCCTGACTTTGTCTGAAATTAGAATCTCTTATAAAGATGTTTTTCTGCCCTATCTGGGCTCAACTCTAGGAAGACGTATGGGCCTGGTGGTGTTCCTCCTGTTGTTCTTAAGAACTGTGCTTCTGTGCTGACATGACACCCTGCCTAGGCAAACTCTTCCTTCCTGCTGAAAGTTCGCTTTCATTCAGCCTGTCCCAAAGAAGGGTGACTGCTCTCAATCCTCCAACTATCGTCCATTTGCTTGATTTCTTGCCTTCCCAAAGTTTTTGAATCTGTCCTTAATAGGAAGATTCTTAAACACCTATATTCTCACAATCTTCTTTCAGATACAGTATTGATTCCGGAAGGGACGCTCTACTGGCGATCTTCTTGCTTATCTCTTTGACATCCTCATTTCGAGATTTCGGTGAAACTTTTGCTATTACGCTAGACATATCAAAAGCTTTTGATAGAGTCTGGCACAAATCTTTGATTTCGAAACTACCCTCCTTAGGTTTCTATCCTATCTGTGCCTTCATCTCTAATTTCCTTTCTGGCCGAGCTATAGCTGTGGTTGTAGATGGCCACTGTTCTTTTCCTAAAACTATTAACAGTGGTGTGGTGTTCAGGGTTCTGTCCTGTCACGTACTCTTTTCCTTTTATTTATTAATGCTTTTTTAATTCGCACTTCCTGCCATATTCACTACCGTGCCTATGATTCCACACACTACTTCACCCGCTTCCCAAACCGTCCCCCTCAACAGCCACTCTATCATTCGCGTAGTACGACTATGGAGCACCTGACCTCTGATCTTTCGGCTATCTCTGATTGGGGGCAGAGAAAACCTTGTGTCTTTCAACGCCTCAAAAACTCGGTTCCTCCATCTGTCTACTCGTCACAATCTTCCACGAGACTATCCCCTTACCTTCAACAACACACAACTCATCCTCCCTCTTCTCTTAACATTCTTGGCGTTTCCTTTTCTCGTGATCTTTCCTGGAAAAATCACATATACTCATTCTAAAACAGCTTTTAAGAGGTTGTGTGCTGTACCACCGCAGTTTCTTCTCCCCGACTCAGTTGCTGTCTCTGTACAGTGGTCTTGTTCGCCTCTGTATAGAGTACGCTTCTCATGTGTGGGTGGTTCAACCGGATCACCTGAAGATCCGTCACCCGAGCCTTTTTTAAGTTAACTTTATAAGGCTAACCAACGAAAATATCCTAACCTAACCTAACCAATCGTTAGGCAAACTGTACGCCGTTGACGATTGGTTAGGTTAGGTCAGGTCGTGATATTTTTCGTTAGTTGGCCTTATGAAGTTAACTAAAAAAAAGGCTGGAGTGATGGATCTAAGGTGATCCGTTCAACCCACACAGCCATACGTGACCGGGAGCAATTAAAGGCTTTTCGTCTCATCAATTCCCCGCCTCTTACTGATTGTCTTCAATCTCTCTCTCTCTCTCTCTCTCTTTACGATCGCTATCATAACGGACATTGCTCTTCTGAACTCTCTAACTGCATGCATACCAGACTTTCTCATTCCTTTTCTGTCCAACATCTAATGCAAGGGTTAATCGGTATTTTCAGTCTTTTATTTACTCAACCAGTCAACTCTGAAACAACCTTCCTCAGTCCATCTTTCCTCCTGTCTATGACCTCCCATCTTTCAAACGCAGTGCCTATGCATCTCGAAAACCCCGGACCTTGATTTTGGCTGTCTTCTTCTTTTATGGGAGGGGCGGGGCGCTTTTGCGGGCATTTGCCCTTGGCCTCTCCTTCCTGCAGGGCCGTAACTGGGGTTTAGAAATTAGTGAGGTCCAGATTTTTTTCGAGCGCGGCGGGACGAGCAAAATTCAGACCAAAATGACATCTACAAACACAACCCAAGCTATACACTAAACACAAAACGCTCGACGCTCCCTCTTTTCAAAAGAAGAGCGGTAATATGCGTTTCATACACGGAGAAGCGTTGTTGTTGTTGTTTTTTTTTTTTTTGTTTTTTTTAGGAAATAATTACCGAGGTCCGGACCTCGGTGACCTCATAGGTAGTTACGGCCATGCCTTCCTGCATAAAAAAAAATCGAAAAGGATTGCAAGGTATACAATCACTATACATGGCATTTATGATAAGGGGAACAGCTAGATGTCCTATATCCCCAGGAAGTCGGGGTTGGGCCCGCCACCTTATCGCGACGTAAGATACAGAAAAGGCTAACGTTCACTTCTGGGGTTCGAAGTCACGACTCAGAGGAGTCAGCATTGCGGAGTGGCGCCCTAACTGATGACCCACAGGCAAAGCTGGGCACTTGCGTTTTTTTTTGCGGTACTACCGCACTACCAAACCGGTACCGCATAACGCAGTACGCAAAAAATGCGGTAGCGGTACTGCTGTACTTTCAGCGATCCTTTGCGGTACTGCGGTTTGGTAGTGCGGTAGTACCGCAAAAAAAACCGGAAGTGCCCAGCTTTGCCCACAGGAGGCTTTATGATCTTGAAAAAAGCCTATGACAATGAATAGAGAAGCAGTGGCCGGTCTTCAGTACGTATGCGATTAGTGGTAAACTTATGAATGTGGTTAAGAGTTTTTGATAGGAGTAGGACATGGGTGAGAGTAAATAAAGGACTGGGGAAATGGTTTGATGGAAGTGTTGGTGTGCGTCAAAGATGTTTGATATCTACATGGCTGTTCAACCTGTTTATTGATGGAGTCATGAGAGGTGAAAGTGCGACTGCTAGGAAGAGGAATGAATCTGGTGTGATGGGATTAGGTGGGGCCTATCGAATCTATTGTATGTGAACGATGCAATGCTATTTGTTCAGTGTGTGTGTGTGTGTGTGTGTTATGCAAAACGCTGTTAAAAATTTTGTGGCAGTGTGAGAGAGAACATTGTTGAAAGTGATTCTGGGAAGAGGGAAATTCGGATTGTCGCGTGATGGTTAGTGAAACTAGAGGTGGTAGAGTCTTAAGTATTTGGGACATGTATTGATGAAAATATATGAGTGTGCGGATGAAGTCAATGGTAGAGTGAATCAAGAAAGATGTTACGTGCGTTGAACGTAGTTCAGAAAGCAGAGACGGCAGAAATGCGCAATGTTTCCATGAAGGTATGTTAATACCGACACTTTTGAATGGGCGTGAAACTTCAGGAACGGGAGAAGACAAGAAGGTTCTAGAAATATGTGGTGTTCAGAAGCAAGTGGAAGTAAATATTGGGGAAAGTGCGCTAAGGTGGTTTGGACATGTGGGGAAAAAATGGGTGAAAAGAGTGCATAAGGGGATCTACGAAGATAGATTGACATAATGAATAAGTAATCATACACTTCACGTGGGTGATGTAAGAGAGGTGGCTGCAAATATGTTGGAATGGAAGAGGTTTGTTAGAACTATGCAAGTAAGGACTAATTACATTCTCCATGTTCTACGCGGCCTTCCTTTACTTCATACGCCAACGCAGTCAACTCTTACATACTTGTTTCTACAATTCCTTCATTAATCATTCTCTCCACATGACCACATCATTCAATCTTCAACTTAACTGAACATAATAATTTATGATTGATGGTATGAGAAATGAAGATGTCATTTGTTCTCATTCACTATGACTTATCATGTCAAACAAGCGTCTCACTACATCTAACATTTCTCCATTCATCACAGTATCAGTCTGGCATAACGGGGAAAAAAGCTACCTTTTCCATTTCGCACATTTCTACGAACGAAATGCAAGTATCCTTCATCCCGTAGAGAAGTAAGGCTGGGATGGTGATTCTCCTGTGGAAAGCTAAGTCACCTTCTGGCCAATGCTGACCCTGAGATGTATATTCCACCACATACCTCGGGGTAGAGGAAACGCCCGTGTCGTCAGAGGCGACGACGGGATAGTGTTTTCCCCGCGGCGTGTACAATAGCTCTCGGCTATTTAAAAGAAAAAAATAATAAATATTGTACACAGTATACAGCTTCTGGGAGTTCAATTCGGTTTTAGTGAAACCATGAAGACTGTTAAACCGACTGAATTTGAGTATAGGGAAAGTTTTACATTATAATTGCATGCTTTAAATCAAATAGAAAAATGAATGTTCTCACACTTTTCACTACCCCAACAGTTAAAACTTTTTTATAAGGCTGCTACTAGCCGCACTAATTTAATGGTTAATTAAAATATAATGGGTAACATCCATGGCCCATATTCCCCTAAAAACCGGGGGTAGGGGCCCGAGCTACCTCAGCCAGAGTCAATTAAATAGGGGTGGCCAGCCCGGCGCGCCGCCTCGTCTTGACGTATGATACAGAAAAGACAAATGCCCAGCTCTAAGCAGCCGGGGTTCGAACAACTGAAGAGTCAGCACTGTAGGGCGGCACCCAAACCAATCAAGCCACGAGACACACTATAAAATACATTTAAATAAAATGGAAAAAAAAAAATAAAGTTCAAAATTGTCCTCGCAGAAATCCACAACTGCAAGAGAAGGAAGCCTAAATAGCAGAAAATACTATAACCTTTTTTTAAAAAATATATTGCATGACCTTTCAGAAAATGCATAAACTAGAATTAACAGACTAAAGTGCACCAACCAAAGCTTACACGAAGACGTAAAGCCTTATAAAAGATCACCTCTGTCTGGTCGGCTCGCAAGATTCTAATTTACAGTGACTGCGGAAGAATTTTTGTTACTGAGTTGGGGATGATAGACCGGGGGGGAGGGGGGGATGTAATGTTCCGTTACTGGATAGTGGGTATGGGGGGCCTGGTCTCAGACCCGTTGAAGCAGGTGGGAATAAGTGAGGAAATAGAAATCGCTTCCCCCGAAAATTTTTGGGGGCCCTCAGCGAGGGGGGGGGGTTAGATGTATGAAATGGGGATAATTGAGGGGACGGGCATGTTAGAAAGATCAAGGAAAGAGCGGACCTCTTTAGTGAAGTGCCAGCTCCGTCCCTGGGGTAGGAGTTCAGAAATCGCCGCGCATAGAAACGAAGAGGGTAGTCTCTGTGCACGGAGGTATGTCCTCATGAGGAGCAGACCCCGTCGGAGGGCGAGAGGGAGGTAATTGCAATCCACTTGAAGGCTGGGGCAGAGCGGAAAGCACCAGAAGAGGCGGAGACCCCTATTAAGGACCGGGTCAAACATACGGAGGCTGAACTGTATACTACACTGCCATAGTCCAGCTTCGACTGGACCATGGAAGTGTAAAGACGAAGGAGAGAGCGTCGGTCTGCGCCCCATGTGGTGTGGGAGAGGTGATCTAGTAGAGCGAGGGGACGCTGGAGGGACTGCTTCAGTTGTTTGATATGAGGAACCCAGTTGAGCCGTCGGTCTAGAATCACGCCCAAAAATCGCGTGGAGGGTACCACCTCAAGAGGATTGCCGTATAGCGTGACAGAGGGAACAGGAAGGGTTGCGGGTCTTCTTCTCCAGAAGAGCATACACTTGGACTTCCGGGTGGAGAGGCGGAAACCCACCGACGTCGCCCACCTTTCCACCCGGTAGATGGCGAGCTGAATTTGCCGTTGAACTACGGACAGCTCCCGCCCTGCAAAGTAGATCGCAAGGTCATCCGCGTAGATGGAAGGCATTTTGAGACTGTTCATGACGATGGAAAAGCATAGAACACTGACGATGCTTCCCTGTGGGACCCCGTTCATCTGCACGAAAGTGTCTGAGAGGACTGAGCCCACCCGAACTTTAAAGGTTCGGGAGTATAGGAAGCCCCTGATAAAGGTCGGCATGGCTCCTACGAGCCCTAGACTTTGGAGCTGACGAAGGATTATTGTCCGATGAGTGGTGTCGTAGGCCTTCTGGATGTCAAAAAATATTGATAGGACGAATTGTCCACTATCGAATGCATTCTGTATGTCACGGCTGAGAAGCAGGAGGGGATCAGTGGTGGATCGAAATTGTCTGAAGCCGGACTGGGTAGCCGGGAAGGAATTACTATTTTCGAGGAAGAACGATAGTCGCGTCGCGACCATTTTTTCGAAAATTTTGCAGGCACAACGCATTAGGGCGATTGGTCTGTAGTTTGTGGGATCGAGGGAATCTTTGCCGGGTTTGGGGATAGGGATTATGTAGGCCTCCCTCCACCGGGAGGGAAAGGCGCCCTCTATCCATATGCAGTTGTATAGGTCTAGTAGGAAATTTTGTAAGGTAGGGTGGATGTGCTGGATCATGCTGTAGGGGATACCGTTCGGGCCGGGACAAGGGGTTCACCGAGAGGCCAGTGCCGCCTGTAGTTCACGCATGGTGAACAGTCGGTTGTATGAGCTGTCTATGGACGGTGAAGAGGAGCTATTTTTAGGGGCGGGTACGAGGGAGATAACTGCAGAGGAGGAAATGGCGGCGAAAGTAGAAGCTAAATGGTTTGCCACTGATTTTGGCTCGTATAAGAGTCCGTCGTTAGTCCGGAGTACCGGGGGTCGGGAGGGGACATGTCGCCTTCGCCTCTCGACACCCCGTACCTTCTTCCAGATGGTAGCCGAAGGTGGTGGTGGTGGTGACGCCGGATACAAAAGCACGCCAAGAAGCTCGGCGCGCTGTCTTCATTGTGCGGCGGGCGATGGCCCTGGCCCGCTGCATCTCCGTGCGATGGATGGGAAGTCGCGTACGGTAGAACCGTCAAGTAGCCGTCTTCTTGGCGAATACGGCCTCCGTGCACTCTGGGGTCCACCAAGGTACCCGTCGGGCGCGGGGGTAGGTGGAGGATCGCGGGATGCTAGAGCAGGCAGCCGCTACCACGTTTGATTCGAAGTATGCGATACACTCGTCGGAGGATGGGAAGTTGGCAGTCGTTCGGGTTGTATATGTATCGTTGTAGAAGCGGGACCAATTAGCTTTTGCAGTAATCCATTTCTTCAGTACCCGAACGGTCTGGTCGGGCCAATTGAGCACGAGTTGAACTGGGAAATGGTCACTTCCATAATCCTCTTGGAGGACTTGCCATGAGAAATCTAGGAGGGCATCGGTCGAAACGAAAAAAAAGACAGGAGAAATCTAGGAGGGCATCGGTCGAAACGAAAAAAAAGACAGGAGAAATCTAGGAGGGCATCGGTCGAAACGAAAAAAAAGACAGGTCTATACAGGATGGAGTGCAGGTGGTGGCATGGTAGAATGTAGGAGAGCCATCATTGAGGCACTCAAATGAGAGCTCGGTCATGTTGTTGATCAGGGTCGGGGCCATATAGGTGGTGTGTGTGTCTCCCCACATGGGTTGGCGACTATTGAAATCGCCCAGTAATAGAAAGGGCCTGGGGAGTTGTTGTATCACCTCCACCAGGTCATCACGGGAGACTTGAGTGTGTGGAGGGAGGTATATTGAACAGACGGTGTACTGTCTATCCAGGGAAAGCCGGGTAACAATCACCTGTAACGGGGATCGGATAGGGAGATTGTAGAAGGAGACTGCGTGGTGGATGAAAATGGCAGCCCCCTTTCGAGTGCAGGTAGGAGACGGGGTGGTGGTGAAAGAATATCCAGTCGGGCAGGGCACGGGCCTGGTCCCCATGATGAGTTCCTGGAGACAGACACACACCGGACGGGAAGTGGCAATCATGGAATTAAGGCCTTCGTAATTCGCGAATATTCCTCTGCAGTTCCAGTGTACTATTGTAGTTTTCGGGGGATCCATTATTTGATGATGGGGGATGGGTAAAGGTATAGGTGCGAAGAGGTTGGAGTGTGAAGGTAGATTTGAGGTTTGCGAAGGCGAAGGATGGGTCAGGAGTATGGCTGGCTATCTGCCGTTCACCAGAGAAGGAATCGGTCGGCCAGTCGATCTCCGCGGAGACCGCGGGGTCAAGTCGGCCGAGCAAGACCGGAGGCGTGGATCACGGCAGCTTGGAGATTGTCGTGGGCTCCGATGGTGCGAAATTTCTTGAGTTTTTGTGTTCGGGCCATGGGGGGCGTTTTATTTCCCAAATTGGCACTTCCCCGCCTGTCTGGGGTCTCACGACGGACCACAGGTGGCGATAGTGGGTGCCAGAAGAACGTGCTCAGAGTGGCTGACAGGGTGTAGGCCGGGGATTTTAGGGGAGCAGGTACAGTAGGGGTGGGAGGAGATGAATACCAGTGTTCTCATGGAGGGGTAGAAAAAATGGCACCAGGAGGCAAGGCCAGGTCCATGAGACTCACGGGCGCAGCCGAGTTCCCCTCACCGTGTAGCTGCGCCAGAGCTGCATCCACTGGATCCTCGGAGGAGATGATGATGTCCAGATTGGATCTCGTCGTGGGGGGTGGGTCATGTACTTCGGCAACTATTGTCCGAGTCTGTCGGGGTAGATTGATGGGACTTCTGCGGTGGGGTGGTTTGGTCCTCATAGGCGAAGTGGGCGGTGTGAAAGTCCGATCCGTCTTCTTAGCACTAGGGGAAGAGGGAGAGAGAAATTGAAAGCCCGGAGGGTCTGGCGACTCACTCCGACGTCTCCGCCTCGTCGGCTTACTCCGGGCGATAGGTTCGGGTGTGTGCTGGGAGGGCAGGGTTCGAGGTGGGTGGGGCCTGGGTGTCCTGGTCCCAGACTCCTGTGAATCTGTGGCAGGTGAGGTGCGTGGAGAGAAGGAATGGTGGGGGGACAGGAGGTCGTCAGCTCTTGCGAGGACTCCCCCCTGGGAGGGATGGGGAGCACTGGTCGAGGGGGTTGTGAGCGGCAGGCCAGGGGAGCGTGCCGAGAGGACAGAGCCGAGGGCTGCGGCGTAAGGTACGCCCGGTCTCACCTCCCGACTCCGCACCCTGTCTTGTGCCTCTCGGAGGTTAAGGAAATCCGCTACCTGCAGGCCTCAGACCTCCTCCTCGAACCTGAAGAACAGGCATTCGCGGGATGAAGATACGTGTGCACCTTCACAATTGGAGCATTTAGGTATGTTGGGGCACTTGTCTGGGTGAGCGATTTGTCCGCAACGAAAACACAATTGGTGTGGCTGCCGACAAACTGAGCTAACATGTCCAAACTTGTTGCATTTAAAGCAACGGGTCGGGTCTGGGATGCATGGGCGGACAGAGAATTCGCATGACGTGCGGTCTCCCATACCCCATACAATGCGGTCGGGAAGGACTAAGTTATTAAAGGTAAGAAGTAGACGCGGGGTGGGGGAGGGGGTACCTCCCTGTCGGGATGTGAAGTGATGGATCTTGGTGACACCCTTGGGTGCGAGGTCCTCCAAGAGCTCGTTCACTGTAATTGACAATAGGCATGTGGCATAAATAATGCCCTGACTCTGGTTCAGGCGAGGGTGTGGTGAAACGGACACCGAGCATCCAAGGACCTCAGTGATGGAGAGTAGGGCTTTCGTCTCTGTGGCTGAGCGTGATTTTATGAGGAGGGAACCATCCCTCTGCGGTCGCACATCATAACGGCTGGAGTTGCTGCGGGCTCGGATCGCCTAAAACGTCCGTTCAGAGTTGGTCGGAAGGAATCCAGAGGTAGGCCGGATCTCTAGGAATTTGTGGATACTTGGAAGGGACACGGAGGCAGTAGAGTCAAAGTGGACTGGGATATCCAACTGTCGATAGGATGGTCGTGTATGCCGACTTCCCCTTCCGTCGCGGGGGGCTCTCCGTGGGGAGGCGGGCCGGCGGCGGTTGAGGGCGGGCATACGGGGAGAACAAGCCGGGTTCTGGAGGTAAATCTTGGGTGGAACTTGACTTGCCCGAAGGCAGCTGAGGCGGGCTGGGGCGGGCTGGGGCGAGACCCCTGCTCCAGAGCGTGTACATCCAAGGGGATATTCAGGGTACAGCCTGGGGTCGGCAACGGTAAAGGAGGATGCAATTGATAAGTTACCAAAGGGGAGTCAACCCCATCTGGATGCGGTCTTCCAGTGGTAGGGGACTCGAGGGCCTGGTTGCCCACCACCCGAGTGTTGAGAGTAGTACAGTAGTAGTCCGAGTATTAGAAGCGGAAATCGTTAACCGAGTAGATGAAGAAAAAAAATGAGAATTTTCATCCCCCGCGCGCATCCAGCCACCATCGACTCCAACAAGGGAAAAGCGAATCATGGGCTCACTCGGTCCCACCGCCAATAGATGTCACGCAGGGGAGATACACCCATTCCCAGTCCCCGTGCCTACGAGGCGGCCACTCTCATCCAACGCGCGGTGAAAGATGGCAGGGACAGGGCTTGGGTTTGGTTTAAGAGCGACAAGGGTGAAGGACAACCACCTCCTCCATCCAAGGTCCAAGGAAAAAATCAAGTCAAAGTCCAAAACAAAGCCAAATGAGGGAAGGGAGGAAACAACAAAACTAGAAAGAGTTGGGGAAAGGAGGAGAGGGAAATATAAGTAGGAGGGTAGATCAGCCGGGTCCCCAAACGGGTCCAATGGTCCACGAGGGCAGAGAAGGCCCTTGCATCGGAGGAAGATGCATTCCCCTATTGGTCACAGAGGGACGCGCCCTATAGCTCCGGACAAAGCGAAAGGAGCGGAAGGAATAAAATGACAAACGGTGACAGTTTATAGTTTGATGTAACTTGCTATAAAGAAAATGGAGGAGTCCGAGGCGGTCATTTTACTTCTCAAATGGCGGTTTCATTTAGCGAGATGAGAAAAAAACTTCATTTGAACTCACCTCAAGCATCCACACGATATAAAGGGATTCAGGATCCTCGTAACGGTGGAATTGAGGGCATTTTCGTACTTCGAATGAGGAACCAACGGGCTTGGACCGCCGCAGCTAGCAAGAATAACCAACCCAACTGACATAGGTCTTCCTCTAGCCAAGGCTACTGCCAAAGCGCATCTAAATGTCATGATAGAGGTGTAATTGGATGAATGATATATATATATATATATATATATATATATATATATATATATATATATATATATATATATATATATATATCAGTATTTCAAACGAGTCTTTTACATATCGATAAAAATTACTTTTAAAAAATTATAACGTCTGGAAATAGAAAAATCGATTTGAAGTAATAATAAAAAATAAACGAGATAAAAGTTAAAATATGAAAGCAAAACTACAAACCCATAATTATGTCCAATCACAATGCATTTACGGCCTTGAGGTACAAACAAATCAAAGACAAGACTAATGTAATCCAACATTTGGGCAAAGCTATAATACTTTTTGTTCCTCGGTGCCGAACTCAGTCCATGCCCGAGCAAATCAGGTGCAACCACCTACAGGTATTTAATTACAAAATATAATAATAAAAAAGGGGGGGGGGGGGGGGGGGGGGGGGGGGTATTACTACTATTTTGTTAGTCTTCGGGACGCAGAACAAAATTGTAAAAATTTAAGATAAAAGACAAAGCTAAATTATTCAATTAAGAACAAAACAACAAAATTAAGTCAATCATTCACTACAAGCCACCAAAGGAATTACAGCAACTCATTAAAATGACGCTACTACAAAAATTTTAAAAATTTCCTACTTCGTATCCACAGGATAGAAAGTACCACAGCTGTTGATTCCACACATCGGCGCTTGATCCAATACCATGAAGGAACATTAACAGCGGTTTTTGCTATAGAAAGTAAATAAATTTCTCTGAAATTCAGTTTCATTATTTTTAAGACAAATTTGAACGGTGACTGAAATTTTAACTAACATCCAGTAAAATATACATGGGGCAACAGAATTCGCGCACTGTACGGTAATTATCGTATTTCATTTTCAGATATGGCTCGGAAATTAACGAAAGTACCATACACTTCATTTAATTATCAAAGTTATCTCAACACGTTGGTATTTCCCAGCCATATCTGAAAAATATTAATTATCCTATATGGTGCACGAATTCTGTTACAATCAAAACGAGTCTGCATATTACAATGGGGTGGTTTTTCTTCACAATATCTAAGGGCATATTACGGAGGGGACGTACAGTTTTACGCGAGATCCGAACCTAATCTGGACGAAACTATTCTCCAGATCTAGTGTCATTTACGTGTATGTGAAAAAGAGAATGTAATATCCCCCCATATCCCCAGGAAGTCAGGATTAGGAGCCCGAGCCAGGGTTACCTTTGCCAGAGTCAATAAAATTGGGGTGGCCGGCACGCCACCTCGCCGCGAAGTACGGAAGACAACCACCCAGCTCTGGGCAGCACTGGGGTTCGAACCCACGACTCGAATGAGTCTCATCACTACCGAACGGCGCCCTAATTAATCGAACTACGGGACGCTCTCATAAAGAAGATATCTTATAATAAAGAATACGGAAATATATTACCATGAAGAAAAACCAGAAGAACGTACAAAATTTTAAAAAATTTGATACAACTCACTGACTCCATATTTGAATTGTAGTTAACGATTGAGGCAAAAACACCATCATTTTAACTCCGAACTATATTTCGATTTTGAGGAAAGTTCAGGGTGGTCCAAAAGCCTGACAATGATATTTCTATTCTATTTTCTACAGGCCACAGATGGATGTTAGATGTACAAGAACGTGTGATGGTTGGTAACACTGCACTTCTTCCCTTGGATACGTGAAGAAATTCAAGAAAAATTCGAAAGAAGATTTCACAAACCAGGATGTACAGACAAAGCAATTCGCGAGCTCATCAATAAATTTAAAAGAACAGGATCTGTTCATGATGAGGCACGATCTGGACGTCCAGGTACCTCTCAAGAAAACGTCGAATTGGCAAGAGGTGCCTTTGAAACAAATCCTAGAATGTCAACTCGCACAGCAACACGTACACTGAGCATACCAAAAACGAATGTTCTAAGGATTTTAAAATCAACATTAAAAAAGAAAAGTTACCATATTCAAGTGATATATGAATTATACGAAGAGGATTATCCAAGACGAACCGCCACATGCACAGAATTGATTAGAAAAATTCATTCCGAAAACTTATTAAACTACATTCTCTTCAGCGATGAGGCGACATTTCACACATGCGAAAAGGTTAATCGACATAATTGCCGTATCTGGGTTAGTGAAAACCAACAGAGATCTACGAATGGGAGAGAGATTCTCCTAAAGTAAATGTCTGGTGGGATATGACAAGATCGAAGACTTACGGACCTTTTTTCTTTGCAGAAGCTACGGTAACGGGGCCAATTTATCTTGACATACCGTACTTTAGCAGTTTCTTGAACCCCAACTTCGTTCAGATGGTTTTCTCGACACTGTTGTCTTTCAACAAGATGGAGCTCCATGTCACTATGCAAACATCGTTCGAGCGTATCTTGATGAGCTCTTACCAAATGGCTTGATTGGACGTGGTGGAAACAGGCCCTGGGCAGCACGATCTCCAGATTTAACACCATTAGACTTCTTTGCATGGGGCTTCATAAAGTCTGAGGTTTATAAAACAAGAGTTACAGACCTGCAGGATCTGCGAACCCACATTGTCGCGGCAATCGCTAAAATAACCCCCGAGATGCTTGGGAATGTGTTTCGCAATGCAGTGGACAGATTTGAGACTTGCAGACACTGATGGTGCTCACGTCGAATCTTAGACCTAAGCTTGCTAAAGAAATACACAACTACATTTTTTTTAGGCAGGAAGGAGGGGCCAAGGGCAGATGCCCGCAAAAGCGCCCCCTCATAGAATAAGAGAGCCAAAATCAAGATGCCTAGACAATCTGCGTTTGAAAGATGGGGAGGTCACAGACAGGAGGAAAGATGGATTGAGGAAGATTGTTCCAGAGTTTACCAGTTGAGTAGATGAAAGACTGAAAATACCGACTAACCCTTGCGTTAGAGAATTGGACAGAAAAGGAATGAGAAAGTGTAGAAAGTTTGGTACTGCGTGCTCTCCTTAAAGGAGGCATGCAGCTGGATAGTTCAGAAGAGCAATGTCCCTTATGATAGCAATAGTAGAGAGAGAGTGAGGCAACATTGGGGCGAAAAGAGAGCTTGAAGACAATCAGTAAAAGGCGGGGAAGTGATGAGACGAAAAACCTTTGATTCCACTCGGTCAAGTAGCGCTGTGTGTGTTGAACCACCCCACACATGAGAAGCATATTCCATACTTGGGGTGAAGAAACTGCGGAGGCGGTACAACACACTAACCTCTTAGAAGCTGTCTTAGAAAGAGAGTATATGTGATCGTTCCAGGAAAGATCACGAGAAAAGGAAACGTCAAGAATGTTAAGAGAGGAGGAAGGATTGAGTTGTGTGGGGAAGATTGTGACGAGTAGACAGATGGAGGAACTGAGTTTTGGAGGCATTGAAAGAGAAGGTTTTCCGTACTACGCGAATCATGGAGTGACTGTTGAGAGGGACGCTTTGGGAAGCGGGTGAAGTAGAGTGGAATCATCGGCATAGGAGTAATAGGACAGGAAGTGCGAATTGAAAGACCATTAATAAATAAAAAGAAAAGAGTAGGTGACAGGACAGAACCCTGAAGAACACCACTGTTAATAGCGTTAAGAGAAGAACAGTGGTCATCTACAACTGCAGCTATAGATCGGCCAGAAAGGAAATTAGAGATGAATGAACAGATACAAGGATAGAAACTGAAAGAGGGCAGTTCGGAAATTAAAGATTTGTGCCAGACTCTATCAGAAGCTTTTGATATGTCTAGCGCAATAGCAAAAGTTTCACCGAAGTCTCGAAATGAGGATAACCAAGTCAGAGAGATATGCAAGATCGCCAATAGAACGTCCCTTCCGGAATCAATACTGACGATCTGAAAGAAGATTGTGAGAATATAGGTGTTTAAGAATCTTCCTATTAAAGATAGATTCAAAAACTTTGGAAAGGCAAGAAATCAAGCAAATGAACGATAGTTGGAAGGTTGAGAGCAGTCACCCTTCTTTGGGACAGGCTGAATGAAAGCGAACTTCCAGCAGGAAGGAAAAGTACCAGATGAGAGACAAAGACGAAAGAGTTTGCCTAGGCAGGGTGTCAGCACAGAAGCACAGTTCTTAAGAACAACAGGAGGAACACCATCAGGACCATACGCCTCACAAGAGCTGAGCCCAGATAGGGCAGAAAAAAAACCTTTAGAAGAGATTCTAATTTCAGAAAGTCAGAGGGGGAAGGAGATGGAGGAACAGCACCAGAATCGTCCAGAGTTGAATTGTAAGCGAAAGTTTGAGTGAAGAGTTCAGCTTTGGCAGGATAAAAGAAGGCAAATGTGCCGTCAGAATGGAAAAGAGGAGGAAAAGAGGGAAAAAAGAAGAAGTAGTAAAGTTGTTGAAGAGGTTCTTAGCTAGATGCCAGAAAGAGCGAAAAGAATTAGAATTGGATAGATTTTCACATTTTTGTCAGATGAAGGAATTTTTGGCGAGTCGAAGACCAGATTTTGCAAGATTCCGGGCAGAAATATAAGCGGAGTGAGAGTCAGGAGTTGGATGGCGACGGTACCTTCTGAAAGCCTCCTCTCTGTTGCGGGAGCATTAGAACAAATAAAGTTAAACCAAGATTTTTTTTGCATTAGTAGTAGGAATAGAATATGGAATGTACGCCTCCATGCCCGATAGAATCACCTCTCTGATGCGCTCACACACCCAGAAGGACCCCGGCCACGGAAGCAGTAATCATTCCATGGGAAATCACAGAAGTACTGCCTAAGGGCATCCCAATCAGCGGCACCGAAGTGCCAAAGGCGCCTCCTCTTGGAAGGATCCAAAGGCCGAATTGGAGCGATAGGACAGGAAACAGATAAGATTTTGATCGGAGGAACCCAACGAAGAGAAAAGTTTCAGAGAGTAAGAAAAAGGATGAGAGGCAAGAAATAAATCCAGAATGTTGGGCCTATCTCCAGGGCGATGTAGGGTGCTGTACAATCTGTTCTAGGTCATTTAGGATAGAAAAGTTGTAAGCTAGTTCACCAGGGATGTCAGTGAAATGGGATGAAAGCCAAAGGTGGTGGTGAACATTGAAATCTCCTAAAATGAAGATTTCAGCAAAGAGAGAGTGGGAAAGAATGTATTCCACTTTGGAAGTGAGGTAGTCAAAGAATTTTGGATAGTCAGTAGAATTAGGAGAAAGGTAAACAGCGCAGATGTATTTAGTTTGAGATTGGCATGTAAACAGTAGCCAGAGGGAATACGAGAACAATTTGGTCATTGCGTACATATACGCATACATTACATTTTTATCCTAAAATACTATTATTTCAGCAAAATAGATAGGGACTTTTGGACCACCCCTATATAATTGCGAGTCTCTTGCATCAAATTAAACAGATGCAAATTTCTTTTTTAAACTTTGGGTCTTTCAGCACCAGTTTATGCAGGTACTGATCGCGATATAGCTGTCAAAATGCATAATATGCAGTTTACTTTATGAAGCCCACAATTTACCGATAAAGATAAGGAAATATTAAAACCCTCTTTTTTTAATATATCTAAGTCACGCAAATTTGTCCCCTTACAGGATTTAAAGACATCCTGTTGTCATTATTATTTTTATAAACTCATAAAATTCTAGAACTTCTAAGACGCTTTCGAAATATTTTGAAAAACTTCCGTTTTATTCAGAATATCAACACAGATTTTTATTTAATTAAATTAAAAACTTTTCTGTTACGAAATTTTAAGACATTTGAAGTGGAAAATAAATGAAGTAAATTAAAGAAAAAACTGACTTCTCTTCAACGCTCCAAATAAACACGAGAGAGTGTGACTGCCATCGGCAACAAACCACACCCAACAAGATATAATGATGCAATTTATACAAGATAACGCATACAGATGCGCATCAAAGGTAACTTCTCTAGTTTTAATAATAATAATACCAAGGGTAAAAGGAGTAACAATTATATACGCAATAAAGATATCAATCTGGTATCAGATCAAAGTTCCATGAACAGAAATAGAATACGCGAGTTTCCGTCAAAGATGAACTACGGTTGAGAAAGAAACTCTAATCTTATTGCTGAATACTGAGACAGGAAATTTACAAGAGCTTAAGGAACAGCCACACAAATGAGTTTGTAAAGTACATCATAATGAAATACGCGAGAAAATCTCAATGATCGTAACTTATATGAAAGCTTAAAAATACGTTTTTACATCCCTAGTTACAGTAGTAGCCAAGTTTTAATACAAATAAAGGATAAATGTGCTTTAAGTAAAACCACGTAAAGTATAATAAACTTCAAACTCAAATCAGTAAGGAATAATAAAAATACTGTAAAGCCTTTGAAATTCAAGAAAGTAAAAAATCCGAACCTTAACTTTGCACTCCGTTTCATGAAGACAAAACTCCGAATCCTCTTCTACAGAAAGATTCTTTTTCCTCCACCAAAAGACCATCTCCCTCGCCTCCTGCATCACATCCTTCTCAATGAAGGTGTTGTATTGTCCTCCTTCGGAAGGTAGTTCTTCCGACTGAGTCTGGTTTGGCACATTGGGAGACTGCTGTATGATTTCTTCATTCAGATTTGCCCTCTTCGACCCGTCGACAAAGGAAAATTCCTCAACATCTTTCGAATGTACCGTAAAACGAATAATGTATTTACTATTTTAACTTATAGACTGTCAAACTTGAAGCTATTGCCATTTCATTTCTCTTAATATGAACTAAATCTCCATAGATTTTGCCTGAAAAAGCTTCCATGCTTCCCAACGTCATACTCTGACAAGAATACTTTAAATATATTAATGACATATCAGACACGTAAATTGTTTGTATAAAAATAAATTTTCTTTGAAGACAATGTAAAACTTTACACATTTTTTCCAAATAAAGATTTTGAATTTTAAGGTTTATGACTGACATGAACGACATTCAACAATAAATAAATACGAGAGACATGGATTAAAATCAAGAACTTCCGTGAAAGCTAAAGGACACCTTCAGAAATAGGTAACAGCTAACATCCGGAACCCCTATTTTCTTACACGGAGGGATTGAGCAAGAACTCTTGGAAGCATCTGAGCCCGAACAATCACGAGCGGGTGGCTGGTCCAACTCTAACGCTGGCAGGGTTGGGAGTCGAAAACCCAATCTCCAATCGCAGGAGCTTAACAAGAACATTCCTAATCTAAACTAAATATCCGACTCGCTTGGCAAAGTTGGTTAGAGATTGGATTTAGGTTATGAAGCCCGGATTTGACTCGCACCGTCATCTATTTTGGGATTGCTCGGACTCGAGTATCTCTCTCAAAGATACTTCCGTGCTAGGAAATTGAGGTTCCGGATGCTCAAATCTAACCTTTATTTAACACGTCATTAGCATCAACTTCAGGTGACACATTCTTAAAAATCCCAGGCAGAGATAAACTACTAATGGCACTCTCTCTCGGATCACGTGACGCAGTACTTGTGGCTACATTTCCCTCCTGTTGGTCAATAAATTCATCTTTGCCTTCGCTGAAATCGGAACTTTCTTCAAAACCATCAAAACCCAAGTTGATCAAACCAGTTTGAGAATCGAACTGAACGGGAAGAGTCGCTACATTATCCATCGATTCTAACTGAGGAACAACATCTGGCAGTACATTTCTGAAGTTCTCTCTATCCATATCTCCATTGCTCTTGCTCGATGTCGAGAACGGTGAGGGAGGTAAAGCAGCCGCTCCTTGCTCAGACATGTCTTCCAAGGATTCAGACATGAATCCTTCATTCTCCTCTGAAATGATGATTCCGCCTCGGTATGTCAATGACATTTTAGAAAGCTTCAATGGTGGAAGCGACTGCGTTTCACTCGCCGAGTTTCGGGAAAATTCTAATTCTTCAGCGGGTGGGAGCCCCAGGGCGTCTAATTTCGAGCAGCTGGAACCATCTTTGGAATTTTGAGTGGCATCACTGAGCGAGTGACGAATTTGGCGTGCTTCAGACTTGAGACTATTATGTTGTGAATTGGCTTTGGATGCACCTGGTGATTCAGACTTTCCCGAGTCAAACTTTAAAAACTCAGGCACTAGTGAATTAGATGCTTGGCGATGTATAGCCAAGAGAGAACTACTGAGAGAAAATTTTGAAATACCTACAAACGACCGTGATTTAGGACTGTTCGATATAGATTCGGGGCTATAGGTTCTAGCAGACAGTTTAGGACTACATGGGCATGATCTAGACTGTCGAGGGCTCAGAGGAGGAGAGAGAAAACGTATATTTCCAGATGGATCAGAAACCTTTTCACTCGTATCCATGCTAACAGTTGCATCAACCACATCTTGAGAAACAGCTTCATCAGCAAACAGAGAGTAACTAGTTCGTAATTCGTTGTCAACAACTCTGTGCATCCGAGTAAGTTGTTCATCACTCGCACTACACCTGAAATATTGGGCAATTATTTCTTTCATTACTCTACAAATATCCTTAACCCTATATGGACAACTGCTACAAATTTCTAACTTTTCATATACACTTATTTATAACTTAACCCTACAGAAAATTCTGTCCATAGAGGGTTAATTCTTTCCTTGATTTCTATCCCTAGATGCGAGAACTTCTAATGTAAACACCAATGTTGTCTTACCTAGACAAAGCATCTTCACTGACAGATGTTTTACTTATTTCATCATCAGATCTCTCTTCTAAATCTTCTTTAAGAACTCTGGTATCGAGTTTCACAGAGGGCATATGAGCAAGGACATTTTCTTCTCTCTCAAGACATTGGCCTTCTCCATTCTCCTCCAACTCAGTCCTTAGAAGCTTTAATGAAATGCGTTTTACTACTACATATACTCATTATCTAATAACCAATTTCTCATTCTCCATGGAATGGACAAGACGCTCAAAGTCGGGACTGAAACCATTCAAATCAATTGCACACACACACACACACACAAGATACAAAGGAATCATCATCATCGGAAATAATGTACCACCCCAATCCTTTACGACTAAAATGAAATTTCTATTTCTAAAATACCTTTTTAATAACAACATACTATACTATACGATTTAAACTTACAACCAAATTTTAAACACTCTTGTTTTTGTTTTGATAGGGTTGTTTAACCACCTCCACAATGTCTAAAGTCATATGACGAAGGGGATCTACAACTTTACGTGGAATCCAGGTCGTTACATAATTTGGATGGAGAGGACGGTCTCCCATCCAACTACTCTCGGAGAGCCAATATCACCTAACTTCGCTAATTGACGATTGTAGGGAAGAGGTGTTACGACACTGGGCACGCTTAAAATAAATTAATTTTAATCTAAATGTAATGTCTTCAGCATAACTAAATTTTGAATTCGTGATGAGTTTCTCTCTCATTTCCCACCCCCCCTCCCTCTCCATCACGCAAGAGCTTATTTGAAAACTTCTAAACTATAATTGATACCTTTATATGATCAACGGCAAGTAAAAGTCGAGATACATTTCTATCTTCAGTTTAGATATTGAGCACCTACTGTCAACACATTTACCAAACTTAAATGAAACCTACTCTGTGTATCATCCCACTTTGAACATTCCATTCCCATTCTCATCCTAGGATTTCTCACTTTGATTATAGGTTGGATTGGGTTGGGTTAAATATGTGGTTTGCAATTCGAGAATTTTTCCTCTTGGACAGTGAATAACATTGAAAATGGCATGAAACAGGCAAACTTATTATGTTTGCGGATCTGCAGTACTGTACCTTCTTTTGGCAAATTGAACAGCGGTTGCTTCTCTTGGATTTTCTATGACTTCGGCGAAGTTTTGACAAGCTGTAACTATTCTGATTATTATCCGCAGTTATGAAGGGGCCTTGCCAATGATTGAACCAATAGTCTTCCAGTGATGACAAAGATATCTTTAATGAAAATAATGTTTCAATGAAAACCTGGCTGCAATCCTACTAAATACTAGTACTGTATATTATTTTAACTGTCATTATTCTAGTGCATGGACTAGCTATTTCATGCTATTTAAGTCTACATTAACTACAATACCTACACGCGGGAGATCGCTCTGTATTAGCCTGCAACTACCATATACACACCCTCATTTTAGTCAAATGGACCTAAATTATGCAACTGTAGTAATACAAAACCTAACCTTGTCATCTTCTGGAGGATATATAAGTTTTCCAGTGAGAAAAAAGGATTCTTTTCCTTGATGTTGCGCTTTTCTTCTCTCAGCGCATTTCCTCTTCAGTGCCTCAGACACAGAAGGATTGGCTGGATGAAGGTGAGTCACTCTCAGACGCAAACCCTCACTTCCAACTTCAACCCAGACACGCCCTTCAGATTCATGACTAGCTTCAGCTAAGGATATCCCAATACGACTTTGATGCCTGTTGGAAAAAAAGTTGGAAAAGTAACATCAACAGCTCTAAAAAATGAGAAACTGAAGAGGGTCTCATGATAGCAACACTCAAATACTGTACACACTGATCTATTTTATTCAGAAAGTAAATCAACCAGAATCAAAAAGCATTATGAACACTGAGAAATTTGGGAACCTGAAGATAAAGCAGAAAAAAAATCTGTTATCTTGTTCCCTCTATAAACTGAATCAGGAAGACAATGCACCTTCCTCAATTTGTTTACAAGCCACCTGGCCTAAAGAATATAAAAAATTGCCCTGAGATACGTGTAAAATGCAAACATTCTGATTTCCTCAGAAGCTGTGAAGAAAGACACAAAAAAAAAAGCACCTTGAGAGGCGCAATACACTACACATAATCAATGATTAAAATTGTTCATGTAATTTCAATCTACATTACCTTCTCTTGTCAAATCTGTTGTTTCTTTTTCAGTTATATAAACGTTTTAACATATTGATAATCACAAAATTTAGCCAATGCCAATTCTTTGCGTAGATTTTGAGATATCAAATCCCTTTCATAAATTTTACTAAGCTATTGTGAAAATTTTTAATTTTCATATTCATAGACCTAGGGATAAGGGGCTAAGTTTTGGAGCCAATTATAGGCCCTATTTGACAATACCTAAATCACAAGATAGCTACATAAATACTTAATTAGGAAACACACTAAATTCATTGAAAGTTTTTTTACATTAAAGTAAAACCCAATCCAATGGAAAATATTAAAAGAAAATTATGATGTTTTTCTTGAGTTTATTAAAATATTAAAATAAATAAACATAATAAGATGGTTTAATATACAAATTATAAGGTACAACTTAATATAGAATTATTATTAATATAGAGTAGATTACAATAGTTTATAATATTCAGAGATTAGCTAGTTAGGGAAAATGTAAATTTATGGGTAACAACTTATTAAGCTTTGCCTTTTCCATGAACTGAAGTATATTTTATACAATTACACTTTGGAATAAGTATAAATTATCTTAAATAACCTTTTTGGAATATTCAATTTCCTATAAATAGCTATAGATTTTGTTTCATAGTGAAAATTTTAAAAAATCAGTAAAGAGAATTGGCTAAATTTGGCTGATGTCAATGCCAATTAATTAGTACATCACTAATATGCACGCAAGGGCCAATAGGAGAGTGAGAGAGGCAGAAGCATAAATCAGCCAAAAGAGCAACATTCACATAGCTCCCTGCATTATTAAATGTTTAATGGAAATGTTTAATTGTGTTTACTGATGCTTTTTCTTTGCAAGGTATTCAATTTAATCAAAGCCTAATTATATCATGACATTTTATTTAATATGCAATGATGTAGGTTGAGCTTCGCTTCCATGGTCCCTTTCTTATTTAACTTCGCTACAAGATCTTTAACAAAAACTTACCTGAGTTGCGTAATTGTGAGGTCTCCAGGAGAATATCCTCATGAATGTGCTAGAGTTTATGGATAAATTTCCAGAATCAAGATACAGTTCTGAGATAGAGCCCATAGCAACTTAGTAATATTGTGGGGGTTGTGAAGTTTCTCACCCTATCCCCACTGATTTTCAAGTCCCCCTTTTGGGGTTGTGGAGTTTTTCACAAAAACCTCACCCTAATTTTCAAGTCCTATCTGGTTCTTCTCAAGTTTTTCTCTCCCCACAGGAGTCTAGTTAGTAAGCCTGTTAACCATAAAAACACTGCATGGTAATGTCCAGACTATTTGATCTTGGAAGCCTATTAAAAAGTTATGAAACCTGAATGGATTGCCCGATAGACAGGCTGAGATTAATACAGACGTGTCCTGTTGGAAGCCAAGGGAGTTTGGAAAGCCTTTAAAGGTATGATGTTAAGTGCTCTAGCTTATAACCCTTGGCCAGTGTACAATAGGAATAAAGACTTGTTCATAATCCTTATTCCTAGTTATTGTGGTGTTGTCATTTGTATTTCACCATCATTATTAGTATTCATTATTATTATTAAAAGTAGACATATATATAGGTTGTTGAAACCAGTGTATGTGGGAGCCCTGGAGTTTCCTTTAGCCAAATCCAGTCGTCTGTGATCCCGTCATGTAACTAGTCATATTATTCCAGAGTTAGGTTTTTGCCCATGCTTGTTTGGCACTGATTATAGGTTGATTAACTCATGTGAGATAGGTTTGCCATAATTGTCAATGTTCGTAGTTATTATTTTTTATGTTGGTTATTTATTATTTTTGTGCTTTGATTTCATGAGTAAATTATGTTTTCCAGTGATCAATTATGAAGTCATGATTCCAGTTAATGTTTGTTGATTAATTACCTGTTATGTTATTACTGTGATTAATGGTGCCTGGTGCATGTAACTAATAATCTTGTGTTGTCTAGGCAACCAGTTGGGATTCAACTCACATGGTCCAGATTCATCAGGCTTGGATTGTGGATCCAATCCAGTGGGAGCTACGCAGTCCATTGAGGTTGTGTCAATCAACCACTGTTGGCCACTGGGATCTGCTCTGGAATCAGGCCAGTGACCCTAACCCTACTAACTAGCCAGTGTATAAAGAGTAAGTGTATAAAGAAATTGAAACTCAGGTCATAAGGTGGGGGTCAAGTTTGGAGGGTAGCTAGGCTGGGACAGGGGTTAACATTCTGTGCAAGTCATTTCCGGTACTTGTCTCCCACTTGCTTTCTATCCTTTCTGCCAAATCTCACTAAGTGTTATTGGTTTTCCAGTGGTTTTGTTAATTGCGATTCACTGCCAGTCTTTTTATGTTTATACTTTCACACTGAATAATTGTTTATTTCAGATATAATAAAAAGAAAAACAAACAGAGTAGTTTACTTCTATTAGGTCTACCTTTGAATTCCAGCCCTTTCTTGGACTCTGAGTGGTTGGTTCTCCTACTCATTGGAGAGTCAGATTTAGACACTTGAACTGGGGGAAGTCCTTTACAGTTAATGTGCGAGTCAGACCTGAATAATCTCCTGGAAATAAACCACTGACAAGAGAGGCATTCCTAGATACCAGACGAGATTACATCTTTGCCCACTCTCTTGACTATCACGAACCCAAATACGACGATACGAATACAGATACTTGGGGACTACAGCCTACACAGCCACCACAGCAATTTGTTAGATTGGGTTAATAATTATGGACTGTCTGTGAACTGCATTTGGATTCTCAAAATTCATTGCAATATTTACTTACACAAATATAACTCCAAACCAGGTGTATATACAGCGTGGTAAACAATGATTGCGCCCCCCCCCCCCCCCGCACAGATGAAACTAATAGAGGTACAAAAAACTGATTGCTGCATCTTTTAGACAATTTAATTCTATGTCTAAACAAAACCACTCAATAGTTGGTGTTGCCTCCTTGTGCTTGGTGGATGGCTTTGAGTCAGCAAGGATAGGTGAGGAGAGACTCGAAAAGGTCAATGTCATACTCAAGATTTCAGAGGATTGTTTCAGTATGCTGCTCCATGGTCCAGCAGCAGAATCGGGTGGCTGGTGGTCCAGCAAGCATCAGGGATTCCACTCGGTCTTTCAGGATGGATCCTAAAAGATTCTGTCACCAGACCATGGAGCAGCACATCAAAACAATCCTCCAAAATCTTGAATATGACACTGACCTTTTTGAGCCTCTCCTACCTCCTACCCTTGCTGACTTGAAGCCATCCACCAAGCACAAGGAGGCAACACCAACTATTGAGTGGTTTGGTTTAGACATAGAATTAAATTGTCTAAAAGATGCAACAATCAGTTTTTTTGTACCTCTATTAGTTTCCTCTGTGCAGGGGGGGGGGGGGCAACCATTGTTTGCCACCCCTCATATATATATATATCTGGGTGGAAAAAAAAATAAAAAATAAAAAATAAAAAATTTTAAACCAAAAACAAACATGTTTGTTTTTGGTTTGATATACTGTATTCAGATTTGATATACTGTAATCACATTGTTCACACAAACAAAACATGTCAAATACAGTGACTAGGACTACTACAGTGACTACTCTACTGATCATGTACTTTAAAATACTAAATTGCAGTGACAGAAACAGAATTGATTCTGACTGACTTATTTAATTATGTTTAACTGGGCTTGATAGGAGATATTATTTAGTCTTCATGCTCATCAAAGTCATCATTCTCCACTTCTTTGTTCAACACTTTGTACAAAAAAAAACTAGCTTAACTGCCTTATCTGTTCCTAACCCGTTTCTTATTTTGGAGTGGACTAGTCCAAACCTTGAAAAAGACCCTTTCTACACTAGTACTTGATGCACTGGCTGTTAAAAAGTCCTAAATGTCCTGCCTTGCATCACTTGGAATTTTCCCTTTCATTGATTGCCACCAAGTGCAAGGAGTGAGACTCCTTAACAGAGGCTCCTTGAACAAGTAAAGCTTACTGAAGGGTGCAGATCCTTCAGTTGCAAAACAATAGGATGATGATTACGAAAATCTTCAGCAGCTAATTGCATGGCCGCATCACCATCTTTGTCAGATATATTTGACCGTAAGAAGTGAGGGTCAAGCAGGTTAGCTAGCAAGTGAACATCTTAAATTAATTTTCATCCACTGTATCTGCCCTCCCATAGACTGCTTGCATGACAGGCAAGACCACTCTACTTCCTTTGCATCCAAGAATGACTTTTTTACTAAAATACTTCCAGAGTGTGTCACTTTTCCTTCCAGTCATGATGTAGGTGGGTCATTCTCTGTCAGATCAACCAGTGCCTAACACCCTCATCTCTCAGATTTTGCTGAAATTTGGTTTATAGGGAGTTTGTGGGCCCTGAATCCATTTCTGAAATTATAAGGTCAATCCGACCAACGGTTCAAGAGATATGACCTCGGGAAATTTGAGGTCACTTGCGAGGTCACTAACATTTGGTGACCCATAACTTGGGTAATAATGGTCACAATTATATAAAAGTATATATATTTAGAATCAGAAAATGACAAGGAATCCAAATATGCAAGTTTTAGAACTCTAGGTTGAAAAATAAAAAAGTTACACTGTAACCAAAATTTGAGGTCACGATTTGACCTCTGGGGTATCAAATGAGAATTTTTTTTTTAAATGTAAAAAATGAAGGCATAGGCATTGGCTATTAGAATCAGCAAAAAAAAGTTTGTTTATGTTAGTTTTTCTGTAACTAACATATAAGTGAACACCATATTCATAAGTTGTGCGTCAATTCTACCTATTTTTTCACACAAGCTCATAATTTGACCTATAGAAATTAAAATTACATTTTTTTATAGATATAAAAACAAAGGCAAAAATTGTAAAATTGTATTTCACTGCTAATCACTGGCAATAATAGTTATAATAGTGAAAGGGGAAGACCTACTTAGAGGATTCATGTGCTAGCCTAATACAATTTTTGAATGCTCGATGCTCTCATCAATTTCTTTTGTGGAAAAATGTATTGAATTCTGCTGCCTCCTCTTAGTGTAGGACAACTCATTACAGTTAATATATGATGTCCTGGCACTGCACATGAATCCTTGTTTGATGGATAATAATATGCACTTGATCCTGATGACCCAGAGGGATGTAGAAAGTTCACAGTGAAATCATCAAACTCTTCACAATATTCCTCCACAATTCCATACCAAACTTGCATGTCATAAATGCAGCCAACATACTCTCCTGGTTTGACACATTTTAGGTTACCAAGCATTGCAGGTTCATTAGTAAAATGACTTTTCCTTATTCTTTTCTTTTCTCCAATGCCACTTGAAATGGGATACACCATCAGTTCTTCCTTGTTTAGGGGAACAAATCTATGATATTTCTGAGTTCCAGGAATAGCCCTACTATCCTTGAATCGATGTTCCAACCGTTCTTCTGCATCTTTCAAATCAGCTGTAGTTACAAAGAAAAAATTTATCTTCTTGCTCAAGTTTTCTTCACAAAACTGAAACATGTGTTCTGGTGTAAGAATTTGCCTCTCTGTAGTTCTCTGCAAACTGGCACGAGCAGTAGCTCTTTTCACTGTTCCTCCAATCCCATCACATGCATTTTTGCCATGGGATGTAGCAAAGAAGTGCCATTCACAAGACAGACCAAAATCCTCTTCATGGTAACAGAGATTTGTGAAGTTGTATCTGTTCTTATATTGGCCAGCACATCCATCTGAGAAATAGTGCACCTTCTTCAATTGTGGGCATCTGAATTTAACATATGTCATAAGCTTCAATATGAATGAGTAAACCATTATAGTGTTGTGTTTTAGTGATGCAGATAAGAAACAGACACTAAAATGGCTAAGTTCCTGGTCTGCAGATGATCTATAATAGATGACAAAAGGGTGAACTGTACACTGTGAATTGTCCCAGTGAAACCCTTGGGCAGCATCCTGGACAATGAAAGAATAATTCTCAGAGAAATCACCTACTATAACTACCTCGCTCTGAGGTGGTAGTGTTTCTTTCAACTGCTTGAAGTACTGTGATTGTTGCTGAGCAACAAAGTGATGACGAACCATGCGGGATATTTTCATGCTTAGGGATGATAAGTATTCATGAAGTGGCTCCACCTTATCAACCATTGTACAACGGTCAACAGTCATCACCCATTGCTTGTAAGATATTTCATTTGGAGCTGATTTCACACTGTCAAGTAACTCAAGAAAATCGAGGACACCCTCTTCTCTTGGGCAATCATTGTAAAGTTGCATCATGCAAGTCTCTCTTTCTGTACTGCAGACACTGTAATCCATAAGATCCTTGTATGAAAGACCTCTTTCTCCCAATGCAGCCAGCTGCAATTTTGGATTTTGATGGTATGTGCAGACACAGACAGAATGAGTCCCACCACTACCGGCAAGCACACAATATGATGGCCGTAATTTTGCAAATGTGGAAAATCCTATTTTGGGATTCTTTTCATCATTTTTATATAGTTCAAACATCTCTCTTAAATTCTCGAGGACCAATCGTTTTTGCACCTTCATTGCACCTTCAGCACTGATAACTTTCACGCAATCCTTTTGGCCAGGACACATACGACTAACCTCTTCTGACTCATAGAATCTTCTAACTATATCTTTGTGTTCTTCAGATATCACTTTTCCTTTGCTCATTAGTGGAATCTTCGGAAGGATTCCATGTTCTGATTTAAGTGAACGGCTTCTTTTCACCATGTATGTTGTAGTTTGAAAGAAACTAGCTGTTTTTTCAATTGTGTATGGTGAGAGTGTCAATATTTGTAGTTTGTGATGGTGACATTTGCTCTCCAGGAATGACTGTTTCAATTCATTCATTAATTTGTCTAGATGTTTTTCAGATTTAGTTTCAGGTTTTGAAGTATCACTTACCTCCTCGGTAATTTGAACACCATAACTGAGTTCTAGCCTCTCCTTCAGGTGTTTCTGAGCAGATGATAGCTTACCACGAGCCTTGCGCTTTTTCTGGCTTAATGACAGCCCTTCTGAAAAGAACAGAAAAAAGGTTTCACACACACCTGAATATTAGTAATTAAATATTAATTATAGTACCTTAAATGCTATATAATTGGCTATATAGCAGATCAAACAGACCTTGTAGTAAAGTATAAGTTATTATATTAATTTATTACTTACTTTTTTTAACTGGTGTTTGGTCCAGAAATGCTAGAACTGGTTCAACTGAAGTTGAAGGATTTTCCTTTATCAAGCAATCACTGTCATTGTCCAGATCTTGAATTGAAGAGATGTTACTCAAGCCACTGATAGTAGATGATTCATTTGAATCCTGCTCAGACTCGTTGTTTTCAGTGGTACTAAGTATAGTGGGGTTTTTCATTATCAGTGTCCAGCAGTTCACACACAACAATGAGTCTTTTTTCACTCTTCCAGCACATTTTTCAACAAGTACATCAGTCACTTTTCTAAGATTGATTGTTATGCGTTTCTTGTGTTTTTGAATAGGGTCCTGGCAGTATTTCAAGTGCCGAACCATTGTATTTTGATCTGTAAAGATATAGGATTTACAATTAGGTAATATATATTTTTTAGAAAATATATAGCTATACACACTTAATATTTTAGGCCTTGATAGTCTCTGAGGCTCATTAAAACACCATACCCACCAGCCACCCACAGTGCTGGCTGGAACTGTACTAACCTGTAGACAAGGAATTTTGCAACTATCTGTGTTGATTCTGCACTTAGACAAGTAGCAACATGTTTCAACAGGTTTGTTTAGGCTACATGTGAGCTTAGTCTTCCCTTTCACTATTATAACTATTATTGCCAGTGTAGATTAGCAGTGAAATACAATTTTTATTAAATTCTTGGAGCTTGAGGTCAAATTGATAGCTAAGATATAAAAATTCCTTGAAATGACAAGCAATTTATAAATATGGTGTTCACTTATAAGTTAGTTACATGAAAAGTACCAACATAAACAAACTTTTTATGATTGTTTCTATTAGTCAAGAACTCTGACTTTGTTTTTTATATCTATAAAAAATGTAATTTTAATTTCTATAGGTCAAATTATGAGCTTAAGTGTGAAAAAATAGGTAGAATTGACGCACAACTTATGAATATGGTGTTCACTTATATGTTAGTTACATGAAAAATACTAACATAAACAAACTTTTTTTTGCTGATTCTAATAGCCAATGCCTATGCCTTCATTTTTTACATTTAAAAAAAAAATTCTCATTTGATACCCCAGAGGTCAAATCGTGACCTCAAATTTTGGTTACAGTGTAACTTTTTATTTTTCAACCTAGAGTTCTAAAACTTGCATATTGGATTCCTTGTCGTTTTCTGATTCTAAATATATATACTTTTATATAATTATGACAATTATTACCCAAGTTATGGCTCGCCAAATGTTAGTAACCTCGCGAGTGACCTCAAATTGCCCGAGGTCATATCTCTTGAACCGTTCGTCGGATTGACCTTATAATTTCAGAAATGGATTCAGGGCTCACAAACTCCCTATAAACCAAATTTCAGCAAAATATGAGAGATGAGGGTGTTAATTTCAATTTTTTTTGGTTGATCTGACAGAGAATGACCCAGGTATAACTTTGTAGCTTCCTTGACACAATCACACCCTTCCACACTGGAAGCAGGAAGTGGACTGAGCTACAACCAGCTATGATACAGCATAGGCTAGCTGCTGGCCTGCTTGTTTGCAACCCATTCAGTACAAGATAGGTATGCATTTGACATTTGTTTGTTCTAGAGTGGTTAGGAATAGGATGGTGCACTGGTAAACCTGCCAGGCTGCCACTGATTGATCCTACTATGATAATCAATGCATGTAATATTCTAGTGTAACTGATACTCTAATAGTGGTTGGGACATAGTTTCATTGTCAAGATTTCCAATGAAAAATAGTAAAACACCTTAGCTGAAAGTAGACATCTTTTTTTATGATGTTGATTGTTGACAGTGTGAAAGACAATTAAAAAATAAGCACAATATTAGGTTTCATGTACGAAATTGATGTATGAAATTATCATCATTGATTTACATTCATACTAAACATTAAAATATCATTAAAACTAAGAATAAAAAGCAAATAGCTAAATATAAAAAAAAACTTTTTTTCCTATCAGAAAATTAAAAAACTGTGGTTTAAACCATTCTACTCTGATATATTATATATATATATATATACAGGGCGTCCCAAAAAAATGTATACACACTTTAACAGCTGATAGCTCAATTGATGTTTCTTTCTTTCCAAGTTAAACCCATTAGAATTAATAATGGCAGTCAGACTAAGCTTTGAACAAAGGAAATTCATTCTAAAATGCTACTGGAAGTGTGAAAACGCAGTTGAAGTGCAAAGACAGTTTAGGAGGGAGTTTCAAACAGATCCACCAACGCGACTTACCATCACTCGAATTAGAGATAAGTTTGAAGCCGATGGAACTGTTCAGAATGTCCACAAGAAGCGTTCCGGAAGACCACGGACATCGACAAGCCCCACAAAGCAAGAAAGAGTACTGGAAACGTATCACCAAAGTCCAAGAAAATCTGTGCAGCAAGCGAGTCGTAAGGTAGGAATTTCAGAATCGTCTGTCCAACGCATTTTGAAGCGCTGTCAATGGAAAAGTTACATTCCAAGATTAGTCCATGCTATTAATGAAGATGATCCGGACCGAAGAGTGGAGTATTGCGAGTGGTACTTGGCACGATGTGGATGTGGATTGGACGAAGGGGTTTCGTAGAATACCCTCCGCGTTCACCAGACCTCACCACGACTTTTTTTTTATGGGGATACTTAAAAGACAAAGTCTACGCTATAAAACCTGCAACAGTCGCTGAATTGAGAGCAGCCATTGAATGAGAATGCACACAAATACCAAACGAAATGTTTTGTGATGTTTGCGATTCCATTGCTTCGCGTTATCAGCAGTGCCTGGACCAGAACAGACGTCAGTTTGAAAACAGGCATTGACAAAACAATTAAATAATGTCTGTAGATTCTATTACATTTTGAAAATGAAATGTATTTTAATAAACACTGCCTTTATAATTATTTAAAGTGTGTATACATTTTTTTGGGATGCCCTGTGTGTGTGTGTATATATAATATATATATATATATATATATATATATATATATATATATATATATATATATATATTATTACTACCAGTTTTATTACCTTTAGTCCTTAACCCTTAGACTGCGGCAAAAGATTTATCAGACAATCATTGTATGTAGAAGAAACACTGATAAATGAAAGTTTAGAAAACCTTATTCTGTTCTTATACAATGGAAGGTATGCATGCAAAGAAGTGGAGAGTGAAAAAACAATCATTTATGCGTGGGTGAACGTGGGGAGAGCTACTGTGCTGTATGATACAATTTCTGGCACCAAGGCTTGGCATGAATTTTTTAAATACTGTACAAGCCATTTAATTTTGGGCTCTATAGAGGACCATTGCAGTCACTGACATGGACCTCTATAGAGGATAGTCACAGTGTAAGAGTTAAAAAAAATAAGTAAATCTAATTCTGTAGTGTGTGAAATTAGTTTAGAAGGCACAAGTTGGTTTACTCACTTTATGGGGCATTCCAGGAGAGATCACCCAATCCATGTCACCACTCCAACTCGGATTTTGATGAAAATTGACATATGGGGTTCTTCCGGGTGCTGATTTCACTGGTCAAAATAAAAAAGTTCTATGACCCATAGTTTTTGAGATATGGGCCCCCACTTTACCACCTAACTTTAATGGGCAATAACTCCCAAACATCTTACTGTAGACCTATAAAACTATACATTTTCAGAATCAACATGAAGAGATCTATTAAATGATACCACATTCAAGTGTGTAGAACAATAATGAAAATTTTCCCCCCCATTTTTTTTTTTTATTTTTGACCCCCACCCCCCTAGGCAGTGAAATCCAAAAAAAATTTTCATTTATTAAACTTCCATTAATTGTTAAAAGATACAAACAATAAAAAATGTGGGTATCAAGTTGCAAGATATTTTAAAAATTATTGAAAAAATATGTACATTGTGAAATTTTGACATTTTTACACCTGCAGACTAAAATAGAGAACTACAAATGATATATTCACATGGATGAAAATAAACAGCAAAAATACAAATTGAACACAATATTACATCAAGTTGATTCATAATTACAGAGTTTTTTCAACTCATTTTCTGGGAAAACATATTGAATGCATTGTTCCTGGCTTTAAAGTTGGTGTGCTTAATAAACCTAAAATTTTATCTCTTGATATGTGGCATGTATCTCTAATTTGTGGAAAGTAATAGTAAACATATATCCTGATGGGTGCAAAAAGCTAACCTCAAAGTCATCAAATTCCTCATTATAGGAATGTACAAATCCCAACCATTTCTGATCATTGTAAGTACAAACTATGTACTCTCCTATTTTCAGATTAACTTCAACATTATCTTCACCCAGAAAAGCTTTGCTTATAATCCTCACCTCACCAACTTCATCAGAAGACGATTCAAATGTTTTTATGTTATTTGCATTAATAGGTACAAATCTGTGGAATTTTTGTATTCCTGTTAGCCACATACTTTTTTCATATCAGTCACTTAAAAATTTTTCCATAGCTTCAATTTCTTCAGAATTTATTAAAAAAAAATTTATGTTGTCACTTATATTGTTTGAACAAAATTCAAACATGTCTTCTGGTGTTAATATTTGATTTGCGAATTTTCTCTGCATACTCGCTCTGGCTACAGATCTTTTCACTGTACCCCCAATCCCATCACAAGTGCTCTTACCATGGTTTGAAGCAAAGAAATGCCACTCACATTCCAGCCCAAATTCATCTTCATGTTTACAAATGTTAACAAAGTTGAAATGATTTTTATATTGTCCTGCACATCCATCAGTAAAATAATGTAATTTTTTGATATGAAGGTGGGATTTTCTAATAATAGGTATGAGTGCATTTAAAAAAGTTTAAACCATTGTAGTGTTATGTTTTGTATTTGGAGATAAAAAACAATAACTTGAATGTTTTGTTTCATTACTTTCTGGTTCCTTATAATATAACACAAAGGGATGCACTGTGCATTGGGTATTTTCCCAATGAAAACCTTGGGCTGCATCCTGTACTACAAATGAGTAGTTTTCTCGAAAGTCACCAACAACTACAGCTGTATGGCTATTTAAATTATTCTTCAAGTTTTTTAGAAATGCACTCTGATTCTTTGCTATAAAGTGATGACGTGTCAATTTGACAATTTTTGTGCTTAATGAATTTATAAAATCATCTACAGATTCTGTTTTTTCAACCATATTGCATCGATCTGTAGTAACCCATTGTTTATATTTTATTTCCTCACATTCAGGATCATTAACACTTTGAAAAGTGAGCAAAAAATTCTTAATACCTTGTTCTTTTGGACAGAGATTACATATTTGCATCATGCAATTCCTGTTGTTGACATCACACACTGCTTTCTCCATAAGAGTTGTGTATTCCAACCCTTTGACACCCAAAGCTGAGAATTGTATTTTGGCATTCTGGTGGTATGTACACACACACACAGAATGGGTACCAGCAGCTCCAGCTAAAACACAATGTCTGGGGCAAAGGCTGGCAAAACTAGAGAAGCCAATTTGGGGACTATCTGGATTATTTTTATAGAGACTAAAAGCTTCTTTCAGATTCATTAACACCAGTCTTTTCTGCACAGATTCTTTATACCCACTTTCATTTCTGATACTCAGGCAGTCTTTTGTACCTGGGCACAAATGACTAATTTCATCTGATTCGAAAAATTTCTGAACAGAATCTTTAGTACCTTTAGTTATTACTTTTCCTTTTGACATGGGTTCAATTTCAGGAATAATTCCAAGTCTTTGTTTTATATTTTCTTTTTCTTAACTAAATATTCAGTTGTCTGAAATAGATTTATAGTTTTTGATATGGTAAATGGAGATAATGTCAATATTTTGAGTTTCCTCTCATAACTGTCAGTAGAATGGAAAGCTTCAACCAGTTCATTCATGAGATGAATCATTGACCTGAAACAAATTCATGAATGTATAATAGCTATAAACAAAACATTACATGTGCATATTAAATTTTTTGGATTATAATATTGATTTCAAGTGTAACAAAATGAGCATTCTTTGAGACAGAGTCAAATTAAACCAAAAATTATTTTGTGACCAAATGAATTCCAAATGATTTAATGGGCCCATTGATCTCCAATCTTTAGGGAGTTGTGCTTCTAGTTTCTACTATCAAAGGTGAATACCTACATTTTGTTTTTATGCTTCAGTTTTAGTTTAGGTATATTCCTACTTAATAATAGCATATCATTTTAAAATTCATAACTTTGAGTTTCATGATCCAACTTTGTAGCTTTTGATGGGCTTGGGATCTCAATTTCTAAACTTGTTTCTAGCTTTCATTTTAAAGAACGACATGCTTTTTCTATTGTTTGAATAGCTTTTGCTTCTTTTCTTGAGAAACCCAAACCATCTGAAATTTTTGAATTAATAAATATTTGACTCCATTTGATATATATGGACAATAATAATTAATATGTCAACATATTAATTTCATAAGTTTATTAAATTTAATATGTCAACATATTAATTTCATTAAGTTTTTCAGCAACTGCTGAAAAACTGTCTTGGAAGTAAATGCATTATAAATAAATAATATAAAAAAACAAAATTATAAATATAAAAAGTACCTATCATTAAATACTTATGCTTCTTCACTGGAGTCACAGCAAGACTTTCTAGAACTTGAGAAACCTCTTCTTTGGCATTACTTGATATACTTGGATCATATTCATTGCTTTCTGAAATAACATTCTCAGAAGACTGATTGTGATCAGACTCTTCACTTTGTGATGTTGATAGCAACTCTGGTCTCTGGATCAATAATTTTCTACAGTTGCTACATAGTACAGTATTCCTTTGTAGTTTCCATTTATATCAATCATAAAGTGATTGGCTGATGGTTCTTATATCCTTGTGTATCTTTTTCTTATGTTTTTGTAAAGGATCATCACAGTATCTAACCATTTTTCATTACTAAAAATACACAATTGTAAATCTCAAAATAAGCACAGCTGTAATAAAAATAAGCATAATTAACAAACATTTGAGAGAGACTGCGTGAATATGAGTTATACATAGGATGTAAATATATCATTTGTAGTTCTCTATTTTAGTCTGCGTAAAAATGTCAAAATTTCAATGTACAAATGTCAATGTACATACATTTTTTCAATAATTTTTAAAATATCTTGCAACTTGATACCCATTTTTTATTGTTTGTATCTTTTAACAATTAATGGAAGTTTAATAAATGAAATTTTTTTTTTTATTTCACTGTCTGGGGGTGGGGGAAATAAAAATAAAAAGGGGGGGAAATTTTCATTATTATTCTACACATTTGAATATGGTATCATTTAATAGATCTCTTCATGCTGATTCTAAAAATGTATAGTTTTATAGGTCTACAACAAGATGTTTGGGAGTTATTGCCCATTAAAGTTAGGTGGTAAAGTGGGGCCCCCAAGATTTTGGGGGCCCATATCTCAAAAACTATGGGTCGTAGAACTTTTTTATTTGAACCAATGAAATCAGCACCTGGAAGAACCCCATATCTCAATTTTCATTAAAGTCCAGGTTGGAGTGGTGACAAATTTTTTAATTTTTGGGTGATTTGTCCTGGAATGCCCCTTATGTCTAATTTCAAGCCTGAAATTAGGCCTAAAGGTTCTTCATTTCAAGGAGTTGGCAATTACAAGAAATATAAAAAGCATTTTATGCAATAAAATAAAAGAACTAACCTTGTGAAAAATGATGTAATATACTGTTGGAAGTTATTCCATCGCTCCTGCATCTCATCTTGCATTATGTGTAATTGTAAGCGATTTAAAGCATCCATTCCTCTTTTCTAATATACAGATGGGTTCATACTTAAAGTAATGAATAAATACTAAAATAAATAAATTGGGCCTAGAAAAAAAAAAAAAAAAAAAAATTAAAAGTAAAAATTTTCTCTTATCTAAACAGCAAGGCTCATTGTAATTATGACCAAAAATATTATTGTACTAGAATGTTTTGGCTTAGATAAATTAAAAAGTTGAGAAGTTTGGCAGAAATATACCAGATTTGCTGCATCATTTTTTAAGCTAAAACATTAGTTCCAGATCTGGTGGAGTCACTTTTTATATAAATAGTAAATTATTAGATGGGGAATGGGGAAATTTTCCTTTTTTTTTTCCCTATATGATTTGGAGTCACTTCACTCCTGTTTTTAGAATCTGAACCTTTTACATTATATTTGGACAACATGAAGCCACTTGGGCCTATCAAGATTATCCAACTCAGAGAGGGTAAGTGATCTTAAGACTAATTATCACTAAACTATGGTATTTACAAAACTACTAGAGTAACCTACATTACCTAAGGGTTTGCTAAAATATACATTATTTACACAATTTACAAACACTTATTTCTTTCTTAAAATTATCTAGAGAGCTTCTATTCACCATATCATATGGCAAGTCATTCCACAAATCTACTACAGTATTCTAATTAAAAAACTATTATTGCAGATCCAGTCTACAAGTTTGTTTTCTAGTTTTCTTATTATGCCCTTCAGTTCTTGTCAGTTGTTTACATCTAGATTGTCAAAACCTGAAAACATTTTGAACATCTATATCATATCTTCCATCAATGTCTTTCAAAACTAAACATGCCCAAGTTCCATTAATCATTCATTGTATTCTAACGTGCTTTAGCTTGGGATAAGTTTGATTGTCCTATGCTGCACACCTTCAAGCATATCTATATTCTGCTTATATGGTGAGGTGATCAGGCTTGAAATCAATATTCTTGGTAAGGCTAACATAATAATTATACAATCTACAAATGACCTCTTACTTTTGTAACTAACATTTTTCTTTATTATTATTATTATTAAGAAAAATGTTCGTTACAAAAGTAAGAGGTCATTTGTAAATTGTATAATTATTATGTGAGCCTAACTAAGAATATTGATTTCAAGCCTAGTCACCTCACCATAAGCAGAATTTTATTTGCCTTATTCCAAGCCTCTAAGCCAGTGGTCGGGAACCTATGGCTCGCGAGCCAGATCTGGCTCTTTTGATGACTGCATCTGGCTCGCAGATAAATCTTAGCTGACATTTCTTAACACGATAGGTAATGAGTAATTCCTTCCTTTTTTAGGCTACGGCCACACACGACGATATTTGCTGTCCAAAGTGTACGATAAATATCACGCTCCTAACCACGGCCTTGGCTCCTCCCACTCAGTGACGTAGGATTCTTGTGATTGGCTGTCTTGTGCATGACGTTACTGATATTCATATACAGTCAGTCGCTTTTCAGCAGTGGTAGTGGGTGGTAGTGCTATTTTATGCAGAGCAAACCCTTTTGACGAAGATGGCGAAAAGAAAAAGGGATGAGGAGTACCGTACATTTCAGGACGAATGGACAGAGGAATTCGCCTTTGTAGAAAGAGCAGGTACTGCAGTGTGTCTAATATGTATTGATAAAATTTCATCGATGAAACGGTCAAATATAAAGCGGCACTTCGACACACGCCATGCTACATTTGCATCGAAATATCCAGTGGGAGACAGCAGGAAGAAGGCATGTCAAGAGCTACTGCGCAGAGTGCAAACCAGTCAACAGCAACTCAGTGTATGGACCCGACAAGGTAACTGGAATTTGGCTAGCTTTGCTGGTTCTTTAGCAATAGTGAGGAACGGAAAGCCATTCACAGATGGCGAGTATGCCAAAACATTCATGCTTGATGTGGCCAATGAACTTTTTGATGACTTTTCAGATAAAGACAAGATAATCAAACGAATAAAAGACATGCCCCTGTCAGCAAAAACTGTTCACGATCGTACCATCATGATGGCAAATCAAGTGGCGGAAACACAAGTGAAGGACATAAATGCAGCGTCATACTTTTCCCTCGCTTTGGATGAGTCAACAGACGTAAGCCATTTATCCCAGTTCAGTGTGATTGCAAGGTATGCTGTCGGTGACACACTGTGTGAGGAAAGTCTTGCTGTTTTGCAAATGAAAGGGACAACAAGGGGGAGGATTTATTCAAGTCTTTCATGGAGTTCGCTAAAGAGAACAATCTACCGATGGATAAACTTATTTCAGTGTGTACTGATGGTGCTCCGTGTATGGTGGGGAGCAACAAAGGATTTGTAGCGCTTCTTCGTGAACATGAAAATAGACCCATCCTAAGTTTTCATTGCATTCTACATCAGGAGGCGCTTTGTGCTCGAACGTGTGGCGAGCAGTTTGGTGAGGTGATGTCGCTGGTGATTAAGGTGGTCAACTTTATTGTTGCTCAAGCTTTAAATGATCGCCAGTTTAAAACACTGCTGGATGAAGTTGGGAATAATTACCCCGGTCTGCTTATGCACAGCAATGTGCGTTGGTTGTCAAGAGGGAAGGTTCTCAGCCGTGTTGCGGCTTGCCTGAGCGAAATCCGAACTTTCCTTGAAATGAAAGGCGTCAAGCATCCTGAGCTAGCTAACACTGAGTGGCTCCTGAAGTTTTACTACATCGTGGACATGACTGAACATCTGAATCAACTCAACGTGAAAATGCAAGGCATTGGAAATACAGTCTTATCCCTTCAACAAGCAGTGTGTGCATTTGAAAACAAGCTGAAACTCTTTATCGGGGATATTGAAACAGGTCATTTACTACACTTTGAAAGACTGGGACAATTTAAAGATGCGTGCACAGCAAATGACCCCGCTCAACATTGTGATCTCCAGCAGCTAGCTGGCTTCACATCTAATCTCCTGCAATCATTCAAAGCACGCTTTGTAGAATTTCGTGAGCGCACTCGTCTTTTTAAGTTCATCACTCATCCACACGTGTGCAGTGGACAAAGCCGACCTGAGTTACATCCCTGATGTCTCCATAAGAGATTTTGAGGTAGAAGTTGCTGACCTGAAAGCCTCAGACATGTGGGTGAATAAATTCAAGTCATTGAACGAAGATTTGGAAGGACTTGCGCATCAGCGAGCAGAGCTGTCGAGTAAACACAAGTGGACAGAAATGAAAAGACTTCAATCCGAAGACCAGCTGATTTTCAAAACTTGGAACGCGCTTCCAGTCGCATACCACACACTGCAGCGTGTGAGTATTGCCGTGTTGACCATGTTTGGCTCTACATATGCATGTGAGCAGTGGTTCTCACATCTGAAAAACATCAAAACCAACCTACGGTCACGTTTAACGGATGGAAGCCTCAATGCCTGCATGAAGCTTAACCTGACCAACTATCAACCAGACTACAAAGCCATCAGCAAAACCATGCAGCACCAGAAGTCACATTAGTCATATTGGTAAGAAGTATTGAATTTATTATTGGTTAGCTTCAGTATAACGTTATTAAAAAGAATAAATTCAGATAATTATTATACTCTAAATTTTTTGGTCTTACTTAAAAAATGCACGCATTTAGTTGTATTCAGTGTTAAAAAATATTATAGGGCTCTCACGGAAATACATTTAAAAATATTTGACTTTCATGGCTCTCTCAGCCAAAAAGGTTCCCGACCCCTGCTCTAAGCATTGAAGGAAAAACTAGATCACCCCTATGATATAATGCACAGATCTTTTTCCTGAGTGACATCCTCTACCAGTTTCCCTGTATCTCATAACTAAAGTTTTCATTATTTCTGCTAGTATGGAGGACTTTGTATTTCTGATTTTTGAACATTGAATTCCATCTGCCACTCACTAGACCAGGCAACTAATCTATTAAGATCTTTTTACAGTTAATAAAAATCATAGTTCTAACTGGGGAACTACTTTTTTTATCATCTGCAAATTTAGATGTTTTACTACCTACTCCCACCTCTGAATCATTTTGATACACAAAAAGTATTGCATCTAACAATGATCCTGTGGTACCCCACTTTTTAATCTTGCAACCCTGGACCATAATCATTTTATAAATTACTCTGTTCTCTGTCTTGTAACCATTCTTCAACCCAATTTATGACTGGCTCCATTATTCTATGAACTATTAATTTATACAGAGGTCTCATATGTGGAATTTTGTCAAATACTTTACTAAAACCCAAATAAATAATATCTAGCTACACTATGCCCATCAACTACCTAGTCAGTTACAAACTCAAGTGTAAAAGAGAGACAAAACAAAAAAAAAAACCATTCCCAATCTAAATCCATGCTGGGAACATGAAATAATAATAATAATAGCTATCTAAGTACTCTTGAATACTATTCTTTACAGGTAATTCTTTCTAGTATCTTCCCTACCAAAGATATCAGACTAACAGTCATATAATTTCTTATCGCCTTTTTACTACCCTTTTTGAAAATGGATATTACACTAGGGTGTTTCATGGCAGTGTGGTTGATGGATGAAGTGGAAGGAAGTTCAATCCACATTGATGCCCCTATTCCTTTTGCCGAGGAAACTCGTCTGAACAGGTTTCAACCAGATCAGAACACGTTTAGGGGTCCCAAGATTTCACGCTTCAGATTGCTTAGGTATTTCTAATTTCAGCTGTTCTAGAGTTAGTGACTGCCTTGCTTCCTGATGGAAGGGTGCACTGCTCTCTGTCCTTCGTGTCAGTTGTCGAGTTTTGTCCTCATTGTGTCTACCATTGCGTACTTGTACTCTTTTCTAATTCGTATATTCCCTCATTGCAGATAAACATGGCAACTCGAAGCAAGAAAGAGGTTTGGCTCATCGGACACCCGAATAAGGAGATCCTGGGTAGCCACCTGCCGACGAAGTTGCAAGTCTTACAAAAGTGCTTCTTCCATCAAAAACAGGAAAACCTAGGATGGAGAAAATGTCTGAACCTCTGTTTGGATGCTGTGATGGTGTTCTGGAAAAGAGCAAAGATCCCTACTATGAGGCGGGACAGCACCCTTCGGAAAATGGAAGCTCTGCTCCAGCGTTATGACAAGTTGGTGAAAAGCAGGAACAGATCTGAGGAGAGCTATCAAGTTGCAGATGACATGTTCAAGGTGGAACTCAAGAACGAAATCCTCGTTATTGGTCATTCCAATGCCCTTTCTATGATGACAAATGAGGAAGACAAGCTCTTCTACAAGAGTCAGCAGGAGGACCCAACAGAGAGCAGTATGGGATTCGCAGACATGAAGCTGGCCCAAATGGAGAGTAGGAAAAGGCGTTGAGAGGAACAGCAGGAGGAGAGACGACACTGGGAATTCAAGCGGGCCAAGACAGTTACAGAAGCTGCTACTCTTGAAGACAGCTCCTCGGCGTCGCCATCTGTGGAAGATGATCCCTCCTTGGCAGCCTCCACGTCTGCTTCATGTCCTTCTCCGAGGAAGCGGTTGAGGAATCTCATCACTCAGGATGTGGCTGTCGCGTATGACTGGATGAACATTTCTTATCGTGATGCAGCGATGTCCTATGCCATCGTTGCGCAATCCTTGGGGCACGATTTGAACGAGGTATCCATCTCCTCTTCCACAATGTATCGTGCTCGCCAGTCGCTTCGGAAGCAAGCAGCAGAGGCATATCAAGAGGGAGAATTCTGTCCTGAGGAGCCCTTGGTGTTGCACTGGGATGAGAAAATGCTGCCTGAAATCACAGGTGACGGATCTGTGGACCGGATTGCTGTGCTGGTCACCAGGAATGGCCAGGAGAAGCTGCTTGGAGTTCCGAAAGTTCCAGCTGGCATGGGAGCGGAGACGGCACGCATCTGCATTGATCTTGTGTGGGAACATGACCTGTCCGAACGAATCAAGGGGTTATCATTCGACACAATGGCAATGAACACCAGGATTCACGTGGGAGCCTGTGTCAAGATTGAGGAGGTCTCAGGAAGCAACTTCTTTACCTAGCATGCAGGCACCATATGTACGAAATCATCCTGGTTCAAGTCTTCCAGTCTTTGATGGGCCCCACCTCTGGGCCCCGAGACTGGGATCTTCAAAAGATTCCAAGAGCAGTGGGGTTTCATAACCGATCTCTTATCACCACTGCTATTGATTCTTCAGATAGCTGCAGCATCGCTGGACCTCTTCAGGGTCTCAAGGACCTAACTGTCCTTGTCGTGAGGGAAGCTCTGGCTTCTGGTCAGCCACAGGATGACTACCAAGAACTTCTTCAACTGGTTATCCTCTTTCTCGGGGAAGAGACTGTCATCAATGTGCCACTGCGGAAGCCAGGAGCATACCACCATGCGCCGTGAATGGCGAAAGCCATTTACAGATTGAAGTTGTACCTCCTTCAGGACCAGTTCAGGATGACTGGGTGGGAGCTGAAAGGAGTCACAGAAATCGACCTGTTCGTTGCCCTGGCCTACGCAAAGGCTTGGAGTCGTGACGAGAGCAGAGCAGGCCCCACGTGTGGATCTGGAGTTCTTGCTGGACCTGGAAATACTGCAGGAAGATGCCGTGATCGTCGACGTCGCCAAGCAAGGGCAAGTGGCCATGAAACGACACCTCTGGTACTTCTCCGAGACGCTGGTCGGCTTGGCATTCTTTGATCAAGGGGTTCCTCAGGAAGAGAAACAAAGGATGCGAGAGAACCTCGCCAAGCCAGCATCGAGGAAAGCATTGAAGCGTCTGGAGGGGAAGACCATCCTCGGCTCCTTCAAAGGAAAGATGATTTCGGATTTCGTTACCTCGAGGACGAAGGATCTCTCCACCACACTCGGGATAAATGGCACCTTCGTCGAAAATCCCGCTTTGTCTTGGGAAAGCGACCCACACTACCAAGCAGGCCTAGCTAGGGTCTGCGTCCTGGCTATGGTGAATGACTCGGCTGAACGGGGGATCGCTCTCATAGATAAATTCAATACTGCCCTAACAATGAAGGAAGAAGACAAACAGTACTTGCTGAAAGCAGTTTTCAAGAACAGGAAGGATTTTCCGAAGAAGCAGAAGGGGGAAATGATGAAGAAGTGATGAGTCTGTGCTCTCTGATGTAAGGCAAGATTTCTCGGGACCCCTTATTGTTGTCGAAGGCTTCTCATTTTTGGCCAGGAGTGATAAATATGTAAAACAAACATGGGCATCTATGTGGATTAAAAATATGTGGTGGTTCTCATTTATGAAACACCCTAATATTACACATTTACTTTTTTCTAGTCATCTGGTATCTTTGCATAATTAATAGATCCAACAAACAAAACATTTAGTGCCTCAGCTGAGCAAACTTCCCTTTCCCTGAGAATTCTAGCACATTATCAATACTAGCAGATTTTTTTTTTATGCAGGAAGGAGTGGCCAAGGGCGAATGCCGATAAAGTAGCCCCCCATAGAAGAACAAGAGCCAAAATCAAGGTCCAGGGTTATCAAGATGCCTAAAGACTGCATTTGAAAAACTGGAGGTCATAGACAGAGGGAAATATGAATTGAGAAAGATTGTTCCCAAGTTGACGGGTTGAGAAGATGAAGGATTGGAAATACCAATTAACCCTTGCATTAGAGAGTTGGACAGAAAAGGAATGAGAAAGTGTAGAAAGTCTGGTGTTGCATGCTCTCCTTAAAGGAGGAGGCATGCAGTTAGAGAGTTCAGAAGAGCAGTGTCCATTGTAATAGTGATAGTAGAGAGAGAGTGAGGCAACAGTGCAGTGAAGAGAGATTGAAGGCAGTCAGTAAGAGGTGGGGAATTGACAAGATGAAAAGCCTTTGATTCCATCTGGTCAAGTATGGCTGTGTGGGTTGAGGCACCCAATACATGAGCAGCATACTCCATACAGTGCATTCTCTGTACAAGACCCTTGTACAGAGACAGCAACTGAGTAGGGGTGAAGAAACTGTGAAGCCAGTACAGCACACATAACCTCTTGGAAGCTGTTTTAGAGAGTATATGTCATCTTTCCAGGAAAGATCACAAGAAAAGGAAATGCCAAGAATGTTAAGAGAAGAGGAAGGATTGAGTTGTGTGCTGTTGAAGGTAAGGGGATAGTCGTGTGGAAGATTGTGATGAGTAGACAGATGGAGGAACCAAGTTTTTGAGGCATTGAAAGTCACAAGGTTTTCTCTGCCTCAATCAGAGAGAGCAGAAAGATCAGAGGTCAGGTGATCCATAGCCATGCTACACAAATCATGGAGTGATTGTTGAGAGGGACAATTTGGGAAGTGGATGGAGAAGCAAAGAGTGGAATCATTGGCATAGGAGTGAATAGAACAGGAAGTGTGAATTAAAAGATCATTAATAAATAAAAGGAAAAAACTGGGTGACAGGACAGAACCTGAGAAACACCACTGTTAATAGCTTTAGGAGAAGAACAGTAGGCCATCTACAACCGCAGCTATAGATTGGCCAGTAGAAGTCATTAGGAAATAGTGACCATTGGATCATACATTTCAAGATAGAATTAAATAAGCATCTAGTCAACAATTACCATCTAGTCCCTTGCTTCTCAAAGGGGAACTATCATAGATTTAGGGAGTTGTTAGGCTCAGTAAAGTGCAATAATGAATTTGCCAATAAAAATGCTATTGAGATGCGGTCTAGATTAAAAGAAATTTTAGAGGATGTAAAATGTAGGTGTATTCCTTTCAGAAGTGTTAGGAATAACAAGATTAGGAAACCAGGGGCGTACCTAAAGTATTTGGCACCCGGGGTGGATCCTTCCTTTGGCACCCCCTATAAATAATTTAAAATTTAAACCCACAGAAAAATATATTATGTTTGCAAGTAGATTTTTAAACAGTACAGTACTGTCATAAGCAAATTGGAAATAAGAAAAATGCAGGACATTAAAAATTTAGTGAACAGGTAATACTGCATTTTATTTTATACAAAAAACACAGGAAATCCACTCTCAATGCTCAGCCTATTCTTCAAAGGTAAATAGAGAGGATTCACAGTCTGCTTTTGAGCCTTAATTTCTGCAAATTGATCAATGACCTCATCAAAATTCACCTTCTTTGCATATTCATGTTCAATTGAAAGTAAAGCCAGATTTGTCAATCTTGTCTGACTCATGGTTGAGTGAAAGAAATTTTTTATCAATTTCAATTTGGGAAAACGTCTTTCATATGAAGCAATAGACACACAGACAGTAAAAAGAATCTCAAACACAGTGACAAGCTTCGCAAAGATTCACAAAAATCCCATTTCACAATAAACTCCAGAAACTGCAATGCTGTCCATTTCTTTGCCTCTTCACTGCTGATTTTGGCAGCTTCCAAATGTCTCCAAAGTCATCCAATTTCCACACTGATATCTTCATCAGAGAATTCATCGAAAATCTGAGTCAAATTTGGAATATATCATACTTCCAAAGTTCTTCTTCTGTTGCAACAACCAAAATGTTTGGCTGAATAACAGCGAGATTGACAGAATTTGATCCATTGCCTTAGAACGAATCTCCAATTCTTGATGAAAGCGATCAAGACATTCAAACATAGACCAGCATCCTTTGCCATCACTCCTGGCATCCTTTTTTGGAGCTTTACTCTCCCTCTTCTCTCCATAGAAATGTCCATTTCCTCACACTTTGTAGTTGCATAATGAATGGCCCCCTCCACAATTTCATTGCACTGATCTCAAGAAACAGTTTTAGAGCTTGGAGCTTCATAGTGCACTTTTCAAGGCTGATTCCAACTGTTTGCAAATACTTTTGTGAGAGATTAATTTCTTCCAGGACTTCACACCAGAAAGAAAGGTAACTCAAAAAAGAGAAATCGCATACAGCAGACAGCAAAATCTGAGCTGATCCTCTTGTGTCCACACAACTTTGTCACATTCAATATGGACGTATTTGATCACTTCACAGATCTGATCAGTGTGAGACACATCAGGAGTGCTTCAAAAAGAATCCCAAAATACTTTGCTTTCTTGATATCAGCCACTATTTTCTCTGACATAATTCCCCAAAAGACAAATGAACTCATTCTGAATCTTTGGAGATAAATATGAAGCCACTCTCCTCCCAGATGGAATAGAATGCTTAATCCTTACAAAATGTTCTTTCAAAACTGGATCATAATTTGACAGCAACTCTACCAATTCCATGAAGTTTCCTTTGTTTACTGATGACATGTCCTCTTTGTGACCACGAAAAGGAAGATTCTGGTGAGCCAGAAACAAGGTTACGTCCAAGAGGCAATGTAAAATATCCCTCCATTTCTTTCTCTCCTTGTCCATTGTTGCTTGATGAACTTGATCAATGGTTTTTTGAAGCTTCAACCCTGCTCCCAAGGTCTTCCATTTCTCCAGGCATGAAAGATGCTACTCAGAAGCCTCATGGTCAGACACCTTTGGGTTTAGCTTCCACCATGCTTGAAACCCAGTGACAAAGCTGGATGTTCTAATTCCTTTGTCATCAAGAGCAAACAGTCTGCAGCAAAACAAAACAAAAAAACTTTCTTTTGATGGAGGGTAAACTATCCATGTTCTCAAAACTTTCTTGCCATTTGGCAGAGCCTTATAGAACTATGCAGTAGTCAGCTGTCAACTCTTCCCTTTGGATTTCTCTCCTTGTCTTTGAACTGCACTGAAAGGTCCATCCCTATTTTGGAAGGGTTTAATTTTTCATTTGTAAATTTTGTATTGCCAATAAAAATAAAAATTTATTTTATAGTGGAAATTAACATTAAGCTGTTGTAATAGTTTGAACATTTTTAAATTTTTTTTCTTACTTTGGTGAATTTTTCATTTGGTTTGAAAACTTGTACTGGTATTTCAACTCTTCCAATGGCACCCCCTCCTGGCTGTCACCCAGGGCAGACCACCGCCCTCGCACCCCTCTTAGTACGCCACTGTAGGAAACCTTTGTAGTGGAATAGGGAAATAGCTAAAATTATTAAAAATAAAAAAGGGCATTCAGGGAATTTAAAGGCAGTGATAGTATTTTGGACTTGGATAATTATAGGCAGTTAAGAAATGTTAAATAGTTTGATTAGGAAGAGCAAAAGGCATAGTGAAATAAATCTAGCAATAAAGATCCAAAGAAATTCTTTAGTTTTTATAAATATAATAATAAAAAGCATGATAGGGATTAGCCCAAATGAACATAAGATGCTTCAAAAAGATCAGGATATTGTTGATATTTTTAATGATTATTTTACCTGTTTTTACTGAAGAAAACTTAAATAACTTTGATTTTAATTCTTTAGATCCTGTAAATTCAGACATTCTTGATCATATTCATATAAGGAATGATGATGTTAGGCAAGTGATTCATACACTGAAGTCAAATAAAGCTGCTGGACCTGATAATATATTTGCTAGGATTCTTAGAGAAGGGGAAGAAAGCTTATCTGAAGCACTAACTATTTTGTTTGCTAGGTCAATTAATTATGCAGAAGTAACAGATGAATGGAAAAAGGCTAATGGTCAATTCCATACGAAATCACCCAAATTTTGAACAACTTCCCAGGTCACCCTCTCAGAAAATTCTGAAAAAATTATCATTTGTAATTCTATCCAACTTATGCACAAATCCCAAATTTTAGGTCAATATTACTTATAATTTTTGAGATATAGCAATTTGAAGTTATGCTTTTTTTCCTTATTTTTTGGCATCATTGGCAAAATCAAACAAATGTCCAACTTTAGGCAATCATATCTTTTTTGTTTATCCCTTCACAAGACTGTATGTGGTATATATGGTAAACAGCAAAGCTGGGCACAAACCATTAATCCGTTAATCGTTAATTAACGAAGTTAGCTTTTTCGTTAACGATTTAACTTTTAAGTTAACTTTGAAAATCATTATCGGACTAATTAACTTCCGTTACATTTAACTTCCGTTAACTCAAGTCCGTTAACCCAAAAAATTCATAAATAAACATTTAAAAGTTTCTATTATTTTCAGTGCTGAGCAGGTGCGCAATTAATCCGCCACTGTTAATAGTGATGAACGAATTTCCATTTCCGCAGTGCAAAATCAGGTGATATATTTGTTTCCGTCGCCACAATTTGTCTTACCAAATATGGTAGTTATTTATGGCATTGGTTTGAGCAAAACATGGTCAACTGTAAAATCAGGCGGAAAGATTTGCCATTTGAGTTGAATGTTTCAACTTCTTTCAAGAAATATCAAAAGCATTTTAAGGCACTTTCAATAATATATATGTAACAATTACAACAAATAACTACATTCGTTTGATTTGCAGTCTGTCTCTTGCGCAACATGTTTGTGCTAGTGAATAAGAGAGCAGCAGAAGCCACAGGTCACTCAAGGGCAAGGCCCAGAACTTGGTCAACACCTGGCTGGAGACCAACTCCAAGGACTTGCTGACAGATGCTACCTTCTGGGGTGAGCAAGTGTTGGTGGACTTGTTCATCAAGTTCAACACAGCCATCCCCTCCAGTGCTGCAGTGGAGCGTTTGTTCTCTATGGGCAAGGACATCCTGAGGGCCAAGAGATCATCCCTGTCTGATGAAAACTTTGATATGCTAATTTTCATGAAGGGCAACATGCATCTCATGGACAAAATGGAGAACGAGAAGAAGAGGGAAAATTAAATTATATATATATTGTGTTTTTCATTTTTTTTATAATAAAAGTTAACGTTAACGGTTTATCGGTAACTTCCGTTACATGTTTAACGAATTAACGGATTAACAGTTAATGAAGTTAACTTTTTGGTAAATGGATTAGCGGTTAACGAAGTTAACTTTTTGGTTAACGGTGCCCACCACTGGTAAACAGTAGTCATAGAATCCATATTTGATGGCAAATCAAACCTATCTCTTATAGTTTGCCATCTACAAGGCTTCAAAAATCAAAGAAAGCTTAAAAATTCACTAATGGTTACCTTCTTTTCACTGGTACTGATAAAAAACTATCCATACTTGAGAGCTGAAATTAATTTTACAGTTTGTCATAATGTATTTGTAGTCAGAAATGCTTTCAAAAGCGCTCTATTATTTATAGAATTGGAAACAATAAATAAAAAAATTGGAAAATTTTATTTTTGCAAAAAGAAGCCTATATTCATGCCATTATTACCCCATCAGGACAGTTAGCCATCACTTTCATATTTTTACCATATGTTCATATACATTTAGGCAAACTACAGTCACAGTTTGGTTTTGGTGGTCAGCTTCTTCAATTTAATTTTTTTTTTCAAAATTACCATAATTTACACAAAAATGCAAAGTAAAAATAGCAGAGTAACATGAATATATTTCAGCATTACACATACATATATCATGAAAAATGATCATCTGAAACATTTGAGAATTAGAGATACAACTTTATATCCTTCTGTCATTTAATAAGGGACCTGAAACTGAAAAAAATTTCTGAAATCAAGATTTCAACTTAAATATTCAATTTGTTAAGTTCACCATGTCCTCAATTTAGTAAATATGTACTGCTTAAACGTGTTAAAAGTGAAGTTCCTACAAATGAATTACTTGATTACTCAACATTCATCTCATACTTAAAGCACTCTAAAGAAATGTAGGAAATAGTGTTTGAATTTTGTTAAGGTCACTTGGGTTTAGGGTATAATGATGAGCACCTCTTCCCTGGACAGTTGGTGAACTTACTACACAGATAACATGTTGGAATGGCACCCAGCATTCATCTGTTCTTGATATTGCTGGCCAAGACAAAACACTTTTGTGTGATCTTTTCATGAAAGTGACTAAAACATCAGAATGTTCATCAGAATGATCTTTTATATTACCCACATACCAGTTTCCATCATAAACACATGCTACATATTTGCCAACATTTTGATCTGTGAGATCTGCATCATCATCACCAGTGCCTATGGTCACAGTGGTGTAAGAACTTTGTCCTTGTCACTCAAATTTTAGAGGAGAACAGTCCAGGACACTAGCATGACCTATTGGTACCTGCTCCATCATCCAGTAGAGGCTCTAGGCATTGTTCTTCATATTGTGTGGGGCACTTGCTGCACTCTGGGAACAGATTTTGTCCTGGTTTTATATTCATCATCCTGGCAGTGTCACTGTCTACAGTGTGTAGGGATTCTGATAATCATAAAATACAATTCTAAATCAAAATTTTCTCAAAACTCACTTGCCATAAGATACAAAACTACAAATGTTATAAATGAATATAAACTTACTGGTATTAGATATGAATGTTAGAACAATGTAAATACAACATTCAATAATAATGTAATATATAGGAAACTTACTTGTGATTTTCTTTCTGTGAACTTTTCTTGGGTCTGCACAATAGCATTGAAGATTTTCGTAATGAAACAAAAACATTTCCTCATGATGAAAACACAGAGTATCACTGTTTGCCAACAATATATCACATCTCCATGACAGCAGTGCTTTATCCTCACTGTTAACTGATCCAACATGAGTATACCAAGTTTTTCTCAGTAAGTCCTCTTATGACATACATCATGTAATTTCTGTCCAATAGAACAGCTTTGTGTAGCCTCCAACTCCATTTCTGTAAGTATGAGAATTCATGAGATTGGGACAGCTTATATATAGTAGCAGGGATTGCACAAGGTATGTACAAGTTCAGACAAGATTAGGTCATCATATTCCGTATGTAATACTGTGCAATATTAATATTTCTTGAACAAACTCAAACAAGTTTACTGTTTGTTAAACAATGATCATATTAACCCACTGTGCACCATAGATGGGGGGAAAGGGGGGATTAATGGGGGTTATCATTTTTTGGGGCTCTCACCAAGCCATATATATGAGAAATTTGAGGACACCCTCATGGCAACAGCTCTCAGAGTGCCGGACCAAGAAGTTCCATCCATTTTTCAGGACATCAGCTTGAAATTCTGGCTCAGATCTGATCAAAAGTCATTTGACACCCCCCAGGCTCACTGCAGTGAGAGTCATATGACACCCTCTGACTGATGCAGCTTAAATATTGAAGGAAGCTGACCACCAAAACCAAACTTTGACTGTAGTTTGCCTAAATGTATATGAACATATGGTAAAAATATGAAAGTGATGGTTAACTGTCCTGATGGGGTAATAATGGCATGAATATAGGCTTCTTTTTGCAAAAATAAAATTTTTCATTTTTTTAATAGTTATTGTTTCCAATTCTATAGATAATAGAGAGCTTTTGAAAGCATTTCTAACTACAAATACACTATAACAAACTGTAAAATTAATTTCAGCTCTCAAGTATAAATAGTTTTTTTATCAGTACCACTGAAAAGAAGGTAGCCTAACCATTAGTGAATTTTTAAGCTTTCTTTGATTTTTGAAGCCTTGTATGTGGCAAACTATAAGATAGGTTTCATGACATCAAATATGGATTCTATGACTACTGTTTACCATATATACCACATATCAGCCTTGTGAAGGGATAAATAAAAAAGATATGGTTGCCTAAAGTTGGACATTCATGTGATTTTGCCAATGATGCCAAAAAATAAGGAAAAATAGCACAATTTCAAATTATTGTACCTCAAAAACTATAAGTAATATTGACCTAAAATTTGGGATCTGTGCATAAGTTTGATAGAATTACAAATGATAATTTTTTCAGAATTTTCCAAGAGGGTAACCTGGGGACCTCTAGGTGACTTCATATGGAATGACCCTAATGTAGTAGCCATTTACAAAAAGGGTTGTATGAAGAAGGTAGGAAATTATAGGCCTGTTAGTTTGACATCATTGGTAGGAAAGATGCTAGAAAGAATTTGTAACTGATCAGGTAGATAATGGTCAGTACTTGGACCTCTACTTTTTATTATTTATATTAATGACTTGGAAAGGGGTCTAAATAGTAAAACTTCAATATTTGCAGATGATACAAAATTGGGACAAAATGTAAGATCTTTAACAGGTGCCATGAAAATGCAAAAGGACATTGATAAAGTAGTTGCTTGGGCAGATCTACAGAAGCTAAGGCTAACAAAGACCCTAAGATCCACTCTAAGGTTAGCCTGAGAGAAAGGAAAGAGTAGGGGGTTAAGAGAAGAGAATAAGGGGTTAAGTAAGTAGCAACACCTATCACTCGTGGGTTGACATTCATTCAGAAAAAGAGAAAAAAGACTCACCATCATCATCCACAGGCCACTGCCAACAAGTCAGAAAAATAGTCGAAGAGAACAGGAGAGGGGGGGAAAGATGAAAAGTAGTAAAATAAGAATGCTTACAAACAATGCAAACACATTCTTAACTCACTGTCAAACCATGCAAACTACAGACATGCAAGTAAGGATAGGATTAAAAAAAAAAAAGTAGGTAGAGTATAACAAAAAGTGGGTTAGTTTACGTTATGAGCTACATCTACATTCGTGTTAGTCTAATTTTTTATTTTTTTTTTAATAATTTTTTTGCTGGCATTAGATGTCAACAGACTCATCCCTGATTATGACCCCAGAGTTCCTGGTTGCCAATTGTTTTTTTATTTTAAACATTAATATTTTTAAAGTCTATCTAGACAGTTTTTAAACACATTAATGCTGGTAGAGTTCACAACAGGCGCAGGAAGATTATTTCATTTATCAATTACTTTAAAGAAGTTTTTAGCGATATTAGTAATGAAACGTCTACCACGCAACTTAAACCCATTATTACGAGTATTGCTATTATCAAAAGTGAACAGTTTGTCAAAATTTACGTTATCGATGTTATTAACAATGAAAACTTCAATAAGCTCCCCCCTTAATCTCCTAGTTTTGAGTGAATGCAAGTCTAACTCTTTAATCCTATATTCATAAGGCTTGTTGCGCAATGACGGCATTAGTTTCATGGCACGACACTGAACCCTTTCTAACCTATCAATATCCTCATGCAAATACGGGCACCAAAACTGAACAGCATATTCTAAATGAGGCCTGACTAGGGACTTGTAAAGGGGCAATATAATATCCTTCAATTTAAATTTGAAATTACGCGCTATGAAGCCTAACATCCTATTAGCTTTTGCACAAGACTCCAGGCACTGGTTCCTAACTTTTAAATCCTTAGATACGCATACGCCTAAATTTACTTCCTCGTCAATACTCGCTAACTCCCTATCATCCATCGTGTATGTGTAATTATTGTTATGAGAACCTATATGTAAAACTTTATATTTGTCTACGTTAAATTGCATCTGCCACTTATCCATTCACTCCATAATCCTATTTACATCGTCTTGGAGCCTATTTCTATCGTCCTCATTAACAACCTTACCACCTATTTTAGTATCGTCCGTGAATTTTGACACGTTACTAGTCAATCCTACATCCATGTCATTAATGTAAATTACGAATAGCAATGGGCCTAACACTAAACCCTGTGGGACACCACTAACTACATCCAATCACCCTGATTCACTACCATTAACAATGACCCTCTGTCTCCTAGCACGCAGCCATTCCTCCAACCAGTTAGCTACCTGACTGCGTATACTGTGCGCTTTAACCTTCGCAATTAATCTTCTATGAGGAACTGTATCAAACGCCTTTTTAAAATCTAAATAAATAACATCAACTGCTCTATGCCTATCGTATTCGCACACTATTTCATTATAAAATTCTAACAAATTAGTTAAATAAGATCTATGGCGTCGAAACCCATGCTGACTACTATTAATCAAATCTCTACTTTCTAAGTAATCGATGATACAATCCCTAACAACGGATTCCAATAGTTTACCAACAATTGACATTAAGCTAATGAGCCTATAATTGCTAGCTACTGTGCCGTCGCCTTTTTCAAAAATGGGCATGACATTAGCTAAATTGAAGTCTTCAGGAATAATCCCCATTTCAAGTGACTGATTAAAAAACTTCTTAAGGGGCCTACGATAACATCCTTCAAATGTCTGGGATAAAAAGTATCAGGGCCTGGAGCCTTGCTAACTTTTAGCCTATCGATATAACGCGCAATATCTCCCTCGTAAACAGTTATTTCATCCAAATAGTCTCGCTACTAAATGGAATGATATCGTCCATGTCAGGGACATTATTTACATCTACAGTAAAAACTGTCGCAAAAAAAGTTATTGAAAATACCCACCATCGCCTGAGCATCAGAAGCCAAAGCGCGTTAACATCCACTAGAGGGCCTATGTTATCTTTTATCGGCTTACAATTACAATTATTGACGTATTCAAAAAACTTTTTTGGATTATGTTTACTATCCGCAGCTATAAGTATCTCTAAATTACACTTAGCATTCCTAACTGATCTTTTAACCTGATGTCTAAGCTCGATATATCTATTAAAGTTAGCTGCTGTGCCATTGCACTTATTAAGTCTATACGCTCTGTTACGCTCGTTTATGAACTCGCCTATTTCCCTTGTCCACCACTTAGGCATCTGAGGAATAAACTCCCTTTTAATATTCATAAAACTTTCTTTAAACACCTCCCAATGCAAATTTGTGTCATTACCCATAAATAAGTTATCCCAGTCCACTACTCTCATCCTATCCATAAAACTATCAAAATTAGCCCTATGTAAATCAGGGACTTCTATTACGTTACTATCCTTAGTGTTTTCTATCACTAACTTAAACCTAAGAATTTGATGATCACTACATCCTAAACTCTCGCCTACTTCTAAACCTTCGACTATATTTTTGCCATTCATCATCACTACGTATAAAATATTGTCACCGCACGTTGGTTCGGTAACCATCTGTCATAAAAAATTATCTTCCATGAACTCAAGACAATTATACTAATCCGATTGTCAATAAAGTTACCAAGAAGTGAGTAAAATCTAGTATTGGTATCGAGGGGTTGAATGGGAGGTCTATAAACAAAATTAAAACTAATACTACGTGCCCTAACTTCAACGCATATCGCATTAATTACTGCTGGAAAATCTATCTTAACCTCGATAGCCCTAAGGGAATTACGAATGTACAACAAAATGACGCCACCAAACCAATGTAACCTATCATTAGTAGAGAGTTTAAAACCTGGTATATCAAGTTCCCCCAACAAGTCCTGAGTGATGGTATTTAACCACGTTTCAGTGATACCAACTATATCGTAGTTGCCGTAATAAATTATCACCTTAAATTCATTTAATTTATTTCTAATACTATGCGTGTTACAATAAAAGATGTTTAAGTTATTTTTTATCACAGGCCCACATTTTAAACTATTATTCATGTCGGGCCCGCATTCCCAGGACACACAACGTTTAAGGCTTCAACCTATATAGCTTTCGTACATTTTTGTCAATTAACCTACCTAGCCTAGCATTACCTATTTCATTAAAATGCACCCCATCTTTTATAAAAAGGCTAGGATCACTGAATTCAGACCACAGCTTTACGAAGGGTACATTTTCCTCAGTACAAATCTCTTCTAATTTATCATTCAAAAGTATTGTTTTCGATGTAATCCTAATACCCAAACCGTGCCTAGGGGTAATACCTAGAACTAAAGACCTATCTGACCTTGCCTTCAGGGACCTAATTAACCCCCTATATCTCTCCAAAAGGTCAGGCACTCTCGTATCGGGCCTATACGAGTCATTGCCTCCTACCATCATCACCAACATTGAGTGACGGGAGGCAACGTCAATCCTATCCACTTTGTCTCTAACTCTGTCAACCCTGGCTCCTGGGAGACAGACCCTCCGCCTCTTGGTTGGATGCCATTCAACGAACTCTTTGTCCATATGGTGCACTAAAGAGTCCCCAATTAAAATAGTTTCCCCCTCATTCACGTCCCTTTCCAAATGGGTGAAGGGGTTTGAAACCTCGATAGGGGGGCAGATTCCTATCACCTAACGTACGCGGCCTAGCTCCACCCTTAACTTCTCAAATCCCTCCCCATCTACTAATCTCAGACCAACCTTAACCCCTTCCTCAACTCTATCCAACCTTCCTGATAAGCTACCTAAACTAGAAACTAGGTTACGCAGTACGCACCTCACCCTTCAAATTACTAACGTCTTCAACATTAGTACTGGTTTGGCTTTTGTCAACTATAGCCCTACCCCTGCCCTCATCAAGTGTTGCAAGTTTTTCCGTTACCTCACATACACTGCGTTTTATGTCAATTATTTCCTCCCTTAACTTGCAAAAGAAACAAACTGATCTCTCGGTAATCACCATAGGACCGCCATTATAATCTTTAAAATCCAAATACCACCAGTTTACCCCACACCTAACACACAATGTTTTCTGCAATGGCATTGCACAATTAAAAATAGTTTATAACTGTCACAAGTTTAAGTTAAATTAAGCCAGCACACTATGAAAACTTCTAAATCGATAAAAAACTAATATTCAATTACTTAACTATAACAATGTGAATATAAACGCAAGTATATAAAATTCAAAACTTTCCAAAAGTAAAATTATTAGCAATATGTAAAAGCAATATCAGAGAGCTCAGGAAATGCGTCTGTTCAGTACAGAGTCTGGCTGACTGGGAGATGAAATTTAATGTGGAAAAGTGTAAAGTTATGCATGTTGGTCATAACAATCCAGAATATGAGTATAACATGGATGAAAACTGGATTAATAAAGAAAAAAAGGATATATATTTGGGCATCATTGTGAATCATGATCTTAAACCTACAAATCATTATACTGAAATTAGAAATAAGGCTAATGCTAAACTGAACCTAATGCAAAAACATATAGAATACAAATTGCCAGAAATTATAAGTAGGCTCTACACTTCATACATGAGGCCTCTTCTTGAATATTGCATTCAGTTCAGTAGTCCTTGTTTAGAGCAAGACAAAGACAGACTAGAAAAAGTACAAAAAAGAGCCACAAGGATAATACCATGCCTTAGACACCTTAGTTACAGAGAGAGAGATTAGAGCACCTAAACATGTTTTTCCTAAAGCGACATCCCCTACCTCTAAACAAAACCCCAACAATCCTTGGCCTCACCCTAGACACACACACGTCCTTTTCCCCTCACATATCAAACATTTGCTCCAAAGCAACAAAAAAACTCAACGCTCTCAGAACACTCACCTCCACAACATTCGGTCAACAGAAGGAATCCCTCAGTATCCTATACAAACAGTTTGTACGTACTACCCTAACTTACGCTGCTCCCACCTGGTCCCCGTTGTAGTAGGGACCACTGATTAACAAATCATGGTAGTTGTGTGTTTTAACCTTCATCCTTTCTCTCCCATACAGGTTTGAATGCCATAACCCCCATAAAATCTAGCCCCATAGAATCTAACGTCAGAATTGTGGCTTAATGTTCTAAAAAGATAAAACAAACCACAAAAAAAAGGGGTTTTTTTTTTGTTTAAGAAGTCCTGAAATGGGTAGGCTTGCCAAATCTGAACAGGCCAACAAAGTGCACAGTGCGACTGGGTATACGTGTAATGTCGGTTGCTGAAGCTAGAAGTTAAGAAAGACAGAAATTAGATGACATTCATCTAGTGCGTTTGACTCCTTGAACTCGAACAATCATCCCCGAACCTTTTGAAAGTTTTAAGTGGTGGTACCTGCACATCAGTTAAGGCCAGGTATCAATAACACCTTGCCTTCCTTTCCATTTAGCCTAGTCAGGGATATTTAGGGTATAATTATTGTATGCGAACAAAAACAACTAAAAGAAGGACATTTAAGTTTCAAGATAAGGAATCAGGACGCAACTCCTCATTGTTTCTTGATTCATCTTGATTGTAACCCAAAGGAGCCTCTCTTGACCATTGTAATGCAAAGATAGATCACTTGCTTTGCCAAAATCCAGTTGTCTGTGACCATGTGTTAACCTATATATGAAATTGTGCTCTTGCGATTGACACTGCGTGTACATTTGTGTAAAGATATACCGTATTGCTTGTCTGCCCACTTACCTTAATGTCCTTGCTTCACCCTGCCTAACCCCCGCTTTTCTAACTTTTTCCTCCCTTTCATGTGTTGTATAGAATGTAAACTCCCCTTTTCCATCAATAAAGTTTGTCCATGGTTTTTCCTCTAGTGTGTTTTTCCAACCCGTTGAGGTTACAGTTTGATTTGGCTACGGCATTGTCATCGGGAATGTGGTGAGCATTTTTGTTTCCTTTTTCGTGGAATATTGGGAGGTCCTGAGGTTGGGTCAGTCCGGTGGGCATTGGGACACTTAACTAATCGCATTGTTTCTCTGTTCTGAGGATAACGAGGTCACGCCTGGAGGGTCGCGTCGGGATCAACGAGACTCCGGGAAGGTTTACCGCATCAGGGATTCTTAGAAGCCCGTCCTCCCTCAGCCAACGAGCCGCCTTTGGGTGTTTGGTTTTGAAGTAAGTCTTCTCCCCGTACCGGTAGACAAAAATTGCATGAAATAAAAATGTTGTCGGGTGGTTCACATTGACTCGGAACTTCATTGGTTTATTGGATAACCCCACCGCAACATTTTTGGTGCCCAGACCCGGGAACGGGAGGCACCCAACGTTGACGGCTTCGGCTTAGCACGGACGAAAAAAAAAAAATAAATGTCAGATTTAGTTGAGCTCAAGACCCAGGTTGCCCAACTTGTTGACCTGGTCAAGGAGCAGAAACAACAAGCTCTAGAATCAGAGCAGAACTGGACGCAGCGGTTGGTGGACCTTGAAACGGTCTGGAAAGGAAAGTATGACCGGTTGTCCAAAGAAAATGATGATCTTGTGGCCCGACGTGAATACTGGCAAGAACGAATGGACCAACTGGAGAGAAAACAAGCAGCCAGAGAGGAACAATATGACGATCTTGTGGCCCGAAGTGAATACTGGCAAGGACGAGTGAACCAACTGGAGAGAAAACAGGCCACCAGAGAGGAACAAGAACTTCAGAGTGCCCGTCAGGAATATGAAGACCTTGTACCAGATAATGACATGGAGCAGAAGGTGGAGGTCAGAAAAGAGCCGTCCAAGGATCCTCGAACAAGGAAACATTCAGACGTCAGTTTCCACAGACCTCATAACCGCAGTTCCGAATCGTCTCATAATGAGGAGTCAAGCTCATCAGACGAAGTCAACGTCAAGAAGGAGGAAACGCGGCCTAGATACCCATCATCCAGAAAATATCATCATAGGGTCCCGCAGCGAACACCTATGAACGCTCCCGAATTGGATGACTTCAATGTCAATAGTGGGCGCTCCTTCCCTGAATATCTTGAAGCGTTTGAGCGCCACTGTGCCTCAAAATATATTGTGAAAGACGAGATTGGACAGGAGCGTTAGGAAAGCACTTGACCGGAAAACTTCAAGACTTGTACCATGCTTATGGGGGTTGTGGTGTCGAATATGACCACATGAAGGAAATACTGTTAACATGGCATAAGAGAATCAAGAAGACCGTGACCACTGGAAAGGTTGCCGAATTCAAGAATGCCAAAATGAAGTCAGGGGAATCTCCCGATGTATATGCGGGCCGATTGGAGACATTGGCACGAAGGGCATTCCCTCAGAAAGACATCGAGACCAGCAAGGAGTTAAGGAGGAAGTACCTCGAGACTGTCCCCTCAGCCCTGTCACAACACCTAGCGAGGATAATAACGGAAAACAAGACTCTGCACCAGAAGAAGGTCTACTGGTCCAACATTTTGGATTTTGTGGCCTTACAAGGAACTGAAAGTTCTGGGATTCCGACCATACCTGAACCAATAGAAGTCTTGCAAATGCAGGTCCCTGTTCAGGTTTCCGAAAATCTTGACACTTCCAGACAGGGATTTGTTCCTCAGAGCCAGCCACGACTAGGTAGGAATAGAGGGCGCAGTCGTCCACGAAGCAATGGAAATGGGACAAGCGTTTTCTCACGGAGGCAAGGAGGGTCAAGAGAAAACCAGCGAGGACAGGATCGCTCACGAAATCCACGACCAAATCAGGAAAGCAGTTACCGGCCAGGATCCTCGCCCCACCCTAGAGAACAACGACAACCCCGAACTCATGGCCAGAGGGAATCCAGCAACGGAGCAACAGATGAAGAGTGTCAGTGGTGTACCAGAAAAGGACATAACGAGGCCAATTGCCGAAGGAAGAATGGTGCCTGTTTGTTGTGTGGCGCGTTGGACCATTTTGTCCGTGAGTGCTCCAGAAATTCCCAGAGAACACCAACCCCTGACCCTACTGCCCGATATCATTGTTCCCGTTGTCAGGGGCCTCACCCTGGTATGTATTGTCCCGTGAGAAGTCAATATCAATCGACCTCAGGAAATCAAAATATGGAAGATCATGACGGCCAACCACCATCCCAGTCGGAAAACTAAGCATGTCCAACGAGGACAGGGACTCGTTGGAAAGGATTGTCACAATCCCTGATAATGATGACCACCCCAGAGCTAGATGCACCCCAGAGTTTGCCCCCCGAGCAACTGCCTTTCCTGAAGACCACTGGTTGTGTGACTCACCGGGCGATTTGAGAAGTCATGCTCTAGAGAAACCAGGGGAGCTTGGCCAACCGCCAACGACCCCTTTTGGAGCTTCTGAAACGATTTTTCACGAACAAGCGGCACCAGTTGTGGAACCTGATCTACCTACCCTTGATTTTCGAGGAGTTAAGTTTGCAGAGCTGGAGCCAGCAAATGTACTCACACTGGATGTCGTGATTAATAACACGATCATAAACAGTCTTATCGACACAGGGGCTCAAGTTAGTTTAATATCGGGAGGGCTGGTTGAGCAGTTGGGGTTGGTTCTGGATACCCAAGACAGGATACCTATTCGTGGGATAGGTAAAGACCTTGCATGCCACACTCTGGGGTCAATAAATATTGCACTTTCTCTACATAACATCGTCATGAAGCCTTGTACATTTCTGGTAATCCCGCATTTGGACACAAATTATCCACTTTTCCTCGGTCTAGATTTTCTAAGAAAGAATGGCTTGCAAGTAAATTTGTCCCGTCGAAGAATATCTGGAACTTGTGAGGATGGATCTAAATGGGATGTGTATTTGGGTTCAGGTGGGACAGAGTGTACGAAGCTTAGATACCAAGCTAAATGTTGGGCAGCTGAAAGTGTGCAAAGAAATGATTGTGGACCTGTTCGAGTGCCAGTAGAGTGGGAGGGGAGAGAAAGTGAATTGAATGGTCCTTGCGCATGTTCACAAGGGGCAAGCATGTGGTTTTATGATGGTAGTGCAGTGAATGCTCATTTAGGGGATAAGGTAATCGGAGTGCCAGGTATCATGAATGTTGAGCAACCGTCAGTTTTATTGTATACAAGGGGGAAGTCATTGGGAAAGATTAAAAAGGGAGACCTAATAGGATACATGTACACAATCGTTATACCTGAACATGAAAGTAATGTGCTCCAGTGTAGAACTGCGACGCAGGGAGATGTAGGCCCGAGTCAAGTGTCTCCAACTCTTCAAGATTGGACTCCAGAGCGTATACAGTCAGGAATAAGCCTGGATGGGTTAACCCCAGACCAGAAGGAAAGTGTTCATCGCCTGTTGGAATCCCGAAAGGAAGTATTGAGTCGTGGAGATGCCGATGTTGGTGCAGCAAGAATGACCCCACACCGCATCGAACTCTACGATGAAACCCCAATTTTTCAACGTCCAAGGAGATTCCCAGAACCTATCACACAGGTAATTGAAGATCAGTGTCAAGAACTTCATGAACTGGGTATTATTGAACCTACTACTTCACCATGGAGTGCTCCGGTAGTCCCGATTAGAAAGCCGGATGGTTCCATCCGGTTATGCGTTGACTATCGCAAGTTGAATAAAATTACCAAGCCAGATAGGTTCCCGATGGCCAACCTTACTGATTCGGTATATAGTCTCCATGGAGTAAGGTACTTCACGACCCTAGACCTTGTCCGCGGCTACTATCAAATGCCCATTGAAGAGGATAGTCGTGACTATACCGCATTCTCAACACCTCATGGCCATTGGCGGTTCAGAAAACTCAGTTTCGGCTTGAGGAATGCTCCATCAGCTTTTCAACGTGAAATGCAGGAAGTCCTGAAGAGTTTTTCCAGAAAGAACGTGCTGGTTTATATTGATGACATCTTGATTATGGAAAAGACTTTTGCAGCTCACCTGAAGTTAGTAGGCAGTGTTTTGAAAGTCCTGGAAGATCATGGGATTAAGATCAAGCCTCCAAAGTGCAGATGGTTCAAGTCAAAAGTACCCTTCTTAGGGCACACAGTTAGCTCTAGTGGATTATCAAAGTCTCCAGAATATATGGAAAAGGTTAGTAACTTCCCGAAACCTACCACCATTCGTGAATTGAGGGAATTTCTTGGACTCATCAACTTCCAACGAAAATTCCTACCGCAATGTTCCCCTCTCGCAAAACCCTTGTCAGAGCTCACTGGTAAATCCGCTTCGACTAATCTTCAATGGACATCTGAAATGGAGTCTTCTTTTGATGCACTCAAGACTGAGATGCAGAGGGAGATAGAGCTTGCATTTCCAGATTATCGGGAAACTGCCGAAAAGATAAACCTATGGGTGGATGCCTCTGCTATCGGCGCCGGAGCATGCTTAACTCAAGTTCAAGATGGGAGGGTTAGGATTATCGCACATGCCTCCATGACCTTCTCGAAACCCCAACGTAAATATTCCGTGACTGAACGCGAACTAGCCGCAATGCGATGGGGTGTGAAAACTTTTCGCGCCTTCTTATATGGCATCCCTTTTGTCTTAAATACGGACCATCAGGCTTTATTTTACCTCCACAACATGAAACTGGTAAACGATAGAATTGCTCGGACGCTAGAAGACCTGGCCGAGTTTGATTTTGAACTCCATTACATACCAGGAAAAGAAAATCAAGCTGCTGACACTTTATCACGCCATTTCCAGACACCCCAGGAAGATGGGACAGAAGTGACCCCCACTGATTTTCCAAAGGGATTAATGGTGCTTTTTAAACCAGACGGAGGGGGTGACTCATTAATCGAATGTCTCTTGCATGTCTTGACTCAAGTTTTGGAAAAGGAATGTCCGGACAGTGTCACCTCGCTCAGGAAGCAGCTCGTGGGTGAACTGATGACGAAACCCTCACGATATAAGATCCAATTGAATGCAAAGAAAAAGCAAAGTCTTCGGTTGATGACGTTGGCTGGTCAGCCCATGACTCTTGAAGTTTTGCTGGTTTGCAGTCATTTATACAATCTGGATATTGTCCTGCATTTTGGTTCAACTCATCCCCTCGTGTTTCAAGTCCCCGCAGGAGTGGGGGATGATAGCAGAGAAAGGGTACACCTTCAGTGCTTGGGTGGGATACACTTTAACTTGTTGCAGGAAACGAACACATTCCACGCTAATAACCTGTCGCTCATAAACACCATTAATTCTTATGACGCCACTGACTCAGATCCGGATCCAGTGAACCCAATTATGGATAGCCATGAAAACCCTGATCCTCAGGGGCAGGAGGTTAACCTGCATTTTCCTGAGTATCAAGTGGATATCGTATGTGCTCATTCGTCTCGATCTAGAGCAATTGTTCCTCTTGAATGCAATGGCCAGACTTATTGTGCTCTCGTGGATTCCGGAGCTGAGATTAGTTTGGTGTCTGAGACTACCTGGAAAACCATATTAGGTGAGCAGGAAGATTACTCAAAAGACATAATTGTAAATATACAAGGGATGGCTGAACGTCGGGTCATGGTGACCAAATTCGTAAATTTGGATGTATCATTGAGAACGCAAGTGAAAGCAAAAGACCATCCATTTGCTATCATGGATGATGGTTCTCTCCCATCATGCTTTTTGCTTGGAGCAAATTTCATGACTACTTCAGGACTAGTGCTAGATCTATCCAATGATAGCGTCCTGAAGGAGGGAGAAGTGGTCGCTACCTTCTTGGCAACGGCAGTAGACCCATCAGAGGGTCCTGAAGTGATCATTATCGGAAACGTTAGGCCGTATTCTCTTCTCGAACGGGTTAATGTTGAAACATTGCAGAGAAACGATCTAGACTTGCGCAGGCTTAGGAATTATCTAGGGAGAAGGAATGCGAATGCCCGTTGCCCGAGAAACTTATCTCGGTACAACCGCTATCTTAAAGACATCTATATAGAAAATGGGATTCTAGTTAAATACGACTCGTTAGATCTTGAACTGTATCCACAGAACTTGATCTCATTTAACTTCCTGATTGAACTTGCCATCAGTGTCCATCTTGAAATGGCCCATGTTGGCCGTAATAAAGTCCTGGAAGTTCTTTCTCGAGACGTATTTCATCCTCGATTGTATCAGGTTGTACAGGAAGTGGTCACGTCATGTTCACAGTGCCAACTGAACAAAGTCTCAAGTCAAATTAAGGGTCCACCTACCTTAAAGATCATGACCAGGTCACCTTTTGAATTGGTGGCTGCCGACTTGGTAGTGTTCCCAAAGACGTCTCGAGGGAACATTGGTTGTCTGGTAGTCGTAGACCACCATTCAAAGTGGGTGGTAGCCATCCCAATCATGAATAAGACTTCCCGCACCATCGCAAGATTGTTCGAGACCCGTGTCCTGCCTACTTTGTTGAGGAGGCCATGTCGGTTATTAACCGATAATGGGCCTGAATTCAGGGGTCAAGAATTTGAGCAAATGTTAGCTCAGTATGGCATCGTTCATGTTTTTACGACACCAAATCGTCCTGAAGGGAATGGGGCAGTCGAGAGAGTCAACCGTACCATTGGAGAGTTTCTTAGAAACCTTGTTCAAGGTCCTAGCTCATGGGATTTACATCTTCCCAGAGCCATCATATCATACAATGGTACTGTGCATACGGAGTTAACGATGTCTCCAGCGCAATTTTTATTGGCTAACTCGCATCCAGACCCAATTCCAGCCCTTATCTCGGCTCAGATTCAAGGACAATGGGTTCCTGGTCACCCTAGTTTTTGTTCCTTCTCTAGAGGACAGCTGGTGATCAGGAAGGTAGTCCAAAAGGGGCACCTTGTCATGAACAAGCTTCTCCCCAAATATTGTGGCCCATTTTGTATTGATCGGGTAGAGTCAAATGGAGTCACTTATGTGATTTCTCCAGCCTACCCAAATGACCAACCATTCTTAACATCATCACGTGCCCATCACACACAGTTACGCGCTTGGAAGGAGGCTCCTATTTTTCTCAGGAACCATCCAAGCTACTCCCGATTGGTAAAACTTCCCTGGGTTATCCCAGAAGATCAGCCTGATGTACCTGATCAGGAATATTCTTGTCCGAATGAAGTCCCAAACTATGCCTATCTGTTCGAAAAGTCATCTGAAGAAAGTTTGTGGGATTCTTCTAGTGATTCTCATGATGAGGTGGAATCGGGAAAGCAGGGGGTACCCTTGGTGCATCCTTGGATTTCTGTAGCGCTGGACTCTTCTGGGGAGTCTTCCAGTGAATCATCGGAGAGTTCACTTGGTTCAACTGAACCGGATTTCTCAGGTTTTCCTGGCACTTCTCCAAGGTTGTCAGAGTCTCCTGATAGTCGTCGAGATTTCTTGGGGTTTCCTGACAATCCTCCGGATTTCTCAGGCTTCCCCGATGCCTCTATTGTTAGGCCCATTCTCAGACCGGAGTCGCGAGTGGGAAAAGTCACATTCCGAGATTGTCCTGAACTGCCCAGTAGTGATTTGGATAATGCGATTGGTGAGATGTCGCCGATTCCCCATGTGACTGGCCAGGCACGGGAACCGCCCGTGGATGATAAATTGGGTAGTTGTGATAGTCCACCTCACCATAGTTCCCCTTGTAGTGTCGCTGGGTCAAGTGGTTTATCTTCTCCAGACTCTTCCTCCCTAGTGAAATCGTTAGAGGTAACTCTAGAGTTCATACAGGAGGATAGGGAGGAGATATACCAGTTATTGGAAGGCCAGATAAGTTTGTGTGAACAGGGTCTTGATGCTGGTCATGAGGATGGGCGCCCGATTAGATTGAGTCTGTCACCCATGAGAGAGCTGGTTTTAGAGGGACGTGCCCTGATTCAGGAAAACCGGAGGAGATCTCGAGAGCGATTGGTGGTCACCCGAAGACGGCTGGGGGAGGTGCTCCCGGCATTAACCGGCAGTTCTCCTCCACAAACCCGCTCCCGCGGACCAGTCATGGATCTTTCCCACGTCCCGAAGAAACCAGTTGAGTATGACCATGACTTGCATCGGTAGATTCCGGAATATTATCATGTGAATGTGTTTGGGTTATTTATGTTTAAACTTTTTAGAATTGCCAGTTCAAAATCAGTAGTTCCATGTTTAATAAAGTTAGCTAGTTAGAATCTATGTAAAATGGAAAGGAAATTCTAAGGATTTTTGTGAATTAATGTAAATAGATTATTGTAAGGCATTGCTAAATGGAAGGAGAGATTTTGCTAGGGATGGTATTTGGATCTGTTGGGACGAGAGTGGTTCCCTGGTGGATTGGTCTTTTTGAGTGGCTCTGCCGCTCGAAGGGGGGAATGTAGTAGGGACCACTGATTAACAAATCATGGTAGTTGTGTGTTTTAACCTTCATCCTTTCTCTCCCATACAGGTTTGAATGCCATAACCCCCATAAAATCTAGCCCCATAGAATCTAACGTCAGAATTGTGGCTTAATGTTCTAAAAAGATAAAACAAACCACAAAAAAGGGGTTTTTTTTTGTTTAAGAAGTCCTGAAATGGGTAGGCTTGCCAAATCTGAACAGGCCAACAAAGTGCACAGTGCGACTGGGTATACGTGTAATGTCGGTTGCTGAAGCTAGAAGTTAAGAAAGACAGAAATTAGATGACATTCATCTAGTGCGTTTGACTCCTTGAACTCGAACAATCATCCCCGAACCTTTTGAAAGTTTTAAGTGGTGGTACCTGCACATCAGTTAAGGCCAGGTATCAATAACACCTTGCCTCCTTTCCATTTAGCCTAGTCAGGGATATTTAGGGTATAATTATTGTATGCGAACAAAAACAACTAAAAGAGGACATTTAAGTTTCAAGATAAGGAATCAGGACGCAACTCCTCATTGTTTCTTGATTCATCTTGATTGTAACCCAAAGGAGCCTCTCTTGACCATTGTAATGCAAATAGATCACTTGCTTTGCCAAAATCCAGTTGTCTGTGACCATGTGTTAACATATATATGAAATTGTGCTCTTGCGATTGACACTGCGTGTACATTTGTGAAAGATATACCTTATTGCTTGTCTGCCCACTTACCTTAATGTCCTTGCTTCACCCTGCCTAACCCCCGCTTTTCTAACTTTTTCCTCCCTTTCATGTGTTGTATAGAATGTAAACTCCCCTTTCCATCAATAAAGTTTGTCCATGGTTTTTCCTCTAGTGTGTTTTTCCAACCCGTTGAGGTTACAGTTTGATTTGGCTACGGCATTGTCATCGGGAATGTGGTGAGCATTTTTGTTTCCTTTTTCGTGGAATATTGGGAGGTCCTGAGGTTGGGTCAGTCCGGTGGGCATTGGGACACTTAACTAATCGCATTGTTTCTCTGTTCTGAGGATAACGAGGTCACGCCTGGAGGGTCGCGTCGGGATCAACGAGACTCCGGGAAGGTTTACCGCATCAGGGATTCTTAGAAGCCCGTCCTCCCTCAGCCAACGAGCCGCCTTTGGGTGTTTGGTTTTGAAGTAAGTCTTCTCCCCGTACCGGTAGACAAAAATTGCATGAAATAAAAATGTTGTCGGGTGGTTCACATTGACTCGGAACTTCATTGGTTTATTGGATAACCCCACCGCAACACCGTCCATCTCCCACACAAACCAGAAAAAGATAGACCACACAAAACAGAGGTCTCAGAAGCATTACTGGCTGCCTCCGAACCATACCCATCCCACATCTACATGCAGATACGAAAATACTCCCCATCGAACACCACATGAACATGACAGGGACTCAATTCTTCTCCAGAGCACTGGCCCCAGACCACCCCTGTCACCATCTCACATTACACAATCCCCCACCCCGCAACAAAAAACGTACTCCTGCTGCTCACTATTCACAGCTACTGAACAATATCCCCCACCCTCCCCTAAACATCAACCCCATTAAACATCACACAGAATTCACCCGGAAATACCTACTCAACAACCACACAACACTGTCCTTCACGATACTCCCCCTGTAGTCCATCAGAGCGAACAAACCCTCCCAAGGAAAACAAGAGTTACTCTGGCCAGGCTCCATTCAGGCCACCACCCCTCCCTCCAACAATACAGACACAGACTCCACCTAGCTGACACCTCCACCCTGAGGACACAGAACACCTACTCTTACACTGCCACTCTCTCTCACAACAAAGAGAGAACTCCAACATTACCTCTCTACGAGACCTATGGACCCGTCCCACGGTGGTCGCGGGATACCTGAGCACCGCCGGGTTCACATAAGAGAACCTGGGGGCTACGAAGTAAAGTAAGTCCACTCTCTTTTTACAAAGAATCACAATGATAGGACAAGAGGCCATAGCCTTAAGCTTTTTCATCAAAGATGTAAATCACAGTTAGTACAACATATTTTTTCAAATAGAATAGTAAAATTCTAGAATAGCTCAGATGAAGAAGTCGTGAGTTCCCATACTCTGGAGACTTTTAAGAATAAACTAGATAAATTAATGACAAAGAGGTATTTGGTAATGGTAATGGTGTGGAGAAGAGGTTTGTGAACCCTTCCCACATATATATATTAGGGTTGCACCGATTAATCGGTTGACAATCGGTAATTGGCCATAAGCTTTTTTTTTTGCCAATTAATCGGTTTTCATACTCGGTCATCTTTGTTTATTACATTACAGAAATTGCATCCCTGGTTTAAGAATTTCAGTTATCCTAGACATGGAATGAACTTAAATAATATTTTGCTTGTTTTTTATTAAATATTTTCTACCAATTTGCATTGTTTGGAGAATAATAGGCAGAGTATTATTGAATTAATTTACTCCATTATCACTCCATTTATTAAAACAAAAAAATTATTGTACCTTACTGAACAAAAGAATCCATTTAGGCTTTCCTGTTGCAAAACAAAAGTGGTCTTAACCTACTCTCTAACGATAAACAAAATTTGAGATGGAAACATTGCATAGGGTGCATTTGCAAATAATTTTGTTATTTTTATCTACTTTAAAGTATTTCCATGCAATGCTTGGAGCCATAAGGGCTTTATGTTATTTAAATTTGTAACAAAAATATAAAATTTCTTGACAACTTTCATTAAATGCTTAATTTAATCTGTAAAAGAAATTAAGAATTAGAATATGTAAATAGTTCTAAAAATTAGATTAATATTAGATAAAAAATATTAGATATTAGGCCTACGTTTTATATTGTGTGCTCCTATTTACCAGTATAATAGGTATAAGCGGCGTAATTCATAACCATATAGTGCTATAAACTTATACAGTATATAAAAAGAATTATCGGCCGATTATTTTAGGCCGATTAATCGTAATCAGTAATCGGCTAATTTGCTTATCGGTGCAACCCTAATATATATATATATATATATAATATATATATATATATATATATATATATATATATTTCAACTGCAAAGAACACGCAGTATAATTAACATAAAGAACGACCTTGTATAGGAGAACATTCCGCGCAAGATGAGGGAGAACAAACGAATGAAAAAAATGAGGTAACCACCCGGGAATCGAACCAGGATCTTCCGATTCCAGTCAGATATGATAACCACTACACCATGGTCCTCACTCGATCAGAAGTCGTAATTCTCCTACATTTGTCGTTCTCCCTCCTCATCTTGCACAGAATGTTTCTCCTATACAAGCGTCGTTCTTTACGTTTATATATATAGTTTATTTTTATTTGGGTAAATCTCAATACCCACATAGAGTGATGGGATGTAGGGAGGCAACATCTTGGTTACGGGATACTCTGTCTTATATCCCCATTTAAAGAGATTTCTCTGCTGAGCAGTGGCCCCCATAGCACTGTGATGTATAAAAGACTCATTATGTTCACTTGCCTCATAGACACCTTTAAATGGGAGACCCTGAATGGTGTACATTCAAATACTCTATACCAACAGTGGCCAAACCCAGTTCACAAGGTTTTAACCATGACTCACGAGACAATTTTGGTTTTTATTGTATTTATCATAAAAGGCAAAATTCATAATACAAGCATAATTTTTTTTTCACAAAATATGAAAAAAAAAAGGAGGAAGAAAAGAATTGACAATAAAATGCATACGACAATTTCTTTTGCGTGACAGGCACTAAGCAGGATAATTACGTAATTAACACCAATTGCCACTCACCAGTGTCCGTACCCCTCGAGCTACCCTGCGGGCCGTGTGTAGTAATGAGTGAGTGTGTTTTAAAATTGGCTTCTTAGATCAAATAGTGGCTATTTTTCTCAGCTATACAAGCGAAAGTTATACAACCCCTTAGTTGATTAAAATGACTGAGCAGACAAAGTGTAAGAAATGGAAATATGAAGAAGAAAATAGAGTTTTTAAACAGGAGTGGGAGGAGAGCTTTGCCTTTACTGTTAAGGGTGGGAAACCTGTGTGTCTTATCTGCCATGTGGCACTCAATCACTTTAAAAGCAGTAACTTAAAGCATCATGAAACTAACCATAAAATTTTATTATGGAATTTCCTCCCAAATCAGAATTGCGGAAACTAAGTTAACAATGTTGAAATCTAGCCTAGTTGCCCAACAAACTGTACTTTCATCATTGTGTAAGACAGCTGACTTAACTACTGAAGCTAGTTTTGTTATGGCATGGAATATTGCTCATGCTCAACTTCCCTACAGTAGTGGAGAATTTGTGAAGAATAATATTGCCGATGTTACTGCAATTCTCGCTCCAGATAACACAAAGCTTCAAGAACAAATAGCAAGTATTTCTATTTCCCGCCACACTACAGAGACGTATTTCCCAGATCAGTGCTGAAATTACATGCTCATTGCAGAGTGATTTGAAGAATTCTGTTGCATTCAGTTTGGCCCTCGATGAATCCACATATATTAAAGATAACCCTCAACTGGCGATATTTGTTCGTTTGTTACTGGCAATGGAATGTGAAAAAACAACTCTTGGACTTAATGACCCTAAGAGAACACCAGAGGGGTTGACATAAAGAACGCACTTGATGAGGCATTATCAAATGCTCAAGTACCATTGAATAAACTTGTCAGTGTTGCAACAGATGGAGCACCAGCTATGTAGGACAAATGTAGGCTAGTTGGGCTCTTGACATGCAATCCCAAGTATCCTGTATGTCTCTTTATTCACTGTATCATTCACCATGGTCATTTGGTAAACAAGTACTTTAGGTATGACAGTGTTATGAAATGTGTTCTAGAAATTGTGAATTTCATTCATTCAAATGCAAAAATGCACCGAGCATTTAGAAATTTATCAAGGAGCTGGATCTTCAAGATAAGCCAGATGACCTTTCATTCTACTGTATTGTAAGGTGGTTATCAACTAGTAATCTCCTGAATAGGTTTGTTGCACTGTTAGAGCCTATCATTGATTTCTTGAAAGAAAAGGAAAGTCATACCATAACTACAAGATCACTAATGGGTGCAGGATCTGATGTTTTTTACTGATGTAATACACCACCTTCAAAATCTAAATTTGGCACTTCAGGAAAGGATAAGGTCATTGCTGACCTTTACACAGACAGTTTCAGTTTCCAGAATAAAATAAAAGCCCTTCCAAAAAGATCTAGTAACAAAAAAATTTGACCACTTTCCCCACCTGAAAAACTGAGCAAACACTTTTCCTGATATTGAAATAAAGATAGTAAATTGGAGGAATACAAAGGTAAATTAGAAGGACTAATTGATGATTTTCACTCTAGGTTTGATGAACTAAAGAAGCTAAAACCATGCTTGAATTTCTTGTAAATCCTTTCCTGATTGATGTCATCAGCGATGGCTGTCCTGTTACCACACCTTTTGTTACGGAAGCTGCTTCAATACAAACAGAACTTTTGGAGCTACAGGAGGATGTGGGTTTAAAGTTGATACATAAAAGCTTATCTGTAGTTGACTTTTGGAAGCAAGTACCAGAGACAAAGTATCCTCACCCCAGGAAAACCAGTTTCCGACTGATCTCAGTTTTTGGGATAACTTATTGCTGTGAAGCACTCTTCTCGGTAATGAAGTTTGTAAAGTCAAAACATCGTGCTGCCCTCACTAACGAACACCTGACTGAGCTTCTTCATACCACCTGAACATCACATCAGCCAGACTTTAAAACATTAACAGCCAAAATGAAGACCCCAAACTAAGCCTTCTACAAGCAGTAATTAAACAATTTAATAATGTGAGTATAACTATATGTATATGTTTTTAATAATTAAATTCTTTTTAAAATATTTTGCGGCTCTCGTACATCTGAAAAGCATCGTATGTGGCTCTTGGGTCCAGGAAACTTGGCCACTCCTGCTCTATACAGTCTTTACAGTCCCACCTACTCCTTTTATCTTAATTGTAGAGCTTGTACTATATTATTCAGGTTATGGCTGTGTAGATATATAGCTGTATGGCTGTATAGATAACAATATGATGTCTACAATTAGTACAGTAGTGGTATTGATGAATGATCCACAAGATCCAAAGTTCTGAAGTTAATGTGCAGCTAGTAGATGTGTGACAATCTGCAGAGATCAATTGGATCTTAATTTTGCATGTAACTATATTTATGGTTTGTTTATATTAACAGTGGAGCCACCCAGATGGGCCGAAGGGCCCCTAGTGTGCCCACTATAAAATTTTTACCATGTTACCATATTTTACCATGAAATGAGGTAGCTAGATGTTATTTATTTGGATTTTAAAGCATTTGACAAGGTTCCACATTGGAGACTTCTATATAAATTAAAAGCTCATGGGATATTAGGGTCAGTTATAAATTGGGTAGAAAAATGGTTAGAAAACAGAGAACAGATAGTAATTCTAAATAGTCATGAATCTGGGTGGCAGAAAGTGAAAAGTGGGGTACCACAGGGACCAGTTTTAGGTCCATTACTCTTTATTTCATATCTAAATGATTTAGAGAAAGGAGTAGGTTGTAAAATTTCTAAACTTGCAAATAATACAAAAGTAGTTGCTCCAGTTACAATATAGAAAATTCTTATAAACTGCAAAAAGATCTTGATAGATTAGTTGCTTGGGCTAGTAAATGTTGGATGGAATTCAATGTTCAAAAATGCAAAGTCATGCATTTTGTAGAAATAATGAAAACTTTATAGTATGAGATGCAAGGGAACTGGTTGGAGGATGTTAGATAGGAAAGGGATCTTGGCATTATAGTTTGTAGTGATCTGAAATTTTCTAAGCAGTGCTTTAGAGGCTAGAAATAAAGCAAATAAAATGTTAGGTATTGTTAAGAGGGATGTTAGTTACAAGAGTAAGGAAGTCATCTGTAAATTATATAATTCTTATGGTAGGCCTCACTTAGAATACTGCATTCAAGATTGGTCCCCTCACCTTAGACATGATATTGATATGCTTGAAGGTGTGCAATGTAAGGCAACCAAGCTTATCCCTAACCTAAGAAGATTGGAATACAGGGATAGATTAAAAGAATTAGGTATGTTTAGTTTTGAGACACATTGTATGAGGGGAGATATGATACAGATGTTCAAAATGTTTTCAGATTTAGACAATTTAGATGCATGTAACTTTTCTCACTGGATACAGTACTGATGGGATAATTCATGGGCATAATAAGAAAATTAGAAAACAGACTTGTAAACTTGATTTACGAAAATACTTTTTCAGTCATAGAGTGATGGATTTTGGAATGACTTGTCATATGATGTGGTAAACAGTAGCTCATTAGTTAATTTAAGAAAAATTTAGACACTTTCATGAGTGAAAGACAGTTTATAGATTGTATATAGTGTATATTCTTTGCTTGTTATGTAGGCTACTATGGTGGTAGTAAATAGTTATATAGGGTCATTCCAGCTCAATTGGTACAGGGTGGTCAGGTGACCATCTCCGATTTTCTTCAAATTTTCAGGTTGATTCATACACCATTCAATAGCTTAAATCTAAAATTTTAGCTTCCTCAGTCAAATACTTTTAATTTTATGGTCGCTAAATGGCCCCACCTTTGACAAAAAATGCCATGTTGGGCTTGATCGGCCATCACCTTCATTTGAGAGGCCTTGAAAAGTGTCTCTAATAGGAGTAGAAGCTTCAAATTTGTCATGCCAATACAACTTCTGGTGGGCTTTTCAATTTTGCAAGCAAAAAGGCTGTGGAACAAAATAGTTTCTAAGTTACAAGCAGGGATGGGGAGTCAGCCAAAACAACCAGCTTCCGACTCCTGAGTCGGTATTTTTAAAAACTGACTCCGACTCCCGACTCTTTCCTTATCATGCTGATCTACAACCTTATAAATATTGGGAGTTTGTTTCGTAGATGGCGTTTCAAGTTTGAGGCTCTAGTTGGAGCATTAACATGTTTCCCAGGTAAGCACTAATTTTTGCATTACACTCTTTACCATCCTTTTCTACTTGACAAATAAAAATACTTCATCCTCATTTAGCTTAAAATATGAAAGACTGCTGATTTTCTACTAGGCCCACGACTCATTACTAATAGGGGCTAATTAAATTAATAATTAATATATTGCTAATTTTTATATGGTACCTAGTATCCTAAAATAGAAATATGAAATTCATTTGCTAAGATTTACCAGAACAATAAATCAAATGTGGAAATGTGAATCTAGAATTAGTTCAGGAAGATATTTATTTAGGGCAGAGTAGTATTCTGGTAAATTGTTGGCATATAGAAATTGAATCAAAGAGTCGGGAGTCAGTCATTTTTACCGACTCCCGACTTCAAAAAAGCCCCGACTCCCGACTCCCACTCTGGTTATAAGGGCTTAAATATGGCTCCATTTTGAAGCTTGCATCAATTCCTCCCACTTTTACGACTACCATTTTCAAAAGTTTTAGTTCTACATCAATCACAGCTGTTTTAATACTCCTAATAGTCTCTATGGGTTGTAAATTTATGTGTGAAATAAAAAAATAACCAAAAAAGGATTTATTTCTATTTTTAAAAATTTCCAAAAATTGATATTTTCACAAAATTTGCAAAATTAACATCAACTTTGGGACTTAATATAAAGGTGTCCAAAATTAGTCAGGGAGTTGATACTTCTAGTAAAGAAAGATACATATGTGTAAAAAAACATATATTAAGGAATAGATCTCAACTCAACTCCTCCATATAGTTTTGGTGATTCAAAGAAAAGTACTTTTTGTGAAAAATCTCAAATTTTTGCAAAATTTATAAATTTATAAATTTCTATTTATGACATTGAATTGTAATTTTACTTCCATTTTATTACTTATTAAGTTGATTTACAATTGTAATATGTAAATAAGTCTAAAACATACAAGAAATTTAATATGTCTGTCAAAACAACCAGCGACTCGAAGGGCTCTGGGTAGCTCATTTCGCTTTGTATATTCTTATAAATGTAAAACATGATGGTTAATCATTAATGTCCAGGCCTATTTTATAGATCATGATCTTTTATTTTCAGAAAATTTAACTAGAGCAATTAACTTAATTTTACCGCCTGTAATAATGGCTTATTCTAATCAAGAATCGAAGTGCAGCTTTGGTATGTACTTGGATGATCGATGTCATGAACACAGACTCACCAGGAAGGTGGGTATGTATACCTTACATGAGCTGACAGATGAAACAAGGAAACTGCTATTGTGGAGAACAAAAGCAACTGTAATCAACCCAAATAGTGCTACTGTATGCTACCACCATGAAAAAAATGTTTGGAATGCATTACCAACAAATGCAACATAGCTGCCAAGATCCATGGAGAAATCATCGAAAGAAGATAAGTACCGTAAGTAAATATAGGTACTAATATATTTATATTTCATAAAGAAGTTTATATTGTAAATTGTAACCTAAATTAGCTATTTAATTTTAATAGGGTAGGCTATATACTGTGCTACTGAATGCATATGTTTTGAATATTTTATACGAATAGCCTATAACCAAATGTTGAGGTTTTAAAATTATTTTCCAATGTGTTTAGAGTTTACATTACCCTACTTTATTTGCAGAATCACTACAAATTATTGACAAAGACATAGCAACTAGACTGAATCTGATACCAGGACAGAAACTTTGCTCAACATGCTTCTCTAGAGCCAAGACGATTGAAGATGAAAGAGACTCAGGTAGTGATGAATATGTTCCAGAAGAAATAGTTAAGGAGACATTTGACGAAACGTTAGGTTCACTAGAATGCTCACCCATTAAGTATGTAAGAGCAAGAGATCGAAAGTTTTACGCGAAAAGGAAACTAAAGCAAATTGAAACATCAACAAAATCAAAGCTGTCAAAAGTACTTCATATGAAGCCTAGTATTTTGGATGAGGAAGCGGAGAAACCTATAGAGAGTGAGGAAGAAAAGTATCAGCATATGATAGAGGAACTGAAAGAACAGTGTAAAACTAGTACCAGACAAGAAAAGATACAAATTCTAACACTCCTTCCAATTGGTAAAACCTGGTCCAGAGAAAGAATTATGAAAGAATTTGAAGTGTCAGCCAGAATGGTTAATGCTGTGAGGGCCTTAAAGAGAAAAGAAGGTATCCTTCCTATAATGAGAAATAAAAAGAGTAGCAAGGGTATAAGCGATGAAATAAAGGAAAGAGTGATAGAATTTTTCCAAAACAATGAATATACTAGAGAATGCCCTGGTAAAAAAGACTACAGATCAATAAAAACACCACAAGGGAAGGTTCACAAGCAGAAAATACTGTTGTTGACAAATATCAGAGAATTATATATGCTTTACAAAAATAAATATCCAAATGACAATCTCCAAATCAAAGTTTTTTGAACTGAGACCAAAATGGTGTATGGGTGTGGGGAGTAAAGGATCACACAATGTATGCATTTATGAAATACACCAGAACTTTAAACTTTTATGTGAATCACTCCCCATCAAAGTAGAATTGTGTGTGTTACTAGGGAAAATAGTCTGCAACACTGAAACCAGAAACTGCATGATTAATAACCGCAAAACATGTTCTGGTTTAAATGAATTACGGGATTGGCTTCTTACCATTTTTGAAAACAATGATTATGACATGGATGATGAAGTTTCCTTTAAGCAGTGGCTTCATACAGACTATACCCAACTGGTCACAATGACAAAAAGTGTTTCGAATGTAGTAGTAGAAATATGTGAAAGTGCAAAAAAGTTGAAAGTACACCATTTCATAGCAAAAGCCCAATCAAAATATTTGTCTGACTGTAAAGAAAACCTCAATGATTCTACAGCATTAGTGCTTGTTGACTTCTCTGAAAACTATAGTTTTATAATTCAGGATGCCATACAAGGGCATCACTGGGACAATACCCAGGCTACCTTGCATCCGGTAGTCTGCTATCAAAAAGTTGATGGTGAACTAAAAGTTACAAATTTTTGTGTAATATCAGATTCACTTACACACAACACAACTGCAGTTCATTCTTTTTTATGTGAAGCCTTGAAATTACTTAAAAGTCAGAATCCTAAACTAAAACATATTTGTTACTTTAGCGATGGCGCAGCAAGTCAATATAAAAACTATAAAAACATCATTAATTCAGTGTTACATGAAAAAGATTTCCAACTAACATGTGAATGAAACTTTTTTGCCACCTCTCACGGAAAGAGCCCCTGTGATGGTGTTGGTGGCACCGTCAAAAGGTTAGTTGCCCGGGCAAGTCTACAAGCAACAAGTAAAGGTCACATCACCAATCCAAAGAGATGTTCGATTGGTGCAAATCTAATATTAATGGTATACAATTTCTGTACATTGATTCAGCTAAAATTGAGGAAAATGCTAATTTATTTGAGTTAGAAAAAAGGTATTCCTTAATTAAGACAATCCCAGGAACCTGTTCATATCACTGCTTTAGACCTTCATCAACAGGCATTAAACTGTACAAAATTTCTAGTGATGAAAATTTCTTTAACGTACAACTTTCCTTCCTCAATGCTACACAAGAAAATGTGGCTTACCAATATAAACCTGGTACATATGTGGCCTGTTTCTATGAAGGTAACTGGTTTGTTGGAAACATAGTTGAAGTGTGTGATACTGAGAAGGATCTATTAGTAAATTTCATGAAAAAGAATCCTTTTAAATGGCCTGAACAAGAGGACATTTGCTGGATTCCATTCCAACATGTTTTGTGTTCAATTGAACCACCTACAGTTGCTGGGAAAATGGGGAGACAGTACAAGTTATCAAATGATTGTTTATCTAAAATTGAGGAGTATTTTAAAAAAAGCCTAAGTAACTCCAGACCTGTATCAAGCTGAATAATAAATTGCCAATTTATGGCTGTGAGGCCATGGAGTGTTGAAGACAATCAGACTTAAAGCCTGAGTACAATAATAAATTCCTGAGTCAGTGTCTAAACATAAGAGTTATTAGCTATATACGGTATAAGTTTACATACGAATTTACATAAAACAACACACATTAAAAAAAGAATATGAACTTATAGCCAATAATTCACATGCTTAAAAACTCAGGAATTCATTATTGTATATAGCTAAGTACTGTACACTTGTATTAAGGGAAGTAATACAACAAAGCTACTTAAATTTAAGGTTTTGTACTGAAAATGGTGGTTACTGCTAGTTTATCTGTACTAACTGCATAATTTAAATTACTAGGAAGTGCTTAAAGAGCAGTAGAACATGGTTCTACATGATTTACTTAGGTAGATTCAAGTATTGAGCCTACAAGCTGGTCCATCTGTTGTGTTAACTGCAAATGTAGTAATAATCTAGGTATATATATTGTCTTTTTTATGAGTAAAACTTATTTAGATAATTTAACATTTGTGAATTAACTTACCAAGTAATAAAATGGAAGTAAAATTACAATTCAATATTGTAAAAAGAAATTTAAACATTTCAAAATTTTGAAAAAATTCAGAATTTTTCATAAAAAGTACTTTTCTTTGAATAGCCAAAACTATATGAAGGAGTTGAGTTGAGATATATTCCTTAATATATGTTTTTGTACACATATGTATCTTTCTTTACTAGAGTATCAACTCCCTGACTAATTTCGGACACCTTTATATTAAGCCCCAAAGTTGATGTTAATTTTGCAAATTTTGTGAAAATATCAACTTTTGGAAATTTTTAAAAATAAAAATAAATCCTTTTTGGGTTATTTTTTATTTCACTCATAAATTTACAGCCCATAGAGACTATTAGGAGTATTAAAACAGCTGTGATTGATGTAGAACTAAAACTTTTGAAAATGGTAGAGTCGTAAAAGTGGGAGGAATTGATGCAAGCTTCAAAATGGAGCCATGTTTAAACCCTTGTAACTCAGAAACTATTTGTTCCACAGCCTTTTAGCTTGCAAAATTGAAAAGCCCACCAGAAGTTGTATTGGCATGACAAATCTGAAGCTTCTACTCCTATTAGAAGATACTTTTCAAGGCCTCTCAAAATGAAGGCATTGGCCCATCAAGCCCAACATGGGCATTTTTGTCGAAGGTGGGGGCCATTTAAGCGACCATAAAATTAAATGTTTTTGACTGAGGAAGCTAAAATTTTAGATTTAAGCTATTGAATGGTGTATGAATCAACCCTGAAAATTTGAAGAAAATCGGAGATGGTCACCCAACCAACTTTCTGAAATCTGTACCAGTTGAGCTGGAATGACCCTATTATATTAATTAGCTAACTTGAGTTTGACATCTTGCAAGATTTTATTATTATTATTAAAATGTAGCTCATGACTTGGATTACCTTGATAGGCCCGAGTGGCTTCATGTTTTCCAAATGAAATGTAAATGTAAAAAGAAATTAGAGATGAAGACACAGATAGAAGGACAGAAACTGAAGAGGGCAGTTTGGAAATTAAAGATTTGTGCCAGACTCTATCAAAAGCTTTTGATATGTCTAGCACAATAGCAAAAGTTTCACCAAAATCCAGAAAGGAGGATGACCAAGAGTCAGAGATATATGTAATAAGATCGCCAGTAGAGTGTACCTTGCAGACCCTATACTGATAATCTGAAAAAAGATTGTGAGCAGAGATATGTTTAAGAATCTTCCTATTAAGGATAGATTCAAAAACTTTAGAAAGGAAAGAAATCAAAGCAATTGGACAATATGATAATAAAAACCCACTCTAATAGACAGAGTTTATTTCCACAACAGTTTCATTGCCCATCCTCTTTGGGTAGATACAGAAAAATGAATGAACCAAAAACAAGAGGGAAAACAGTCGAGAGACCATTGAGAAATTCACACATAGGATAGATCCCATTCTCCTGACACCAGAAGGGCATTTTATCAAAGGGTCCCGCTTATAAGTACCTTCACACAAATTAAAATTATCTTCTTGTTCTATACATACAGATTCTATTATTTTTTACATAATTATTACATTTATTACTACATTATTGCATTGTTGTTTATTATTACAGAAATTATAAACTGAAAAATGAATGAAAAAGACAATTAAACAATCCAGAGATCATTAATAAATTCGCACCTAGGTTAGATCCCATTCTCCTGACACTGGAAGGGCATTTTATTACTACATTATCATTTATTATTACCAAAATTACAAACTGAAAATGAAGCAACAAAAGCAAGAAGGGTACAAATTCGCACCTAGGTCAGATCCCATTCTCCCGACACCAGAAGGGCATTTTATTAAAGGGTCCCCGCTTATAAGTACCTTCACACAAATTAAAACTATCTTCTTGTTCTATACATACAGATTCTATTATTTTGACATAATTACTACATTTATTATTACATTTACATTTATAACATTTATTATTGTTACCTTTACATTTATTATAATAATGTTATAAACATAAATGTAATGATAAATGTTGTAATTATGTCAAAATAATAGAATCTGTATGTATAGAACAAGAAGATAGTTTTAATTTGTGCGAAGGTACTTATAAGCAGGACCCTTTAATAAAATGCCCTTCCAGTGTTGGGAGAACGGGATCTAACCTAGGTGCAAATTTCTTAATGGTCTCTGGATCGTTTCCTTCTTGCCTTTTTCATTTGTTTTTTGGTTTATAATTTCTGTAATAATAAACAATGTAATAATAAACGTAATAATAAATTTACAATTTCTGTAATAAATAATAATGCAATAATAAATGTAATAAATGCAATAATTATGTAAAAAATAATAGAATCTGTATGTATAGAACAAGATGATGATTTTAATTTGTGCAAAGGTACTTAATAAGCAGGACCCTTTGATAAAATGCCCTTCCAGTGTCGGGAGAATGGGATCTATCCTGTGTGTGAATTTCTCAATGGTCCCTGGACTGTTTTCCCTCTTGTTTTCGGTTCATTCATTTTTCGTATCCACCCAAAGAGGATGCCAGTGGGCATCAAAACTGTTGTGGAAATAAACTCTGTCTATTAGAGTGGGTTTTTAGTATCATATTTTGACCTCCACATAGAAAAAAGTTTTTTGCATTTAATTGGATGATAGTTGAAGGTTTGAGAGCAGTCACCCTTCTTTGGGAGATGCAGAATGAAAGCAACCTTCCAGCAGGAAGGAAAAGTACCAGATGAGAGACAAAGTACTTTTAATGCACTCATTAGGTACAGTACTGCCTCAGACCACCCTTCCTTATATGAATCCTATCAAGAATTAAGTTTAAAGAGCCTAAAAATTCAAAATCAAAGTTATCCAAGGTTTCTTCAATAAGAACCAGGGCTGGGTACCAGCAATATAAATGATACTGGTACTGTTACACCCGCCGCAAAATGACTTCGGACATTCGTGTGATATTCCACTGAGAAAGTGGTCTGAAATCGATTTGCATTTCTCACGCTACCGAGTAAAATATTTTGTCTGGAAGTATCTGGCATGTTGTTAGTCGATCCCTTTATGCTACCGCAGAGGCAAAACTCGTCAGTGTTTAGATAGAGGTGACGTGGGGGTGTTGTGTTTCTGCCGTACCACGTCCAGAATTCTTGGATTTTTGTGTGCAGTCGTTGTGTTCTTTATTTTTCTTAAAGTGCAGTGGACATGCCTGGGAAGTATTGTTCTGTTGAGGAGAAGGCCCGTATTCTTGCGTGGAGGCAAGAAAATGTCCCGATAAAGACAATATGCGAGCGTACTGGTCGGGCAAAGTCGACCATCATGAAGCTGCTGGCGGCGGCTAGAGGCCTACCACCCAACGTCGTACCGAAGCACAATTTCGGTGGTGGAAGGCGAAGGAAGACGTCTAAGGCCACGGATAACCTCATAAAGAGAGAAGTGTTGAAGAACCCTCGACTTACAGCGTCTCAATTGAAAAAGAACCATCCAAGCTGCTGGAAGCCTGTCTGTTCGAACGATCCAGCACCAGCTGCAGAAGGACTTGGGGTTACCATGCCATACTGCCGCCATGAAGCCACTTATCACCGACACTGCATGAAGAAGCAGCATGTTGCCTTTGCAAAGAAATACATTCATTGGACATCGGCACAGTGGAGGAAGGTGATGTTTTCAGATGAAAGCATGTTCCAGGTGTTCCAGATTCGATCTGCCAAGGTGCAACGCCTGTCATCTGCTAGTCAGTACCACCCAGCCCATGACTCCAGATTTGAAAAAATTTACTGGAGCACAGCTCTGAATTTACTTTTTTTTCCCTTACACCACTAGATAGGTTAATGATAGTAAACTCTTGAATTGACGACATACCAATTACAAATTGTTTTAGCTAAACATAATAATACAATAATGTACAGTTTATAACTCACCTTAAGTTTATTTATTCATTGCAGCAGCAACAGTGGACGATGTTAGACCTTGCATGTAGGCTAGGGTGGATCGATTTTACATTTTTTTCGATTTCCATATTCTAATAGAGAAAAAAACTTGCGCATGCATGAGAAAATAGCCTCTGCAAAATCTTAGCTTAATAGGTAATCATCTTCTGCCCCCGGCGGAGCGATGAAAATCATATTTTAGTAGTCAAAAACGTATTTTTAAACCCTAGCCTAGAGTCATAAAATTTTGCGTGTGTGTTATTTCATGCCTAAGCAACGATAAAATGCTATGGGAAATATATAAATGCATTATTTAAGACAAAGAGCCGATCTGCAAATATGTATATTATACATATTTTCAGATCGGCTCTTTGTCTTAAATAATGCATTTATATATTTCCCATAGCATTTATATCGTTGCTTAGGCATGAAATAACACACACGCAAAATTTTATGACTCTAGGCTAGGGTTTAAAAATACGTTTTTGACTACTAAAATATGATTTTCATCGCTCCGCCGGGGGCAGAAGATGATTACCTATTAAGCTAAGATTTTGCAGAGGCTATTTTCTCATGCATGCGCAAGTTTTTTCTCTATTAGAATATGGAAATCGAAAAAATGTAAAATCGATCCACCCTAATGTAGGCATTTGTTGTGAATTTACCACCATGTATGCTTGGCCACTGATCAATGGCTTTCTGTGTGATCATTACAGCAGATCTAGTGCCTGGAGCTGGACCCTCCTTCACAATTCTGCACAGCTTAGTCAAATGAGATGGCTTAATGGATCCTTTGTGTTCAACAATGTAACCAAGAATGGAGAATGTTCCTTCAGCTGGTGCTTCACTCCAGGCAGTTGATCCATCTTTATCAAAATGCTTTAATCTCTCTGTGATTCCTTTCCACAGCTGTTCTATATATTCTGTCAGCCAATTTATCACTGAGTCTTTTGTAAAACTACTTTCAGATCTGGTTCTGGATGGTCTAGCAACTTCAGCAACCTGGTAGTAATCAGAACGTTTCTTGATGTATTTGTAAACTTCATTTAGGATGTAATCCTCAGCTGTTAGTTCCTTTTGCTGCCCTGTGGTATCGTGCTTAAATTCAGAAACTACATCATTTACATTTCCTCCATTAGCTAATTTGGAAATTGTTTCCATCACTCTTAACATAACAGTTTTCCCTCCTTCTTTATAAAATATATTTTCTACAAATTCTGCACAAACTGTGGTTTTTTGAGCTACTTGCAACATAATCTTTGTTACATAGGAAATCAATACATAGAACTTGGCACTAATTTCTTTCTCTGTGGATGATAAAAAAAAAAACAATTTTCCACAAATATGTCAAATTGATCAAATTCGTAATTAACCATGCGAGTATCAGATTTGAGTTTTGGTCTCTTAAAACCAATGATATTGTCAAGAACCATATTGGTATAGTCAAGGCTGATCTCAGATTTGAAGTGTGATTCTGAATAAAGTCTAAAAGCTCACTTAGTTTACAAATTTTCTTCAATGCATCAACGTGGGCTCTGTTCACAAGATGCATTAAGTCCCATCAAAATTTGAAATTTTCTCCAAACAACTTTTTCATTTTGTTTTTAAATGGCTCGTTGTCCTTACAAAAAGCCCCATCTCCAACCATTCCAGATACCTTGGATTTAATTGCTTCTTCAGATAGTTTCAAGTGATTAGGAGACTTCACACATCAAAAATTTCATTGGCCAAATAAACTCCTGATTTGCTGCGTACTAAATTTATCCCAGCAAGTTTTACAGTCTTATCTTCTTCACTCATAACTAATACAACTAGCATGCTTAATCCCAAAATTGTTCCAATGTCAGCTGTTATTGTTACTGAAGTTTGTTCTAAGAACCACTTTACAGTTTGTTCTTTAAGTTGATTATCTAATAGCTCACAAATTGTCTCGCACGCATGTGTGCTATGATTCAAATTTCCAACCTCATAACCTGACCTATGTAATACAGCTAGAAGTACTGGATATAGAGCCCATGCAGTGTTGTTGTTTTCATTATGTAGTATAAGATGTTGCCACATAAGTCTTCTATGCGTTTAGTAGTGTTCCGAGAAGATGTTTTCATCACTTCATAAACAGCAGCTCTTTGATGATGCTGAAGTTTAATTAAATGTCTCTTCAGGTGGGTTTTCAGATTTCTAAACCATCTCTCTTGATTTTCTCCTTGTTTGCATACATAGGTTAAATCTTTAACATTGAAGTAACCTTTTATGTTAGAATGTTTGTCTGAAGCACATGCTTTGGGGTCTGTGCAAGCTATGCAATATAATGTAAACATTTTATCATCAGAAGCATCATCAATATCTTCTTGATTATCATCATCTTCATCCTCAACAGCTATATTAGGGTCATTCTCTGTCAGATCAACCAGTGCCTAACACCCTCATCTCTCAGATTTTGCTGAAATTTGGTTTATAGGGAGTTTGTGGGCCCTGAATCCATTTCTGAAATTATAAGGTCAATCCGACCAACGGTTCAAGAGATATGACCTCGGGAAATTTGAGGTCACTTGAGGTCACTAACATTTGGCGACCCATAAATTGGGTAATAATGGTCACAATTATATAAAAGTATATATATTTAGAATCAGAAAATGACAAGGAATCCAAATATGCAAGTTTTAGAACTCTAGGTTCAAAAAAAAAAGTTACACTGTAACCAAAATTTGAGGTCACAATTTGACCTCTGGGGTATCAAATGAGAATTTTTTTTTTAAATGTAAAAAATGAAGGCATAGGCATTGGCTATTAGAATCAGCAAAAAAAAGTTTGTTTATGTTAGTATTTTTCATGTAACTAACATATAAGTGAACATATTCATAAGTTGTGCGTCAATTCTACCTATTTTTTCACACTTAAGCTCATAATTTGACCTATAGAAATTAAAATTACATTTTTTTATAGATATAAAAACAAAGGCAAAAAATGTAAAATTGTATTTCACTGCTAATCTACACTGGCAATAATAGTTATAATAGTGAAAGGGGAAGACCTACTTAGAGGATTCATGTGCTAGCCTAATACAATTTTTGCATGCTCGATGCTCTCATCAATTTCTTTTTGTGGAAAAATGTATTGAATTCTGTTGCCTCCTCTTAGGGTAGGACAACTCATTACAGTTAAATATGATGTCCTGGCACTGCACATGAATCCTTGTTTGATGGATAATATATGCACTTGATCCTGATGACCCAGAGGGATGTAGAAAGTTCACAGTGAAATCATCAAACTCTTCACAATATTCCTCCACAATTCCATACCAAACTTGCATGTCATAAATGCAGCCAACATACTCTCCTGGTTTGACACATTTTAGGTTACCAAGCATTGCAGGTTCATTAGTAAAATGACTTTTCCTTATTCTTTTCTTTTCTCCAATGCCACTTGAAATGGGATACACCATCAGTTCTTCCTTGTTTAGGGGAACAAATCTATGATATTTCTGAGTTCCAGGAATAGCCCTACTATCCTTGAATCGATGTTCCAACCATTCTTCTGCATCTTTCAAATCAGCTGTAGTTACAAAGAAAAAATTTATCTTCTTGCTCAAGTTTTCTTCACAAAACTGAAACATGTGTTCTGGTGTAAGAATTTGCCTCTCTGTAGTTCTCTGCAAACTGGCACGAGCAGTAGCTCTTTTCACTGTTCCTCCAATCCCATCACATGCATTTTTGCCATGGGATGTAGCAAAGAAGTGCCATTCACAAGACAGACCAAAATCCTCTTCATGGTAACAGAGATTTGTGAAGTTGTATCTGTTCTTATATTGGCCAGCACATCCATCTGAGAAATAGTGCACCTTCTTCAATTGTGGGCATCTGAATTTAACATATGTCATAAGCTTCAATATGAATGAGTAAACCATTATAGTGTTGTGTTTTAGTGATGCAGATAAGAAACAGACACTAAAATGGCTAAGTTCCTGGTCTGCAGATGATCTATAATAGATGACAAAAGGGTGAACTGTACACTGTGAATTGTCCCAGTGAAACCCTTGGGCAGCATCCTGGACAATGAAAGAATAATTCTCAGAGAAATCACCTACTAACTACCTCACTCTGAGGTGGGTAGTGTTTCTTTCAACTGCTTGAAGTACTGTGATTGTTGCTGAGCAACAAAGTGATGACGAACCATGCGGGATATTTTCATGCTTAGGGATGATAAGTATTCATGAAGTGGCTCCACCTTATCAACCATTGTACAACGGTCAACAGTCACCCATTGCTTGTAAGATATTTCATTTGGAGCTGATTTCACACTGTCAAGTAACTCAAGAAAATCCAGGACACCCTCTTCTCTTGGGCAATCATTGCAAAGTTGCATCATGCAAGTCTCTCTTTCTGTACTGCAGACACTGTAATCCATAAGATCCTTGTATGAAAGACCTCTTTCTCCCAATGCAGCCAGCTGCAATTTTGGATTTTGATAGTATGTGCAGACACAGACAGAATGAGTCCCACCACTACCGGCAAGCACACAATATGATGGCCGTAATTTTGCAAATGTGGAAAATCCTATTTTGGGATCTTTTCATCATTTTTATATAGTTCAAACATCTCTCTTAAATTCCCGAGGACCAATCGTTTTTGCACCTTCATTGCACCTTCAGCACTGATAACTTTCACGCAATCCTTTTGGCCAGGACACATACGACTAACCTCTTCTGACTCATAGAATCTTCTAACTATATCTTTGTGTTCTTCAGATATCACTTTTCCTTTGCTCATTAGTGGAATCTTCGGAAGGATTCCATGTTCTGATTTAAGTGAACGGCTTCTTTTCACCATGTATGTTGTAGTTTGAAAGAAACTAGCTGTTTTTTCAATTGTGTATGGTGAGAGTGTCAATATTTGTAGTTTGTGATGGTGACATTTGCTCTCCAGGAATGACTGTTTCAATTCATTCATTAATTTGTCTAGATGTTTTTCAGATTTAGTTTCAGGTTTTGAAGTATCACTTACCTCCTCGGTAATTTGAACACCATAACTGAGTTCTAGCCTCTCCTTCAGGTGTTTCTGAGCAGATGATAGCTTACCACGAGCCTTGCGCTTTTTCTGGCTTAATGACAGCCCTTCTGAAAAGAACAGAAAAAAAGGTTTCACACACACCTGAATATTAGTAATTAAATATTAATTATAGTACCTTAAATGCTATATAATTGGCTATATAGTAGATCAAACAGACCTTGTAGTAAAGTATAAGTTATTATATTAATTTATTACTTACTTTTTTTAACTGGTGTTTGGTCCAGAAATGCTAGAACTGGTTCAACTGAAGTTGAAGGATTTTCCTTTATCAAGCAATCACTGTCATTGTCCAGATCTTGAATTGAAGAGATGTTACTCAAGCACTGATAGTAGATGATTCATTTGAATCCTGCTCAGACTCGTTGTTTTCAGTGGTACTAAGTATAGTGGGGTTTTTTCATTATCAGTGTCCAGCAGTTCACACACAACAATGAGTCTTTTTTCACTCTTCCAGCACATTTTTCAACAAGTACATCAGTCACTTTTCTAAGATTGATTGTTATGCGTTTCTTGTGTTTTTGAATAGGGTCCTGGCAGTATTTCAAGTGCCGAACCATTGTATTTTGATCTGTAAAGATATAGGATTTACAATTAGGTATATATATTTTTTAGAAAATATATAGCTATACACACTTAATATTTTAGGCCTTGATAGTCTCTGAGGCTCATTAAAACACCATACCCACCAGCCACCCACAGTGCTGGCTGGAACTGTACTAACCTGTAGACAAAATTTTTGCAACTATCTGTGTTGATTCTGCACTTAGACAAGTAGCAACATGTTTTCAACAGGTTTGTTTAGGCTACATGTGAGCTTAGTCTTCCCCTTTCACTATTATAACTATTATTGCCAGTGTAGATTAGCAGTGAAATACAATTTTTATTAAATTCTTGGAGCTTGAGGTCAAATTGATAGCTAAGATATAAAAATTCCTTGAAATGACAAGCAATTTATAAATATGGTGTTCACTTATAAGTTAGTTACATGAAAAGTACCAACATAAACAAACTTTTTATGATTGTTTCTATTAGTCAAGAACTCTGACTCTGTTTTTTATATCTATAAAAAATGTAATTTTAATTTCTATAGGTCAAATTATGAGCTTAAGTGTGAAAAAATAGGTAAAATTGACGCACAACTTATGAATATGGTGTTCACTTATATGTTAGTTACATGAAAAATACTAACATAAACAAACTTTTTTTTGCTGATTCTAATAGCCAATGCCTATGCCTTCATTTTTTACATTTAAAAAAAAAATTCTCATTTGATACCCCAGAGGTCAAATCATGACCTCAAATTTTGGTTACAGTGTAACTTTTTTATTTTCAACCTAGAGTTCTAAAACTTGCATATTTGGATTCCTTGTCGTTTTCTGATTCTAATATATATACTTTTATATAATTATGACAATTATTACCCAAGTTATGGCTCGCCAAATGTTAGTAACCTCGCGAGTGACCTCAAATTGCCCGAGGTCATATCTCTTGAACCGTTGGTCAGATTGACCTTATAATTTCAGAAATGGATTCAGGGCTCACAAACTCCCTATAAACCAAATTTCAGCAAAATATGAGAGATGAGGGTGTTAATTTCAATTTTTTTTGGTTGATCTGACAGAGAATGACCCTATATCTACATCAGGCATATTAGTGTCACTATTTGCAATGTTTTCCATTATATCACTTGGTACTGAAAATGAATCATCAGCATGCCCTAGATCCTTCTTTTCCACCAATTTGAATGTAGATTTGATCAAATCATTGTTCAGGATTTCTTGTATTGATTTACACTTGCTTAAATGGGCTATGGAAATGTCAAATTTGTTGCTTTTTGCTTTATTAGATTTGGATGCAACACTTGAACTTGACGGCATATTTTGCCTCTTCTCTTTATTAACCACAACAGCTTGGTGAGTTTCTTTTGTTAGGTGCAAAATTGCATTCAATGTCTTCTGGATTTGGGAATTTTCAAATTCCTCTAAAGCAGTTTTGTTAGTCTGATGCACAGATTCCTCACTTACCTTTTGTTTCTTAGGTGGAGGAGAAGCACTTTCTTCAGTCTGTGAAACATCTAGTGAAAAAGTTTCATTTTCTAGATTAGCAGTTGATGAAGTTGGTTCATTTTTCTGAGGTCTAGCTAGCACATTTTGTGAACAAACTAAATGACTGCTTTGCCGTATCTCTTTTCTGCACTTCATCCTGGTATTTCTTTACTGCAATATCTAAGCTGTGGGCCCAAACTCTGGGACCTCTTGTATTGTAACAAATATTTTTTTTGGAATTAAAATGTTCCTCCAGTTTTGCTTCTTTGAATATTTGTTCTTGCATTGACCACAAAAGTAACCCCTTTTAACACCCTCACTTTTCTCTCCAACTTCATCAATATTAGGATCCATTATTGATTATTGACTACCTGAAAAAATACAAAATAAGTAAAAGTTAGTAAATATAGTATGGTAAAAGTGAGTAAAAGTAAGTAAATATAGTACAATGAAAGTACGGTAAGTAAAAGTAAGTGCTTTAAACTTAGTAAAAGTAAGGAAGAGTAAGTAAAAGTAGGTAAGTTAAAGTAAGTAAAAGTAAGTTTAAACTTAACTAAACTTTTCAATTCTAGTCATGGTGGATTACTTAAAACCACACAAGTAATTATCTGGCCAATTTATCAAACCTGGCGAGATCAATGGAACATAGTCCAATCCTGATAATTTATATTAAAAAAATATACGTTTTAATAAAATTTTAATTATCAAAATTGAAGCTTAACAAAAAATAAAAATAATTGTTAAATATGGAATTACCAACTAAACTTAAAATAACTAAATTTGTAATTTAAAAAAATTGGTTTGTACAAGAATGTATACGCAAAAAAATTGCATAATGTCTAGCGGATGAACAAAACCCAAACCCAAATTTACTTTTTCTCATGGTCAAATTTACTGGAGCAATGCTCCCAAGATCCCAGGAATCTGGAGTCATGACCCGGCCTACATGGTACCAACTGTTAAACACCCTGAGTCAGTGATGGTGTGGGTGTGTTTTTCTGGTGAGAAGGGAAATGGGGGTCTGTACTTCCTTCCCAAGAATGTGATGATGAACGGTGACCGTTATATTGACGTTCTTAACAACCATTTGTTGAACCACTTTGCCATTCACGGCAGTGAGATTTTTATGCACGACAGTGCCCCCTGTCACAAGGCCAAGAAGGTGATGAAGTGGCTTAATGAGCGGAAGATTAAGGTGTTAGAGTGGCCTGGCAATAGCCCCGATCTCAACCCCATCGAGAACTGTTGGTATTACATGAAGATCATGGCAGAGAAGAAGACTCCTAACCTCGCGAACCTCAAGACGGAGCTGATAAAGGTGTGGTGCAAGGAGATGACATTGGACTACTTCAGGAAACTCAGTGATTCCATGCCCAAATGGCTCCAGGGGGTCCTCAAGAACAAGGGAGCCATGACTTCATATTGATGTAACTAAGTTTTTAAATATATTTGTTTTTTTAAATGATGTTTGTGCTTTTCCTCCAAAATGGTAGATGGTCTGAAGTCATTTTGCGGCGGCTGTATTTGTAACTAAGTGGTACTGAAATTACCAACTTTCCAAAATGGTACTGGTACGGTACTAGTTGTGGTATTAGCTAATAGTTATAGGGCCTACAAACACTTTATACATCTAAATCTACTTTTAATATTACAAAAATAAAATACTATTTTTATATATGCAAAACTAAAGAAAATTTTTAACCTTCTGATCGCTGTAGAATCTATCTTTAATACTGCCAAAATGAAATACTAGCTATTTCTTATGTATGCATACATTAACTAAAAATTTATAACTCTTCATCACTTGCAAAAAAAAAAAAGTTTAAATCATTTAACTGAAATTAGAAAAAACAAAACCGTCTCCTTCAGTTAAGTCCATTAGACTTCAAAAACAAAATGTTATTTAAGGTGGTTTCTGACAAAGATGATCTCAAATCATTGAGAATAAAATGCATAGATGAAAAGAGCCTCTCCATACTGACTTGAGTTGAAGGAAGGGCAGAAACTATTTGAGCAGCTTCTACTAAAGGATTTGGTCATTTGGCTTCAGGTCTTATAAATTCAGTAATAATAATAAAGATAGAATAGTTCTTATATAGGGCCTAGAGCATCAAGAACTTCAGGAAGGTTACTTGAAAAGGATCAGGATATGGTTGGTGTTTTAAATGAAAATACTAACAAAATACCACCACATTATGTGGTATACCAGCTACTTTTAAGAGTTACTGGTACTGGTATCTGAAACTTTAAATGAGTGGTACTGGTACTGGTTCCCAGTCCTGAATTAAGAATAGCTAAAATAACAACAGTATCTTCATAATTTTCAAAATTTTAGTCATTATATACACAAAACAAATTATTGAATAACTGATTTATTTCAATTAAATAATAAATAATTAGGTTCCATAAAGCAATTCAATGCTTTCATAAATGAGAGTTTGTAAGTTGCATAAAACATATAGGGCCCATATTTAGTAAAGATTTTGCCAGGGGTATTGCAAGATACTTCAGTGGTTTTGGAAATATGTTAATGATGATAATGATAATTAGATAGCTTGAAATTGATTTTTTCTAAAATTTTAAGGAACTTCTTTCACTTTGTGGACAACTTTCATAACTTTGAATATATTTATGATGTCCAACTGTAATATAATGTAAATTTAGCCTTATTCAAATCTGATAAATGATCTGAAGCTGCATGATATGCTCAAGTGGCTTCAGGTTTTCTAAATGCAATGTAATAAAATGATCCAAATAATATTTAATAGGCTAAATTTATATTACATTACAGTTGGACATCACAAATATACTCAAAGTTATCAATTTTATGCTCAAATTTTGCAAAATATAAATGTCAAATTAGCTAATTATCCTCACCCCTTAATCCCTACCATTATAAAAGTTACGCTAGCAATACCAAGGGTACTGGGGTATACCACTATCCCTGGTAGGGCTTCATGGTTAAACTACTTACATGAAGCCACTCAAGTAGACTAGGGTCACTATAAATTCTTTAGATAGCTGGTGTTTTTGTTAAGAAATTACTGTACCACTAGCCCTATGCATATACTAAAATATAAAAATGAATAGTAAAACTTTACAATCTTGACACAGTTCAGAGTTCATAGGGCCCTAATTATGGTAATTATGTCAAATGACATGGCCTGAAGTTGAAATAAAAAAATATATTTTTCTAGTGTATTTTGGTGCGCTCTGTCCAAATATAACCTTCATTTCTTATGCAAATGAACAGAAATACATGTTTGGGCCATGCAATGACAACATATTTCTGTTCATTTGCACAAGAAATGAAGGTCATATTCGAATAAAGCAAACCAAAATACACTTGAAAAATGTATTTTTGACTACATTTTATACAATAAAGCATAACCTCATACATGAGGCCTCTTCTTCAATATTGCATTCAGTTCAGTAGTCCTTATTTAGAGCAAGACAGAGACAGACTAGAAAAAGTACAAAAGAGAGCCACAAGGATGATACCATGCCTTAGACACCTTAGTTACAGAGAGAGATTGGAGCACCTAAACATGTTTTCCCTAAAGTGAAGAAGGTTACGAGGTGATATGATAGAAGTATATAAAATAATAAGAGTTAGATAATATAGACTTCCACTCTCTTTTTACAAAGGATCACAATAATAGGACAAGAGGCCATAGCCTTAAGCTTTTGCAGCAAAGATGTAAATCACAGTCAGTACAACACAGTTTTTCAAATGTAGTAGTAAAATTCTGGAATAGCTTAGATGAAGTAGTTGCGAGTTCCCATACTTTGGAGACTTTTAAGAATAAACTAGATAAATTAATGACTGAAAGAGGTATCTGGTAATAATGTTTTGCTAGAACTGGTAATGGTGTGGAGAAGAGGTTTGTGAGTCCCTCCCACATATACATATAGTTTATTTTTTATTTGGGTAAATCTCATCACCCACACAGAGTGATGGGATGTAGGGAGGCAGCATCTTGGGTTAGGGGATACTCCCTGTCTTAATACCCCCCATTTAAAGAGATTTCTCTGCCAAGCAGTATCACCCATAGCAATGTGATATATGAAAGACTCAGTAGAGTCACTTGCCTCATAGACACCTTTAAATGGGAGACCCTGAATGGGTGGACAGTACATTCAAATACTCTATACAGTCTTTACAGTCTCACCCAGTGGTGGGATTGAACCAGTTCCTAAAATTTCCTGAGTTCGCCAAACCAGTCTTTAACCCTTTCAGTCTGTGCATGATTTTTCTTTATACCATAAACCGGGGTGATTACAGACATTTCAAACTTTCTTCCCTGTGTCACGCGCAAATGTTCCAGTGGAATTTGACTTTATTTCTATAAAGTTGTATCTTGGTCTGTACTATCACGTGCCAGAGACAGAATCTTCATTTAGCCTTCTATTACACAGTTATTGCCAAAAAAGTTGGTGTCTGGAATCACCATGGATTTGGGGTGATTACAGATGCTTTTCTCTATAGCAATACTGCATTGTTCATGTGTCCAAAAACTCATTACATTGCAGGGTGATTGCAGCTAATGAAAGTCTCCTTCTAAAAAAGTAAAAAAAAATTTACTGAATAAAGCTTTTTTCACAAAAAAAAAAAGCCATGAAACTGTCACTCGCAGGAGTCCCCGAGAACGTCAACCTGAAAAGAGGAATTCCTGTAAAAAACCACATAATGATTGAAGTTAAGGGCAAAATTGGAAGCAAATAATACAAGTGCCTGTATTTGGTAGGCATTGATAAGAAAGAGATAAATATAGAGGGCTTCAACTTACTAAGAGCGGATAGAATGATGAGATGGAAAGGTGGCTGTGCTATATATGTACAGGAAGGTCATATGACAGAGATAATAAGTAAGTCAAACAGCTATGTGGAACTCCTAGCAGTGAAAATAGAAAAACTAAACTTGATAGTAATAGTCATCTATAGACCTCCAAGCACCCCAACCGAAAAATTCTCGGAGGCCATTGATGACATTAGAAAGCTAATAAAGGCCATAAACCCTCCATCCCCCAATATAATGATCTGCGGAGACTTTAACTTCCCATTTATAAAATACAAAAAGGTGAATAGGAATATATATATTCACCAGGACAAGGGGGGCACAAGAGAAGATCAGGAACAAGCAAAAATGTTGATGGCTCTCACAAACGAGTTTATGCTGACACAGGAGATAACAGAAAATACCAGAAAAAATAACTGCCTGGATCTGGTATTCATGAATAACACGAACTTGATTGCTGATATAAAAATAACCCCAACCATTATCTCAGACCACAACTAATCGAGATATCAACAAATATGATGGCAGCATTAGAAGACAATACACATATTGTGGAAAGTAAATTCGGGGCTTTTAACTTAAACTCGAAGACTATAAATTGGGAAGCAATCAGATCACACATGGCCCAAATAGAATGGAAAACAATTTTCGAGAATAAAACAACTGAAGAAATGCTAACAACCTTGGAGGAAAAAAACGCTGAGAATTTTAGAAAAATATGCTCCGAAATCACAGCCAAAAGGAAAGAGGAGCTGGCTAGAAAGGCAAAAGAGAAGACTATTCCGCAAAAGAAAGAGAGTGGAGGCAAAGTTAGGAAACTGCGGAGATAATGACAGGAAACAATAAAAAAAAACTGGAGGGTATCAATAGGGAAATACAAGCCCTGATTAAGGACCATACAGAGAGGGAAGAGGGAAGAGGAAAAGGCGGTAGAAGCAATAAAGGAAAATCCAAAATACTTCTATAGCTATGCAAAAAGGAAAACAAAAACGCGCACCGCTATTGGGCCCTTAAGGACGGGAAATAATGAACTAACCGACGATCCAAAAGAAATATCTAATACATTGAGAGCTCAATATGAATCAGTTTTCAGTACCCCAAAAAGTGACAAAGCGATACCTGACATAAATGCATTCTTTGAAGAGGAATTGCAAGGAGAGTATATAACAGACTGAGTTTACACCAGAAGATGTAGCGAGAGCTATAGGACAAATGAAACTACATTCAGCTGCAGGTCTGGACAATTGGAATGCATTATTGATTAAAAACTGTAAAAATGAAATAGCTACACCTTTATACTGGATATGGAGAAGATCCCTAGACACTGGGGAAATACCGAGCATCTTGAAAAGAGCAAACATTGTCCCTATATATAAAGGAGGGGACAGATCTCAAACAAAGAACTATAGACCAGTGTCATTGACATCCCACCTCACCAAAGTATTTGAAAGAATAGTTAGAGAGAAAATTTATGATTTCCTGGAGACACAGGAAAGATTCAATGAAAATCAGCATGGATTCCGATCAGGTAGATCATGCCTATCGCAACTAATAGAGCACTACAACAATATCCTAGATGCATTGGAAGGCAATGACAACTACGATGTTATATACACAGATTTTGCTAAAGCTTTCGATAAATGTGACCATGGTATAATAGCACATAAAATTAAAGACATGGGAATAATAGGCAAAGTGGGAAAATGGATCTACAACTTCCTTAGTGATCGTCTGCAGGTCGTCAAAATTCAAGGTATATCATCATCAGAATCAGAAGTACGCAGCTCAGTACCACAAGGGACAGTACTGGCCCCACTCCTGTTCATTATCATGCTAACAGACACAGACAGCGGAGTAAACAGCAATAGTATAGTAACATCCTTTGCAAACAATACAAAGATCAGCAGAAAAATCAGCGATGTACATGATGTGGAGGCCTTGCAGAGGGACACGAACAAAATATACAAATGGTCAGAAGACAACAACATGTCATTCAATGCCAAGAAATTTCAGCTCTTGAGATATGGTAGAAAAGAAGAACTTAAACAGACTGCATATTATGCTCCAGATAGACAGGAAATTCAGAGAAGCATGAAAGCGATTGATCTCGGGATAATAATGACAGATGATGCAAATTCGAAACACAAAATCAGATAGCGATAAATAAAGCAAAAAGAGTTGCTGACAGGTTCTAAGAACGTTCAAGAGAAGGGACAGGACAGTAATGATTCCCCTGCTAAAAACACTGATTATACCAAAACTTGAATACTGCTCAGTTTTGACATCCCCATATAAAAAGGAAGAAACTAATAAACTAGAAGAAACGCAAAGGCATTTCACAGCCAAGATTGATGGCTGCAAAGAACTCAACTACTGGGAAAAACTACGTAAACTAAATCTGTACTCACTGGAAAGAAGAGAGGTACATCATAATCTACATATGGAAAATGATCGAAAAACTGGTACCAAACCTAAAACTAAACCCAATTACCATTCAAACAACACTGGAAAATAGGAAAGGCAGAATGTGTAGTGTTCCCAAATTAAAGGCACGACAAGGGACCTCCTCAACCCTGAAGGAAAATAGCTTGGTTGTCAGGGGGCCAAGAATTTTCAACCAGCTTCCTAAGGACCTCAGAAACGTAACAGGGGTCAAAGTTGAAGTCTTCACGAAAAGACTGGATGCCTGGCTCAGGACAGTACCAGATGAGCCGGGCATGCCTGGCTATGTACGGTGGAGAGCGCAAGAAAGCAACTCGCTCCTCCACCAGGCCAGACCTAGAGGCGGGGCCACCAGCTTGACCTCCGTGTGAAGAGAGACCAACGCATGAAACAACATAAGGTTCATAAGGTAAGGTTCAAGTTACCTCATTGAAGAGCATCTATGGTAGCCAGAACCATGAAGGAGCAGCCCATCCCTCACACATGTCCACAGACCCTGAAAGACGGAGAGGAGGAATTTCAGTCATTAAATAAACTTCAAATTGGATTTTGAATAGGATGTAGATGTTTATGGTTGGCAGTATACAGTACTAGTGTACTACGTACCTCATTACTTTGCTTCCACTCTCTCCTTGAAACTGTCCTTGAGTAATTCCTCTGCAGCACAGCAGGTGCAATCCTGGTGTACATTTGTGGCATTTGGAGACTAAGTGAATGAATTAATTAATTAACCCTTTAAGCCCTGAATTTTTTGTAGGGTTAAGTTATGAATGCATGTATTTGAAACATTAGCAATGTGTACCTTTAGTCCTTAAAGGGTTAAGAAATGGCTGAAAAAGAAAATAAACATTTAGTCATACATTTTGAGGCTCAGGTTATGCATTTTTTATAAATAATTAGAAGATAAACAGGTTAATTGCAGGTTTTATAGGTATGGGGTGATTATGGACACCTTGCCCAGATTAGACGCAAATGTACTTTGATGCCTGGGTAAATATTTACTATTAACCCTTTGATGACCGGTATACGTTTTGAACTTAAAAGTTTAGGTGTTATTGGTATTCACAATTAGATATGTTTAGTAACTATAGTCACTTAAATGACCCATTTTGGGGTTAATTTTCCAACAACTAAACGATACCTATATAAACATTTAGATGTATTTGTAGAAATGTTGCATCTTTGTATAATTTATATTATTATTTCGCTGGGACACATATGTCCCATGGTCCTCAATGTTTTTCAATGTGCTGAATTAAAAAATTATACTCATTTCTGTCGCAAATGATTTGTTAGAGAGTTATTGAAGCTTAAAGCTTTTAAAATTTTCTACCCTCTTTTACCTGGGGACCCCCAGTGGGAACTGAGAGTTTTTGGGTAGGGAGAATCACAAAAAAAAAGTGGTTTCTGAAGATTTTGAAAGTCAGATTAATACAAAACACATCAAAACCATAGGAAAAACATAAATTTCACCTTAAAAATTGGCCAAACCTAAAATAACCTAAGCAAACCTAACCTAACCCCTAACATTATCCAAAATTATAAAAAAATTTTAAAAATACCTTAATCACGTGAATTGCCAGGACTGCTCATCCAAATCTTCAATAGTCTGGAGTCGCTGTTGGTCGGAGAGAGGTGGATATAATCAAGCAGCTTGAAGAAAAAAGTGGTGCAAAAGATAGTCTTCATTCTCAAAAGAAGAAATGAACAGGTATCTAGCCAGGTATTGATATAAATACTTTGAACGAATACCTGGCCTCTTCACCCATTCTTTCAAATCAAGCAAGAACCATTCAATGTTCTGTGTGTGAATGTGGGAATTTTCTGGGCCCACAAAATTTTCAGTGATTGATCATGAAGTATTTGCAGCCTAAATCACTTATACTTTTGTAAGCAGCCCAAGAATCACTATAAATCAAAGACCCAGCATTAATATACTTTTCTATGAGAGGAATCATGTTGCTTTTGTCCCGTTTTTCACCAATAGAACCTGTTAATGGCAGCACAAACTGGCATTTACTGATTCTTTCTATGCCACCAAATAACTATGTCTGAGAACACAACCTCGCTCATACTTCCTTCGCACAATTAAAATTTCAGCAATCTCTACCTCTACACCATCCCTCCAATAGGATCCTGGTTACGAAACCAATCATCTGTAACCTCACTGCAGAATGACCTCCAGTCTACTGAAATTCTGGACATATGAAGGCACTTCACAAAAGTTTTATGGTTCCATAGATGACTTAAAAAATGGTTAACAAAAAGAACAATCTTCCATGCAGCTATATTAGTATTATCTAAAAATAACCCTTTGTAATCAGACACTGAAAAATCACAGCACCATCTTTTCTTAGTCTTCGGAACTGGGAAACTCTTATGGCACTGCCACACTTTCTGTTCCTCACGAAGAGTACAATCTGAGTCACAACGAGGACACTTCACACTTGAGGAAGAACACTGTGTGCCCGAAGAAAAGCTGTAGCTTTTTCTGAATTTCCATAAAATTCGGCGATACAGCAAAAAAAACACTGGTCAACAACAATTTTGTCACAAGGGTTTTGATGGGTGTTCTAAGTGTACTTTTTCATGCTGAATCTAAATATGAAATCAGATTTTTTCTATCAGGCTTAGTTTACTTGTGATGCTATGTTCATTTTTTCCTCATTTAGCATGATCACCAGATAAAAAAATATTAACATATTATATATAATTAATTAATAACAATATTATAATATAAACATTATAAAAATAATAAATATAATAATATATTATATTAATTAATATAACTATAATAAAATATATTAATATTAATATATGTTGTATTAATTTTTCTATAAAATTAGTATAATTTATTCCTTTGGGAGAAAGTTCTGATAATGCTGACAGGATAAATTTGGTCGGAGCAGCAGACTCTGCAGGTTGAAACATGTTTGTACCTGTTCAGACATGAGCCTAGTTTCTGTGTGTAGAGCAGCTCCAAGTCAGTCTGCTTGTAAATGTCACAGTGTTAACAGCTAGTGTCTGCTGCTTCTTGTTAATTTTACACCAGTGTTGTATTCATATAGATGTTTTGTAATGCCACGGAACTGTCTGAATCATCCTAATTCCTTTTGTTATGTATGTGGTGATCTAACTTTAAAATCCAGAAACATAACTTTACACCATTAGTAAAAAAATGCATGAACTTTATTTTCGGATGTAAAGTAGGCGATCAGGACAAGAGTTGGGCCCCTCACATTTGTTGTGTGACATGTGTAAGACTACTTACAGGATGCTGCTAAACGGTTCACGTCACATGCCATTTGCTATTCCAATGATTTGGAGGGAACCCAAAGATCACACAACAGACTGCTATTTCTGCCTGGTAAATACAAAGGGGATCACTTCAAAAACAAAGAGCCTTATGAAATACCCTAATCTACCATCTGCAATGAGACCAGTTCCCCACAGTGCTCAACTTCCAGTACCAAATCCTCCTGAACATGTAAGTTTAAGTGATGAGGAATCAAACATAGCTGTAGCATATCACGAGGAAAAAGATGAAGACATTTCTGATCCAACATTCCAGGCTACTGTTCCTCCAATGAACCACATTTACTGTCACAAGATCTAAATGACCTAGTTCGTGATTTGAAATTATCTAAGAAGCAGGCTGAACTTTTAGGTTCAAGATTAAAGGGTTGGAATCTCCTGCAACGTGACACTAAAGTTTGTTTTTTCCGCAGCCACCATGATGAATTCAAAGAATGGTTCTCCCATGAAGATGGACTTGTGTTTTGTAAAGATGTTAATTCAGTCATGGGGGCTCTTGGTCATGAACATAATGTGGATGAGTGGTGATTGTTCATTGACTCCTCAAAAGTCAGCTTGAAAGCAGTCCTTCTTCACAACGGAAATAAATTTCCTTCTGTACCTATTGCACATGCTGCAAACATGAAAGAGTCATACGACAACATGAAGTTGCTTTTAGAAAAGTTTCAGTATCAGAAATATAAGTGGAATATCTGTGGAGATCTGAAGGTCATTGCACTTTTGCTAGGGTTGCAGCTAGGTTACACCAAGTACTGTTGTTTTTTATGTGAGTGGGACAGTAGGGACAAGCAAAACCACTACGTTAAGAAGGATTGGCCAAAACGCACCTCACTTGTTCCAGGCAAGAAAAATGTTGTGAATAGTTCACTTGTTGACCCTGAGAAAGTGTACCTTCCTCCTTTGCATATCAAGCTTGGACTTATGAAAAACTTTGTTAAAGCGATGGATAAAGCGCAAACAGGATTCACATACTTGAGAAATAAGTTTCCCCGGATCAGTGATGCCAAGATTAAAGAAGGCATTTTTGTAGGCCCTCAGATCAGAGAATTGTTAAGAGATGAGAGATTTGAAGGAGAGTTGAATGAAGTTGAGAAAGCTGCGTGGCAGAGTTTCAAAAGTGTCTGCACAAATTTTTGGGGAAATCACAAGGCCAAAAACTATCCTGAAATAATAGATCTTCTTAAGTCTTACCAAGCAATGGGGTGCAATATGTCATTAAAGGTTCATTTCTTGGACTCCCACTTGGACTTTTTTCCGGAAAACCTGGGTGCGGTAAGCGACAAACATGGTGAGCGTTTTCATCAAGATATTTCTGCCATGGAAAACTGTTACCAAGGCAAATGGAGCCCCAGTATGCTGGCTGACTATTGCTGGACTCTTAAGAGAGACATGCCTGAGGCAAAGCACAGCAGAAAATCAAAACAAGCTACTTTTTAAACTACAGGTATGTCTTTTCGATCATATTTTAATAAGTATGTAACTATATGGGTTTTTAAAAATTAAATTGCATGTCACACAAAAACCAGACCTGATAGAGAAATTTTACAAACTTATTTGGATTCAGCACAGAAAATACTATAAGAATAAGGTATTTTCATTCTTGGGACACGAAAAAAATATTTTTTTGTTGCCCAGTGTAATCAAAGGAGCACAGACCACAGGAAGCCATGTCCACTAACTGATTCAAATTAAAATCAGTGGAAGTGCCATTTTTTCACCCTTTTCCCATTAGAGAGTTTAAGCTTCAGGGTCATTCCATGTCAACTTGGCCACAAAATGGCACTTTTTGCACTCACCCCTTTCAATTTTGCTCATACTTGGCACAATAGCAGATATACATTAGGGTGGTAGTCAAAAAAAATTTTTTTAATTTCTTTAGGGACAGGGTGTTTTTTTGTGAGGAACATAGAGGCATATAATTAGACAAAATTGCAATGACATGCGACTATTTCTAATGGTGCCACATTGACTTCAATTATATTCACTATTACTACATAGTGAAAAAGTAGTAGGAAATTGTCTAAAATTGTATAAACTCTATCCAATTCTAAATTTACAACAATTTTAAACTATCTACTTTCATTTTATTTTATTTATTTATTTATGTTTTTGTATTATTTTAATAACAATTTTAAGCTAGTCTTATCTGAATTAGTCAATTTCATTGTTTCCTTTATTTTTCAGATAACTAAAATGGTAGCCCACTAAACTAGATCTAGAAAAAGCATTTATTTAGTGGGACCAGCGGCAGAATCTATTACAGGAGCAAAATTGCCGACCATTGCCCAAGCTCTATCAATCTCTCTCACCACATGCATGAAAGAAATACTCTTCGCAAAAGTGCTACTCTAACTATTGAGGAAGTTCTTCCCTTTTGGGAGAGAGCACATCTTCCAACCACAAAAAAACACTGCATAGAGCGGTTGGAAAAAATTTATGAGCAATGGAGGAAACTCCAGAAGGCTAAAGAAACTGAATTCATAAAGCAAATGAAAAAACTCTAGATATTAAACATGCTAACTTTGAGAACATGGTAAAAAACCCTGAAGATTTGGCTTTCCTTAAGGATCAAATGTGTGAAAGAAAGGCTTCGATGGGACGAGTGGACAAGAAACTTGCTGTTCAAATGAAAAAGAAGCAACTCTGTGATGAAGCTGAGAGAAAAAGATTAGAGCATGAGAAGCAGTGTCAACAGCATGAAGGAGCAACTTGCTCATCATTGACAAGTGAAATAGAAACAGTTAGATTCTCCATCTTCTCATTCTAAATCATCATCAGATGTAGAGAGCAAGTCCCCTCCAAAAGAAGGTGGCCTGTGAATATTGTAACCCCTGATGTTGCAGCTGCTTTGGACAGAACCAAAGTTAGTGATAGAATGGCTGTTTACAATCTTGCTTCTGTGACCAAGGCCTTGGGACATGAGCCAGATGATATTGCCTTAAATCGGTGGACTGTAAGAAGAAGCAGAATTAAACATCGAGAAGACAACTGCCACCAGTTTGGAAGCAAACTTAGCATCTCAAACTGAAGGACCTTTGATTGTGCACTGGGATTCAAAATTGCTTCCAGATCTCACAGGTCAAAAAGTTGATCGCCTTCCAATATTGGTATCAGATACCTCAGGAAATGAACAACTGCTTAATGTCCCGAAGCTCCCAAATGGAACCGGGGAGGCCATGGCTCATGCTGTTGTTGAAGCTTTAAAGAAATACTCAATTGAAGACAAGGTTAGAGCCTTGTCATATGACACAACTGCCAGCAATTCTGGATGCAAATCTGGTGCTGCTGTCCTCATTGAGACAAGCTTGAAAAAAATGCTGCATTTTCCCTGTCGACATCACATCCACGAGGTTCTCCTTGGAGATGTTTTTACTCTGCTCTTTGGACCCTCTGATAGGCCTGAAATTTCTCTTTTCAAGCGTTTTAAAGAGAAGTGGCCATTTATTGCATCTGCCAAAATTGAAAATGGTATATCAAATCATGAAACAACTAATATCTTGAATGCCAACAAGGATCTTGTCACAGAATCATTGTCATTTTGCCTTAAGTGCTTGGCTGAAACATCCCAACCGAGAGATGATTACCGAGAGCTATTGGAGCTTGTGATCATCTACCTAGGTGGAAATCCTCCTCGTGGAGTAAAAATTAGTGCTCCTGGGGCTGTACACAGAGCTCATTGGATGAGTAAGGCCATTTACTCATTGAAAATTTTCATGTTTCGCTCTCAATTTAAGCTGATTGAGAGGGAACTGAAATCATTGAGAGCTTTCAACATGTGTGTGCCTGATTTACTGCTTATCCTGGTTTCATTCACCAAATCCAATCCAAGCTCCTCTGAATGATTTGCTGCTATTCAAACAATTAAATAATTACAAGGATGCCATCAACCAAGCTGTTGGTGAAAAAGCTTTGAAAGCACTCAATCGTCACACATGGTATTTGAGCCCAGAACTAGCTGCTCTTGGATTCTTTGATGACAGAGTTGATAATGAGACAAAGGAAAAGATGTCATTAGCCTTGAAAATAGAAAATGAGGAGATTCCTTCAAACGTCCACCTGTTGATCTCAAAAAAGCTAGTTCTTTGACTGCCTGATTTTATAAACAAAAACTCTTCCAAATTTTCTCTTACTTAGAACTACCATTTAATTGCGCCAATGAAAAGCCTGAACAATGGAAAGAGAATATCAACTATAAGGCTGCAAGAAAATTAGCAGTAGGTCTCACAGTCGTAAATGATCGTGCTGAAAGAGGGGTAGCTCTTATTCAGGAATATAATGAAATGCTTACAAAAGATGAAGATCAGAAGCAGGCCCTACTCCAAGTTGTTGTTGCACACAGAAAAGGTATCCAAATCCTAAAAAAAAACTTTCCAAGATGAAATGATTAGCTATGTGAGTATTTTTGAATATTTGTTTTTTTGTGATTGATTCTCTTTCCTCCATTATTAGAATATAGGACAAAACAAAATGTGTTATGTGGCACCTCTTAAAATTATCACACCTAAGTGAAATTTTGCATAGCAATATTAGTCATTAAGATAAACAAATTATTGGTATGTCCCTTCAAAATTTTTGAATTTTATATTTTGAGCACCACCCTAATATACATGCCAAACTTAAATTCCCAAATTATTAGAGCTGACTGACCTTTGGTTACTGAGATACAAGGTCACAAAGTTGTGACATTTTGACCTTTTTTGCGTTAAATGACTATTTTCAAAATGGTGTAACTAAAAAACTATTAAAGCTAGAGCATTGATTTTGGTCTCATTTTAAAGCTCTTTAGTAGCCCCTTGTTTATTGTCTCTTGTTAAATATCTCTACTGTGAAAAATAAAAAAATCCCTTCAAAAGTTGACCTTTGACCTTGAATAAAAAAAAATACCTTCTCCTAAAAAATTCAATTTTTTTACATTAATACCTTGAGTCATGTACAACAAAATCCCAAGAAGCTGTAAGTGGCTGATAACCAGTTCAATGTATAAAAAATAAATGAAGTTGGCATCATTCTTCAATTTTAGATTTTTTTTGTCAGTTCATTTATTTAAAAGTTCTGTTCTGATATAGTGTCAGTGAAGACTTAGTTCAACTTAATATTATTAGTTCAAAAACCTTTTTGTGACTGTGCCAAAAGAAGTCTTTTAAAAGACAACCAGGGTTAAACCCCTCGACAGCCCCAAATCTACTGGAGTAGCGCTGATCCAAAGGCCCAACTAGTATATAAGTACTGTCAACTTTACAGAGTTGACTCCTGACTTCAAGTTAAAGTTAATTTATTTTTACTAAATACATGTATAAAAATTTATTTAATAATTCATTAATTGTTCATTGTTTTCTTTTCAGGATTTTCTTTGTGCTTTTGTGATTTCAGAGTACAAACATGGAACATTTAAAACTGAAACAGAAGTGTGCTGATCCTTTGCTGCGTCACAAAGGTCAGTGTCGAAAGAAGAGTTTGAGAATTGTACCACAGGAACTTGTAAATAAGTTTCCCGATCTGCACTTAACACTACATCACAGACTTTGTAAGCAGTGTAGAGAACATCTTGAGTCCTTGCCTGAGAAAGGAATAGGCACTTTGAATTCAGACATAAATGATGATTCTTCTTGTAGTAGTGAACCACCTGAAGATCTTGAGAAAATTGAAAATGTTGACAATAGTGATGCATCAACTTCAGAGCAAAACCATGAGATGTGTACTTTGAATGCTTCTTTTGTTTCAATTGGTGAATCACCCATAAAAAAGAGAAAGCTTGTAGAGCAAAAGTCATATGGAGCTAAAAAACTAAGCAAGGTGACAGAGACAGTTAAGAAGAGAATGGAAACAGTTGCAGGAAAAGAGATTGACTCACAATTTAAGGAGCCATCTGGAGATGTAGACTGTTTAGAAATAATAAATCAACTCAAGGAAAAATTCAAAAATGAAAATACTAAAAGAAGTGATAAAATAAAAATCCTCACTGTATTGCCCAAAAGTTGGAGCATTAGGAAAATTGCTTCAGAATTTAACACAACAAGGCATACAGCATCTATTGCTAAAAAAATAGTTGAAGAAAAAGGTGTCCTTTCAGACCCAAATCCAAAGGGTGGGAAAATAATTAAACAGGATACTGTTGATGCTATTAAAGCATTTTATCTTTCAGAAGACATCAGTAGAACAATGCCAGGAAAGAAAGACTATTGTAGTATCATTGACAATGAAAGAGGAAGGATACATTTGCAAAAGCATCTTTTACTTTGCAATTTAAAAGAAGCCTATCATATTTTCAAAGAAAGAAATCCTTTGGTTAAGGTGGGATTCAGTAAATTTGCAGAATTGCGTCCAAAGCAGTGTGTTATTGCTGGAGCAACAGGAACTCACTCAGTATGTGTCTGTACAATTCATCAGAATGCCAAACTTATGTTTGTAGGAGCTGAATTAGAAAAACTAACTGCAAATGATGACACACCTATTAAGAATGTACGTCATTGTGTTGCCTTTATGGAATGCAATCCTGCCTCACAGAAATGCTGCCTCAGACAATGTGAACAATGTGGAGATCCATCAGATTTAAAAAACAGACTACTGGACATATTTACAAACAACTTCATTGATATCATAAATTTTAAAAAGTGGACCAATACAGATTGGTCAAATCTTGAATCAGTAGAACTGAATACAGATGAATATATTGACCAATTCTGTAACCAACTGAAAGAATACCAGATACATGACTTCAAGACAAAGATGCAAGCAACTTATTACCGTGAAACAAAAATGTCTTTGAAAGATGGTGAGGTCCTTGCTGCGTGTGATTTTGCTGAAAATTATTCCTTTATTCTTCAAGATGAGGTTCAGAGCTTTCACTGGAACAATGAGATGGCTACTCTACATCCATTTGTTATTTACTATAAAAAGGAAGATGAGATTGCTCACCTTAGCTTTGTTATTATTTCAGAGTGTAACATCCATAACACAGTTGCTGTACATTTGTTTCAAAAGCATCTGATAAAATTCCTAAAAGATAATATCTCATCCATCGGTTCCATCCACAAAATAATTTACTTTTCAGATGGGTGTGCAGGACAGTATAAGAACTGCAAAAACTTTTTGAATCTTTGCCATCACAGAGATGATTTTGGAATTGAGGCAGAATGGAATTTTTTTGCAACAAGTCATGGAAAGGGACCCTGTGATGGTGTTGGAGGCACAGTTAAGAGATTAGCTGCAAAAGCTAGTCTACAACGACCTTATGATGAACAGATCCTTACTGCAGAACAGTTATATACATTTGCAAGTGAAAATATTGTAAATATAAAATGTCATTTTTCAACCAATAAAGAGCATGAAGAGGAAAGCCAACTTCTCCAAGAAAGACACTCAACTGCAAGGACTATTGCTGGTACACAGAAATTACACCATTTACAGCCAGTTTCATTGGCTTCTCTTAAGGTTAAACATTATTCATTATCAGATTATTCAAATATTGAGAAAGTTACTGAAAAGGAAGAAGTTGTGACTGAGGAGAAAATACATGGTTTTGTTACTGCTGCATATGATGGCCATTGGTGGGTGGCATATGTGCTGGAAAAGATACCAGAGAATAGAGAAGTAAAAGTCACATTCCTTCATCCTCATGGCCCAAACCCATCATTTGTGTATCCTGGTCGACCAGATGAATTAATCTTACCATATTCAGATATTCTAACACAAGTTGAGGCATCTACTACTAATGGACGAACATACAGGATTTGCAAAGAAGTTACTTTGAAGGCATCCAAAGCTTTGGCAGATCTACAGCACAGAAAGGTAAGAATTCAAAATTAAAATGGTCATGTAACTATATACAGGGCGTCCCAAAAAAATGTATACACACTTTAACAGCTGATAGCTCAATTGATGTTTCTTTCTTTCCAAGTTAAACCCATTCGAATTAATAATGGCAGTCAGACTAAGCTTTGAACAAAGGAAATTCATTCTAAAATGCTACTGGAAGTGTGAAAACGCAGTTGAAGTGCAAAGACAGTTTAGGAGGGAGTTTCAAACAGATCCACCAACGCGACTTACCATCACTCGAATTAGAGATAAGTTTGAAGCCGATGGAACTGTTCAGAATGTCCACAAGAAGCGTTCCGGAAGACCACGGACATCGACAAGCCCCACAAAGCAAGAAAGAGTACTGGAAACGTATCACCAAAGTCCAAGAAAATCTGTGCGGCAAGCGAGTCGTGAGGTAGGAATTTCAGAATCGTCTGTCCAACGCATTTTGAAGCGCTGTCAATGGAAAAGTTACATTCCAAGATTAGTCCATGCTATTAATGAAGATGATCCGGACCTAAGAATGGAGTATTGCCAGTGGTACTTGGCACGATGTGGATGTGGATTGGACGAAGGGTTTCGTAGAATACCCTCCGCGTTCACCAGACCTCACACCACTAGACTTTTTTTTATGGGGATACTTAAAAGACAAAGTCTACGCTATAAAACCTGCAACAGTCGCTGAATTGAGAGCAGCCATTGAACGAGAATGCACACAAATACCAAAAAAATGTTTCGTGATGTTTGCGATTCCATTGCTTCGCGTTATCAGCAGTGCCTGGACCAGAACGGACATCAGTTTGAAAACAGGCGTTGACAAAACAATTAAATAATGTCTGTAGATTCTATTACATTTTGAAAATGAAATGTATTTTAATAAACACTGCCTTTATAAGTATTTAAAGTGTGTATACATTTTATTGGGATGCCCTGTATACACTGCATACATTTTAAGTTGTGATAAATGGAAATCAATGAGCACTATACCTATACATATTCTATGTACATTTTAATATGTTACTTGTATTTGTTAATTAGGTAGCTATCTAGGTATACATTAAAAATTGTTTTCTCTTCTAGAAATCACAATAAATTGGGTGGCCCACAAGAATCTTGTCAACTACTGAAAACCATCACATACATGCACAACATACAGGTGAGGTGGGTAAAGAACAAATATTTAAAAATAAGCATTTGCTTGTTTGTAGAAGGCTGCAGATGTATGTAGATATGGGTTGTATTTGTAAGAGATTGAGCTGACCTTAGACAAAAATGGTTACTGACATACAAGGTCACAAAGTCATGACTTTTTGACAATTTTTGTATAAAATGACTTTTTTCAAAATGTTGCTTGAATTCATTATTTTTTATACATTGAACTAGTTATCAGCCACTTACAGCTTCTTGGGATTTTGTTGTACTGACTCAAGGTATTAATGTAAAAAATTGAATTTTTAGGAGAAGGTTTTTTTTTATTCAAGGTCAAAGGTCAACTTTTGAAGGGATTTTTTATTTTTCACAGTAGAGATATTTAACAAGAGACAATAAACAAGGGGCTACTAAAGAGCTTTAAAATGAGACCAAAATCAATGCTCTAGCTTTAATAGTTTTTTAGTTACACAGTTTTGAAAATAGTCATTTAACGCAAAAAAGGTCAAAATGTCACAACTTTGTGACCTTGTATCTCAGTAACCAAAGGTCAGTCAGCTCTAATAATTTGGGAATTTAAGTTTGGCATGTATATCTGCTATTGTGCCAAGTATGAGCAAAATTGAAAGGGGTGTGTGTTTTAGGTGGCTGACTTGACATGGAATGACCCTTCAATAACTCTCTAACAAATCATTTGTGACAGAAATGAATATAATTTTTTAATTCAGCACATTGAAAAACATTGAAAACCAGCTTTTAAAACTTTCTACTGCAGACCAGTGTAATAGTAAAGAAATACCGATGCCTGTAACCCCAAAACAAAAATTCCTATCAACACCACGTCTTTTGCATAACTAATTTGGATAATGGGACTATCATTTGGGGTGGTACAAATCCCCAGATTTTCATTGTCCATTTTGTGAGGGGGCCATACATTTTGGTAAAAAAAAAATGTGCACTTTCAGAATATGCCTTCCCAAGCACCCTGTAGAATGTCTTGAAGGGTGGAATAAAAATTGTCATTTGCCACGTGACCACCTTTTCATGAACTTTCCAGTGCTGCAAAAAGAATATGAAAAAATTAATTACAATCCACAGCACAGCACCGTAAAGTGTAATGGGTCAAAAATGTCTGGAATCACCCCAGTTTATGGGGAAAATAAACTCTGTCTATTAGAGTGGGTTTTTATTATCTTAACATGAGTAATTAGATCTGGTAACTTTTATATTTTATTACCATAATACAGTAATAAAATAATAATAATAAGGATCTGAAATTTAGAGGATCTCTTAACCATTGCCAGTCGACCCTTGTTGTTGTTATAATTCAAAATTTATCTATTCCAGCCCCGAAAATTAAGCAACATGTTTTGTCTGATTTTTTTACAAAGAAACTGAGATCTAAAAGTTCAAACAAACATCTAACACCAATAGGCAATGTAGCTTCTACTTCCAATACTGTGCAAACCAGAGATGAAATTCCAGCAACTGCTCTTCCCGATTGCTAGAGAACGAAACAGGTCGAAGAATTCCAGAAAAAATATGATGAATATGCATAAAACAATTGAAAGATCATGCAGATGATGTAATTACCAAATGTGTGGATAAAATGAACCAAAAACATATCAGCTCTACATGTAGAGTCTTTAATACCATTTATAGTTTGGCAAAAAGAACTAGGCCATTTGCTGACATTGAACATGAGATTAAACTACAAGTAAAAAATGGGTTGGACATGGGAGTGGGACTTCATTCTTGGAAAACTGCCATTAAAATAGTTGATCACATTGCAAGAGAAATTAAAAAGGAAATATTTACTAAAATAATCAAAAAAGATTTAAAGCTTTGTAGCATCATTTATGAAGCTTCAACTATATCTAGCAAATCAATGCTCATAATTTTTTTAAAAGTAGAAGATTCTGATATTTCATCAACAATTTTCCTTGATTTGGTTGAACTGGAAGCGCAGGATGCTGAAACAATATACACAAATTTGTTAACAAGTTTACACGCAGTTGGATTTGATATCGGATATTTGAAAAATAATTTGGTCACATTTTGTTCTGATGGTGCAAATGTGATGCTTAGTTGCAAATCAGGGGTGAGCGCCAGACTTATACAAGGTTTTCCTGACATCATCATCTGGCATTGTTTGAATCACCACGTGCAACTTGTTTTAGATAATTCTATCGCTGAAATAAAACAAGTGAATCATTTCAAAATCTACACAATGTTTCACCAATCAAACAAAAATCAAACAAAACTTTTCAACATTTCAGAAGCACTTGGACTAGAAATTATAAAGATTGGTAGAATTTTGGGGCCAAGATGGGCTGCTTGCAGCTTAAGATCAACACTTGCTGTATGGCGTGCTTATCCAGCTTTATACAAATATTTTTCTTCAAATGAAAAATATTCAGGAATGGCTACCCATCTTCGCAACAAATTCTTCTTAGACAATTTAGCATTAATGATTGACATACTACAAGAAATATCACTACTTTCTAACACCCTTAAAACCAGAAATCTAAACCAATATTGTGAGAGCTGAAAAACTAATAAAAAGATCAATTTTGGCTTTTGAAATGCTTAAAGAAAATCAAGGAACCTTCGAAAAGAAAATTAATGAAACCAAAAAATCTGATGCCTTTAAAAATATTGATTTTATAGAAAATCAAATCTATAGAAACCTTCCTTGTGAGAAACTACTGGATGAAATCATCAAACATATGAAAACCAGGTTGATGGACTGTGATCATTTAAAAACAAGAAATAATGCACAAAATAGTTATAATATAATTCATGAACTAATGAACATACTTGAGCCAGATTCTTGGAATACTGATGTTGTTGTTGTCCCTTGGAAAGCCGCTGAAGAGAAATTGTGTGAATTCAGTGAAATCTTTAATTATGAAATCAACATCAATGATTTCCACGACTATTTGTAAAAAGTTTTTAAAAAAATCACCATAATCATAAGATTCTAACCACTATACAAAAGGCTAAAAATATCCTCAATACTGTTGTCATTAGTTCTGCGGAGGCAGAAAGAGGGTTTTCAACTATGAATATTACAGTTATTCCTCAGTATTCGCGAGGGTTAAGTTCTTAAAAATCATCGCGAGTGTTGATCTCACGGATGTTGAACATATAAACTTATGGAAAAATAGGGTTAAGCTCCCAGCTCCCCTGAAAATCCCTTTTTGCCCCCCTAATTTAGCAATAAATGCTGAAAAAAACACCAATTATGTTAATAATTATATAGATTAATAGGTACTAAATAGAATTAAAAGAAACAACAAAAAAAACATTGTATGAAATCATTTTCTACCACTACTGACAGTGATAAATCCTAGCCTAACACGAACATAGCCTATCAATATTTCTAATACTTGTAATAAAGAAAATTACAGAAAACTTTTCTTTTTCATTGTTGTTTTAATACCCTTTAAGTGAACACAAACAAAAATATTAGCGTAATGTTAATGTAATGAAAACTTACCAATGAAGGTGAGATGATCTGCATTGGTGGTTGGGGGCAGCTTGCGATGGGGGGAGGATGATGTAGGCTCCCTCCCTAGCCCTGTTCAAAAATCAACTTTTTCTTATTTTCATAGGTTTCTGTACTTTTTCCCATGCTTTTTGACCTGAAAAGGCCGAAAATCACAACCATTTTGACCTAGGTTGTTGGGAAGCATTGCCGCATGGAGCTTTAAGTTTTCTGCCTTGAAATAGGCCAAAGCACCAGTTCCAGGGTCCCTTGAATCATGTTTTGCACTATAACTTTTTATCTAAACAAGATAGAGCAACAAAATAGGCACCAAATTAAAGTGTTTTTAATCCTCTTTCTAACTTATACAATTATGATAGTCTTAGAACAAGAAATGGCACATTGGTACATACAAAGATTTCAGAAATATCACAAAATTCGTTTTCTCACACTCAAGGCAGACAAGGCACCTTATTCATGACACAAATTTGAGATTAACATTTTGTCACAAGTCTAATTGATCAAGAAGTGAAAGCATTACATGATGATTAATTTCATAATGACATTTACACAGTCAGTTGTTGAGAGTTTGTTTCTTGAAGCTGTCAAAGCGGCGTCTGTTGAACTCCACAGCTTGAAGGAGATAGTCCCTTTGCTTGGCATCTGTTGTTATGACATTTGCAAAGTCGCTCATCATCTTGACACCACGTTCAGCAATGTCATTCACCGCTTTCAGATTCTTAACATAGTCCAACGCTTTTCTGTAGTCCTCATTCTGTGGCCAAGACGTGACAGGTTCCAGAAGCCACTCGGATCCAATGTTCAGTGTGTCCAGCAGGAAATGTGATTCTGGGCCAATGAGATCAACCAGGGTGGTCTTAGCTGTGACTCTCTGGAATAGAGGCTTTCCTGTTCTGAAGCTGTCTGGCTTCTCAGTGGCATGTAACTGGGCAGCAATGTCGTGCTCAATGTGTCACTCAATCTACTGCTGAACAGGGCAAATGGCACGACTTCCTGCGTCAGGTACCATTTGTGGTTTTCCATCTTATTAAGTACTGCATCAGCAAGCTCTGGGTCAGTTTTCTTGTACTTCAACATGTCCTGGATTAGACTTAGATCATTCACGGGAGCATCTGCAGCAGACATTGACATCATCCATACAGGAGTGTAGAACAGTGCAAGGAAGGTGTTGAGTCTTTCCAGCTTTGATACAGTGTCTTCGTCGTACTCAAGTTGATCTTCAAACATCAGCATTTTCATGGAGTACAGGTTTCTGGCCATCCATCTGGCCTGATCGACTCCAGTGAATACCTCGAGGAGGCGTTCCTCCAAGAACAATGACTGTCAGTTCAGCCATTTCCCTGTAGTCGGCTATTAGAATGTCTTGGAGTATTTTTTCACTGTTGTTCTTCTTTTCCTTCAGCCATTTGCTGTTGATAGCCAGCATCTTTGGGTTTTCCTTGGACAAGTCCATCTAAACATCCTTCAGATGCTCAAACCAGGGATTATCTGGCCCCTTCACCTTCCCAAACAGCTTCTCCCAAACTGCTCCTACTAGGATTTCCAGGATGTGATGTCGACAGGCCAGATAAAACACCTTTTTGTTCAGCATTTTCTCTAGCAGTTTGGCAGCTCCTCTGTGAACTCCACTGTTACTGGATGTAGTGTCAAAAACAAGGGCAGTAACATTATCCGTAAGTTCCCATGTCTCCAGTAAATCCATTGAAGCCTCAGCCTGAGCTGTGCCAGAAGAATTGTCGATGACAGGTACTCCCAATAACTTTCCTTCAGTGTATGAAGGTGGACCAGACACTAGCACAGCTAAAGTCTCTGAGGTACTTCCAGGTTCACTGCCCAAGACATCTTTGAGCAACTTTCCATCCCAGTGTAAGGCAGCGTACTGTGGGGGGTTTTCACAAAACTTGGACATGTGACTCTGGCTGATATTATACCTGGACAGCATTCTGTTGCGACGTGTTGTTGAGGTTGAGATGACGAAGTTATCCAGATCAGCCCCTCCAGCTTTCAAGGTGGCAGAAACCATGGCAGTAACTTGATTGTCTGATAAACCAAGACGATCAGCTGTATTGCAGATGACATCACATTCCATGACCTTCCTTGGAAACGTCAAAGTCACACTAGTCACAGTGTCTTGATGGTGAGAACATCCAGGACGAGGCTGATGGTAATCCATGTCCTCTGTGTTAGCGTCGTTGTCAGTTGAGTCACCCCAGGTAATGTCATCCACATGAACAACTGCCTCTTGTTCTGCTGCAACTGTAAAATAGTACAACATGTTAAGACAGTAATTGTTAAGTACATGCTAAATATCGCAATGGAGTAAAACTTAAAACTTTTTGTAACGTTCAAAGTAATTAGTTTTACCTTGTTCTTGTCTATGCTGCAGTCTTTCATTCCTCGCTGCTTGCTGCAGGGATCTTGTCTCAAAAATCTTGTCATGACCAGACATATGACCTTTCCTCTCAGTCTTTTGGTCTTTGTAGAACCTGATATCCTCATCTTTCTTCTCTCTGGATAACAGTCTGTTGTTCTGTATTTCCTGGATTACATCTGGAGCTCCTATATCGAACAGGCTGTCTAATTCCAGCACAAATGCTCCTCTTTTTCCTCCAGGGTTACTTGCTCTTCCTTTGCTTTTCACCAGAGCACGATGTTTCTCATGTAGTTTCATGAAGAGCTTCATTGCGTTGTACTTGGTCATTGTCTTGATCCTAGCCATCTGCCAGAATGGGATGATAGATTCAACTGTTTCATATGCAAGGTCTTGACCATGGGCCTCCCTGCATTTTCGGTAAATTCTGAAGATTAAGGAAATACTGGAACGCCTGTCTGTTGGTGGGAAGCTGGGAACCACTGATAAAAGCTGAAGGGTATCCAACCAGGAAAGTTTCAGTGAGAGATCTGGTAGATGGCCCAGTTGACACCTGCCTGTGGACAGTACGTGGAGGTTCTGAGATATCAACTGTGCACCCACGGAGCTCCCTCAGCTCCTTGCTTAATGCCATTGTGAAGTTGTAACTTGTAGATGGTTTTCTAGATTCTGATTGAGTTTCTGTTGTTTCCTGAAAAATGATAGATAATTATTATTATTATTATTATTAATTATTATTTATTTATTATTGTTATTATTATTATTTATTAATTTTATGCTCTTTCATTTGATACCTAATTTGTTGCTCTATCTTGTTTAGATCAAAAGTTAAAGTGCAAAACATAATTCAAGGGACCCCGGAATTGGCACTTTGGCCGATTTCAAGGCAGAAAATTTAAAGCTCCATGCGGCAATGCTTCCCAACATCCTAGGTCAAAATAGTTGTGATTTTCGGCTTTTTCAGGTCAAAAAGCATGGGAAAATGTACAGAAACTATGAAAATAAGAAAGTTGATTTTTGAACAGGCCTACTCCCTCCCTCATATCCCTCTCCCCTGATGGGCCCCATTATCACCAGGGGAGAGGCTGCATGATGGTTACTGGGGGGGAGGATGGAGCAGACTGCCCTGAAGCTGCCCCCTCCATCTCTTTGACATTGTCTGCTGCTGCCTCTGGTAAATATTTAGCTGGACACAGGGGCTACATTTTTTATCAAAATTACATTTTTCTAGTGTAGTTTTCTCTGCTTTGTCTAAATCTGATACCCATTTCTTGTGCAAATGAATAGAAACTATTTTTTTTCATTCCAAAATACGGAGTTTCTACTCATTTGCACAAGAAATGTGTGTCAAATTCCAACAAAGCAGAGAAAACTACACCAGGAAAATGTAATTCTGATAAAAAACTAGCTAACCTAACTAAATTAACCAACCTAACCTGCACAGTAATACTCAATCTCACAACCCTCACATTCAAAACCTTCACTAGCTTTCCTATGTGAAACAAAGGAAATTCCTATGGCGCACATCGCAAAAAGTGTCTAATTGGCCAAATCTACACAAAAAGTGTCTAATTGGCCCAATCCAGCAATGTGACAATCTGAAAACAAGTGATACATCCACAAAACGCATTACTGTACATACAAACACACGGAGCGCTAACATACATACATACATACACACAGTCTCCACATAAAAATTATATATTAAATGAATTTTATAACCCTGCACTAGCACAAAAAATGATTAGTACCATCGTAAAGAGCATGAAAAATAGTGCTAGTGAAACACCTCATTTCTCGTTAGCCCCTGTGTCCAGCCAAATATTAGCCCCTCCTCCATGACCCTGCTTGTAGAAGGTTGCAGTGAAATGCTAAAAGCAGGTGAAAGCAGGGCTGTGGAGTCGGAGTCGTGGAGTCAGAGTCAATTTTGGTGGTGCTGGAGTCGGAGTCATGGAGTCGGAGTCAGTAAAAATATACCGACTCCGACCTCAATATAAATTTTAATAAAATGTTTTTGTGTGTGATATCACTGGCAGCTATGGTGGTTAAACCACTTAAATAATAAACACAATGTTTTCCATTTCAGACACTAATGCCATTAATTCATTTTTTCTTTTCAGATAATATTTTTTATTTTTAATGCTTATTTAATTTCGAGTTCTTTCTAAATTTCATAAGTTTTTAACTTTCAAGTCTAAAACCCCTTTCACAATGGCAAAGACACTTCTAACAAAGTCTGCAGTTTTTGAATATTTTACAATAACCACAGATGGGAAACATTTCGTATGTCAGTGTATGATAGATGATGATGAAAAATTATGTGAAGCAAAAATCAGTGGTTTTACTGGCTCTGATAAAAATGCACCAACCAGAGCATCAAATTTGAAAAGACATTTGCAGCGTTTCCATCCCAAAATTTTAGAAGTTGTCATTGAGAAAGATAGTAATAAAAACCTTGCAACTACTTCAAAGTTAACAAAAGATCAGAAATCTACTGAACGACAAGCACCACTTACAAGATACTTTACTACAGACAAAGTTACCGTAACAATGACTACAGATCTACAGAAGCTAAGGCTAACAAAGACCCTAAGATCCACTCTAAGGTTAGCCCGAGAGAAAGGAAAGAGTAGGGGGGTTAAGAGAAGAGAATAAGGGGTTAAGTAAGGAGCAACACCTATCACTCGTGGGTTAACATTCATTCAGAAAAAGAGGAAAAAAGGCTCACCATCATCATCCGCCGGCCACTGCCGACAAGTCAGAAAAATAGTCGGAGAGAATAGGTGAGGGGTGAAAGATGAAAAGAAGTAAAATAAGCCTCGAGCACCACCACCAGAACTTCTGTTGCTAACTTTGTTGTTTTTTAAATTAAACAACGCTAATACCTTTAAAATGTCTGTCAAGATGGCTCTTAAACATATTAACGCTGGTAGAATGAACGACTGATGCGGGAAGATTATTCCATTTATCAATTACTTTAAACGTAAAGAAGTTTTTAGCGATATTAGTAATAAAACGCCTACCACGCAACTTAAATCCGTTATTGCGAGTATTACTATTATCAAAAGTGAATAATTTGTCAAAATTTACGTTATCGATGTTATTAACAATTTTGAAAACTTCAATAAGCTCCCCCCTTAATCTCATAGTTTCGAGTGAATACAGGTCTAACTCATTAATCCTATCTTCATAAGGCTTATTGCGCAATGATGGAATAAGTTTCGTGGCACGACGCTGAACCCTTTCTAACCTATCAATATCCTCACGCAAGTACGGGCACCAAAACTGAACTGCATATTCTAAGTGAGGCCTGACTAGGGACTTGTAAAGGGGCAATATAATATCCTTCGATTTAAATTCGAAATTACGCGCTATGAAGCCTAACATCCTATTAGCTTTTGCGCAAGACTCCAGGCACTGGTTCCTAACCTTTAAATCCTTAGATACGCGTACGCCTAAATCTACTTCCTCATCAACGCTCGCTAACTCCCTATCATCCATCGTATACGCGTAATTATTGTTGCGAGAACCTATATGCAAACTTTACATTTGTCTACGTTAAATTGCATCTGCCACTTATCTGTCCACTCCATAATCCTATTTACATCGTCTTGAATCCTATTTCTATCATCCTCGTTAACAACCTTACCGCCTATTTTAGTATCGTCCGCGAATTTTGACACGTTACTAGTCAATCCTACATCTATGTCATTAATGTAAATTACGAATAGCAATGGGCCTAACACTGAACCCTGTGGGACACCGCTACCTACATCTAACCACCCTGATTCACTACCATTAACTACGACCCTCTGTCTCCTAGCACGAAGCCATTCTTCTAACCAGTTAGCTACCTGACCGCGTATACTGTGCGCTTTAACCTTCGCAATTAGTCTCCTATGCGGAACTGTATCGAACGCCTTTTTAAAATCTAAATAAATAACGTCAGCTGCTCTATGCCTATCGTATTCGCGCACTATTTCGTTATAAAATTCTAACAAATTAGTTAAACAAGACCTATGGCGTCGAAACCCATGCTGACTACTATTAATCAAATCTCTACTTACTAAGTGATCGGTAATACGATCCCTAACTACGGATTCCAAAAGTTTACCTATAATTGACGTTAAGCTAATGGGCCTATAATTGCTAGCTACCGCGCGGTCGCCTTTTTTAAAAATAGGCGTGATGTTAACTAATTTAAAGTCTTCAGGAATAATCCCCGTTTCGAGTGACTGATTAAAGATCTTCGTTAAGGGGCCTACGATAACTTCTTTCAAATGTCTGGGATAAAAAGCGTCAGGGCCTGGAGCCTTGCTAATTTTTAGGCTATCGATATAATTCGCAATCTCAGCCTCGTAAACAGTTATTTCATCCAAAATAGTCTCGCTACTAAATGGAACGATATCATCCACGTCGGGGACATTATTTACGTCGTCTACGGTAAAAACTGTCGCAAAAAAGTTATTGAAAATACCCGCCATCGCCTGAGCGTCAGAAGCCAAAGCGCCATTAACATCCACTAGAGGGCCTATGTTATTTTTTACCGGCTTACGATTATTAACATATTCAAAAAACTTTTTTGGATTATGTTTACTATCCACAGCTATAAGTATCTCTAAATTACGCTTAGCATTCCTAACTGATCTTTTAACCTGATGTCTAAGCTCGATATATCTATTAAAGTTAGCTACCTGGCCATTACGCTTACTAAGTCTATACGCTCTATTACGCTCATTTATAAACTCTCCTATTTCCCTACTCCACCACTTCGGTCTACCACGATTACTAGCGCGCTTAGGCCTACGAGGAATAAACTCCCTTTCAATATTCCTAAAACTTTCTTTAAACGCCACCCAACGCAAATTTGTGTCATTACCCATAAATAAGTTATCCCAGTCCACTACTCTCATCCTATCCGCGAAACTATCAAAATTAGCCCTACAAAAATCAGGGACTTCTATTACGTTACTATCCTGGGTGTTTTCTATCAATAACTTAAACCTAAGAATTTGATGATCGCTCTATCCTAAACTCTCGCCTACTTCTAAACCTTCGACTATATTCTCGCCGTTCGTCATCACCAAATCTAAAATATTATCACCGCGCGTTGGTTCGGTAACTATCTGTCGTAAAAAGTTATCATCCATAAACTCAACCAATCTCAAACCCTCTTCATTACCCATAAAATTCTCGTAATTAACATTAGGGCAGTTAAAGTCTCCGACAATTATACTATTCCGATTGTCAATAAAATTACCAAGAAGTGAGTAAAATCTAGTATCTATATCGAGGGGTTGAACAGGAGATCTATAAACAACAACAAAAATAAAACTAATACTACGCGCCCTAACTTCAACACAGATTGCTGCCGGAAAATCTAACTTAACCTCGATAGCCCTAAGGGAATTATGAATGTACAGCAAAACGCCGCCTCCAAATCTATGTAACCTATCATTAGTAAAGAGTTTAAAACCCGGTATCTCAAGTTCCCCCAACAAGTCCTGAGTCACGGTATTTAACCAAGTTTCAGTGATAGCAACTATATCATAGTTGCCGGAATAAATTACCGCCTTAAATTCATTTAATTTATTTCTAATACTACGCGCATTGCAATAAAAAACGTTTAAGTTATTTTTTACCACGGGCCTGCATTTTAAACTATTTATCACGTCGGGCCCGCGTTTCCCGGACCCACAACGTTTAAAGAAGGCTTCGACCTATACAGCTTTCGCACGCTTTCGTCTATTAACCTACCTAGCCTAGCATTACCTATTTCATTAAAATGCACCCCCATCTTTTATAAAAAGGCTAGGATCATTGAATTCGGACCACAGCTTTACGAAGGGTACATTTTCCTCAGCACAAATCTCTTCTAATTTGTTATTCAAAAATATTGTTTTGGACATAATTCTAAGACCCAACCCGTGCCTAGGGGTAATACCTAGAACTAAAGACCTATCTGACCTCGCCTTCAGGGACCTAATTAACCCCCTATATCTCTCCAAAAGGTCAGGCACTCTCGTATCGGGCCTATACGAGTCGTTGCCTCCTACCATCGTCACCAACATTGAGAGACGGGAAGCAACGTCAACCCTATCCACTTCGTCTCTAACTCTGTCAACCCTGGCCCCTGGGAGACAGACCCTCCTCCTCTTGGTTGGATTCCATTTAACGAATTCTTTGTCCATGTGGCGCACTAAAGAATCCCCAATTAAAATAGTTTCCCCCTCATTCACGTCCCTTTCCAAATGGGCGAAAGGGTTCGAAACCTCGATAGGGGGGGATTCCTATCACCTAATGTACGCGGCCTAGCTCCACCCTTAACCTCTCTAAATCCCTCGCTATCTACTACTCTCGGACTAACCTTAACCTTCGTGTGTCAGTGTATGATAGATGATGATGAAAAATTATGTGAAGCAAAAATCAGTGGTTTTACTGGCTCTGATAAAAATGCACCAACCAGAGCATCAAATTTGAAAAGACATTTGCAGCGTTTCCATCCCAAAATTTTAGAAGTTGTCATTGAGAAAGATAGTAATAAAAACCTTGCAACTACTTCAAAATTAACAAAAGATCAGAAATCTACTGAATGACAAGCACCACTTACAAGATACTTTACTACAGACAAAGTTACCGTAACAATGACCACAGATGATGATGATTCACGTGGTGGTGATGAAATGCCTCTTGTGTAATTATCATCATAGCAGATTTAGAATTAATATACCTTCGGAGTCGGATAGACAAAAAATTGAGGAGTCAGAGTCGGTTTTTTATGTGCCGACTCCACAGCCCTGGGTGAAAGAGTTCGAGTGGGCTTGAAAAAATGAGTCATGGTAGTCTGATGTGCCTTTCTTCGTAAATCCTTCAACAGTTCAATATAGGGGAGGCTGGCTGCATCAAGAGCTTGCTTAAACTGTATGCCTCTCAAGAATAGGATCCGATTCCTGCAGTTCCTTACAAAGGTTATCAAATCCTGATAAGATTAAGGATAGCTTCGATGCGGTTATAGGCTTAAGCCTAGGGAGATAATCAGGGTCAGCTTCATCATCAACATCACTAACATTCTTCGCAACTTATGTGGGTGACCCAACTTGCTTATAAAAAAAGGCTAGTCTCATCACAATTAAAAACTTGCTCAATTTTATATTCTTTGTCTTTAATGAGCTTTTGAATGCAAGGCGTAAATGCATTTGCCCCTTCTTGATCAGCAGAACCAGCCTCCCCACTGAGTTTAACATTATGTAGGTTATACCAATGCTTGAAACGAGTCAACCATCCAGTACTAGCAGTGAAGGGTTTTGGATTTGGTTCGTCCTTCGTCACATGTTCATAGATTTGCAATGCTTGCTGCCAAAGAGCATAACCATCAACCACACTCTTTCTCTCATTTACCATTTCATCAATCCAAATACTCAACCACTTTTCCATTTTTTCTAAATACACATCCCACACCACAGAACTTACCTTAGCACTTTGAGGAGTAGCTTCCTTCACACACTTCCAAATTTCGCATTCCTTACTGCGAATCGACCTAACCATCGACTCATTCAAACTGAATTCCCGCCCTATGGCCACAGCGGACATTCCACTTTTAAGCCTATCTAACACTTATTTTTTCACTAAGGCTCAGTACCACCTTCTTTCTCTTAGGGGTACTTTCAATACCACTAACACTGCGCTTGGAACCCATAGTTAATAAAAAAATAAGGCAAAATACCATCAAAATCACGAAAGTAAACAAAGTTCAGCGCAGACAATGCATCGCTAATGAAGGCAACTCAGTGACTGACTCACTCTCGGCTCTCACTTGCACGTGGGAGAAGCAGCTGCATGAGGATGGACCCGCATTTAGTACACTTTTGCGCATCAGCCAGATGGCAGCCAATTTGAATCACGAATAGGCGGTCTTTCCCTCGCAGATGCTGATTTAATGGTTACTATTATTCTCTCGTGAATAGGTGGTCTCGCGAATACGGAGGAATGACTGTATATATTCAGATAAAAGAAGCTGTCTCACAGTTCAAAATGTGGCAAATTTGATGGCAATTAATTTGATTGGCCTTCCATTCAATTCCTGGGACCCCACTCCATCAGTTCAAATGTGGCTGAGAAATAACCACACAGCCAATGACAATAGGATTAAAAAAGGAAGAAATAAAGACTACAATGATAATCAAGTGGCAATTTGGAAATATTTAAAAGGAAATTAAATAAAGAATTTCAATAAAAAAAATTTTTTAGTTTTCATTTCTTACATGGAAGAGATAGGAGAAGGGGGGAAGGGGAGGAGAGAGCGAACCAGTTCTTAAAATTTTTGAATCCTACCACTGGTCTCACCTACTCCTTTTCTCTTAATTGTAGAGCTGTATTATTCAGGTTGTATGTACATAGCTATATACATATAGTCATATGAGAAAGTAGACAACCTGATCCTTCAGGTCTGCAAAACTATTGTAAGGTACTGTATATATAAGTAGTAGACAAGCAGCGACTAAGATCCTCTATAGAAAAAAATAAATAAATAATAATATCCTAGATTTAGTGCTGACAAATAATGCAACTACAATTGACTACATCGTTATAACACCAACTATACACTCCAACCACAATGTCATGTACTGTACATATTCACAAACTTCTCTCTCTACAAATGTAAGCAAGACCCATGCCAAATGGACTTGCCATACTCTGACCTAAACCTGCACAAGTCAGACTGGACCTCAATAAATAACTGTCTGGGAGAAATAAACTGGGAAGATGAATTAGAAAACCTAGAACCAGAAGAATGCTGGAGTAGAATACAATACCTGCTATCATCAGCATTATACAAGCACACACCAAAGAAAAACAATATTGCAAAAAAGCACCTGACAAAAGAACACAGATACAGAAGGACACTTATGAGAAAGATAAAGCTATCTAAACAACTGACAAAGCAATTAAGTGATATAAGATGTAGTAACATCCAGAAACAGATACTGATGTTAGAACTTAAAATAAAGGAGTCAATCATAAGAGAATATTGATAATGAAGACAAAGCTATTGGCACTATAAGGGAAAATAGCAAATTCTTCTTTAGCTATGCTAAACGCAAAGCAGTTATCAAAACGAGCATTGGCCCCATTGCTTGCTAAAGATGGACTAACTCTCACATCTAATTCACAGGAAATGGCAAACATTCTACAATCTCAATATGCTTTAAGCTGGAGTACCCTTGTAGTAGCTAAGAAAATAAAAACTATAGCATTTTTTGATAGAGAAGGCAATGACCAAGACACTAGAGATATACAACAGGCAATAACAGAACTACTGGGGAGTTCAGCCCCTGGTCCAGATGGAATTGGGGCCAAGATTCAAGATTAAGGAATGCAAACATACTTTACCTCTGCCTTTGAAAAGCCTGTGGAGATCCTCACTAGACACCAGTAGAATACTACCAATCATGAAACAAGCAAATATTACCCCAATCTACAAAGGAGGCAAAAGAAAGGAAGCCAAGAACTACAGACCCATATCCTTGACTTCCCATATTATCAAAATATTTGAGAGTCCTGAAAAGGCACATTGTCAGTTTTATAGAAAATGAACATCTCTTAGAAGACTTTCAACATGGTTTCAGACAAAAGAGATCCTGCCTTACTGAACTTATAGACCATTGCAATACAATCCTACAATATTTGGGAGAAAACCACAATGTTGATGTCATCTATCTAGACTTTGCAAAAGCTTTTCACAAGGTTGACCATGGTATATTATTCCATAAACTAAAAGAACTTGGTATTTGTGGAAAAATAGGAAAATGGATCCATGCCTTTCTCTCTGACAAAAAACAAATAACAATTGTAAATGGAACAAGATCTATAGAAAAAGAAGTGATTAGTGGAGTGCCACAAGGTACAGTACTGGGACCAATTCTATTCATTATAATGCTAAACAATATAAAATATAACCTAGGAAGCTCTCTCCTATCATTCGCGGATGATACCATCATACTAAGACCAGATGCAAATAATATGGCCTTCAATGAAGACAAATTTGAACTAATTAAGTATAGACCAAATAAATACCTGAGAGAACAATTCAACTACACTGGACCCATAGGAAAAGATATTGTACAAACTGATCATGTAAAGGATCTTGGGATTATATCATCTGAAAATGCAACATTCAACAGGCACATTGACAAAGTAACCTCACATGCAAACAACTAATAGGATATATAGGTACTGAGGACATTCAGAACTAGGGACAGTATGACCATACTTACCCTGTGGAAATCACTTGTTCTTCCACGCATTGACTACTGCTCTTAATTATGGTTTCCCCATAAACAGAATGAATTGCAAAAAATTGAGAGCCTACAAGGAACCTTTACTTCATATATTAAACAACCTGATAGGCAACAGTGAATAAAAATAAATTAAACTACTAGGATAGGCTCAGAGACCTTGACCTTTATTCCATAGAGAGGTGGTTTGAGAGATACATCCTAATCTATACCTGGAAAATTCTAGAAGGGCTTTTAGTTGCCCCCAATACTAAACCATTGTGCCCATCTTGACAAGAACTGGCAGAATGTATCAAAAACATCATTACCAAAACATCACCTCCCAGCAAATAGTCTGAGAAGGATTCAAACCCTTCAATATAATATTATCTCTAGGCAGGGTTCTCGCCTGTTTAACTCCTTGCCTCAGTACCTTAGAGATATAAGTGCAGTCCCAGTAGATACTTTTAAAAAATACTTGGACATGTTTTTAGCCAATATACCTGACCAACCCACAGTGCCAAGGTATTCCTCTGCCAGACCAGACCTGACAAATTCAATAGGGGACCAAATCGTATGGCAGAAGCAAGAGAAAAGAAGGGTGGTGACCCCATCGTGGCCCTGCCTCAGGAGGCACTGAGTGGACTTTGTGGGAGCAGCACACCCTTGAGGCAGAAGCACTTCAAGGTAAATTCAAGGTAAAATCCATGTAAAACATCTTGAGATGAGATAATCATATGTTGTTTAAAATTAGTACGGTAGTGGTATTGAAGAATGATCCACAGGTTCCAAGAATTTAAAGTTAATATACAGCTACCAGATGTGTGACAATCTGCAATTTGCAGAGATCAATTGTATCTTAATTTTGCATGTAACTGTATTTGTGGTTTGTTTATATTAACAGTGGAGCCACCCAGATGGGTCGAAGGACCCCTTGTGTGCCCACTATAAAAATACCAAAATATTTACCATGTCCAACTTCACATACTAGCCTACCTCTGTGCCCCTACCCAAGACCCTTGGGTGTACCATTATGTAGTTAATGGGTATTTTTTTAACAAAAGTACATTACAGACTTTTGAAGAATTCTAGAATTTTAGGTTAGGTTATATATTAAAACTATGTTTTTCCGATTATTTTTGATGTTTGAACGAAATTAACCTTCGTTCAAACCTCGTCAAAAACCACCATAAAAACATAGGCTAGTTTTGATTTACAAAGCCTGTAACGTACACTTGTAAAAATTTACCAGTTATTGAAACTATTTATTAGAAATTAAATTTTTAGTGGACATTGTAGGCTAGGCTAGGTGATTCTCTCTTGGTCCCAAGTTTAGGTCACTGGCGACGAGATTTTGCTTAGCTGTCACAGCCTGACAACTTGAGAATTTGTTTATTAGAAATTAGCACAGTATACTCGGCCTACATTAAAAAAGTAATTGGGGTAAGGTTACAAAAAAAAAAAATTTAAAAATTGAAATTTTAGGAATGTAGGCTAACCAGAAAAGAAAAGAAAATTAGGGCCCAACCTAACTGGAGCCACACTGTGCTGGAACCAAATATTCATAAGTCGTACTTCAATGTATAATATTTCCAATAAAAAAAAGGTAGCAGTTAGAGCGGTAGCGCCCTCTGTTCTTCGGCATATAAAGGTATATATTGTAATAATGTAGTATGTATTTGTAGTAGTAAATAGTTGTAGGTTAATTAGTTGACTTGAGATTGACGTTTTGCAAGATTTTATTATTATAAAATATAGCTCATGACTTGGATAACCTCGATAGGCTCCAGTGGCTTCATGTTTTCCAAATGAAATGTAATGTAACGCAGAGATGGGGACTCGAGTCCCTATTTTTGGGGACTTGAAATTTGACTTGGACTCGGGTGTAACTTGACTTGACTTGACTCGACTCGACTTGACTCGAGACTTGCCTCTCTAGACTTTCGGCTTGACTTGAGACTTGTAATATTCTGACTTGCAACTTGGCTGAAATAACTCGAGTATTTTTCCCTCATGTCAACTTTGGAGTAAATGTGCAAGTAACTATAGTCTGTTCATTATTATCAAAATGTAAAATAAGCCCCGCCCATTATTCTAGTGTTGGCTTATGATTGGTTGGACCGAGATACCTAAGATTTTCAGTGTTGGGCGCATTACTTTTTTAAAGTAACGGCGTTACCGTTACTTGCAATAGAAAGTAATGTCATTACTGCTACAGTTACTTCTATGGAAAAGTAATGTGTTACAGTTACCGTTACTTTTATAATAAACTCGAAAATAAAGTATTTCTCAATATAAGAATATGATATATCTACATCCAGGGCCGCCGAGAGTGCGGGGAAGCCGGGTTAAATCCCCGGGACCCGGAAAGAGGAGGGGTAAAATCTAAAAATATTAATAAAGCAATTGATTAAATAATAGAGAGGAAATATAATTAATGAACATACATTTTATGGAGATTAGCATAGTCAAACTGAAACAGATAAAATATTATCTGCGGTCCACCAATGCCCAAGACCGACTGACAGATCTGGGAACCATTGTAATTGAAAGCCAGTTAGCCTGTACTTTAAATTTCATCAGAATCATTTACCACTTTACTAGAGAGAAGGCAAAGAAAGTATACTTCTAATTATGAAAATCTTGCAGTAAACAATTATCTTGCCCTGATTTTAGACTTATACTTAAATAATTAATAAGCAATACAATTTAAAAATTTTACCATTTGAAATAATATTAATAGCGATCAATAGATCTTAAGTAAAACACTAAAAATGTAAAATAAAATTGCTCTTTGCACTCCATCCAGAAGAGAACCACCGATATGGCTAGCAACGAATACAGCAGTTAAGGCAGTGAAAATATCTCGGCAGGCCCATGTATTTGCCTCCCGTTTCCGACGTGACCTATCTGCTTCAGAATTAGAAGAATACCTGCCTGAAATAACGAAAATTGGAACTACTTGCTCCAAATTAACCACTAAACGGCCAGATACCTACAGCTCTTTCTGCATTAAGGCAGAATGTGAGGACCCCTCTGTATTTATGGGCCAGAAGTCTGGCCTGAAGGAAATACTATAGTTGGTATAACATGAACTTCAAGGGTGCTCTTAGATTTATAAGGAAAAACGAAGAGAATCTTCGAAGAGAATCTCTAGCTAGAAAATTAGGTAATAGCAATACTTCCAGTAGGGAATTCTGGAAGGAGGTTAATAAAATTAACAATAGTAATCTTACCTTGCCAAATGAAATAGAGGGTGTACATCAGTACATGGTGCAAAAAACATTGAGAACTGTGGAAAAATCATTATGAAACCTTATTTAATTGTCTCGGGGAGGGGGGCTAAACTAAATATATGCCTAAATGTAGAACGCTCTGATGAGCTACTAATCAATGACTCAGAAATCTGGCAGGCTATTCATAAGTTAGGTGATAACAAAAGTTGTGGCCTAGATGGCATACAAGCAGAATATTTAAAATGTTGTAGCCCTCGTATAATACCTATGCTTGCAATGTGTTTCACAAGCTGTATGATAGATAGGTACTTGCCACAGTCCATTTTGTCAGTTGTATCGTTGCCAGTTGTTAAAAATAAGGGTAATTACAGGCCAATAGCACTTGCCAGTATACTTTCTAAGGTGTTAGAATATGTAATTTATAATAGGATAAGTACTTACTTGCAGACTTATGACAATCAGTTTGGCTTTAGAGTGAAACATGGTACTGACTTGTGTATTTGTATGCTAAAGGAAGCCGTCCTAAAGTACAAGATGTCAAGTAGCAATGTATATTCCTGTTTTGTGGATGCATCAAAAGCATTTGATAGAGTTAACCATCACAAACTTTTCAAGAAACTCTTGTATCGAGGGATACCTAAATATATACTTAGGATACTTGCATTCTGGTATACAGAACAGACCATGTTTGTAAGATGAAAAAGGCACTGTATTACCAGGTTTTAAGGTAACTAATGGTGTTAGGCAAGGGAGTATATTATCACCCTATCTTTTCTGTATATCAGGACCAGATTAACCATATGGCAAAAGCGGCATATGCCGCCAGTCTCTTGCTTTCAGGGGCCCTGCGCTGCGAATGGATATCGCAGCACACCCCACGCGTACAAGCACACTGTATACGTCACGCCCATGTTCGTAACCGGGGCAAGGAGCCCCGGTTACGAATGTGCCGCGGGCCTCGCGCAACCTTAATCCACCCCTGCTGTATATAAATGAATGACCTTACCACAGAACTAAAAACTGCACTTACTGGCTGTGTCATTGGAAAGGAAAAAATTAATCATTTAATGTATGCTTATGACCTTGTTCTTCTGTCACCCTCTCCCCATGGGCTGAGAGTACTATTAGAGATATGTGACCAATATAATATAGAAAATGACATCACCTATAATGGGATAAAAAGTTGTATTTTCGTTTTTAAGTGTAATCTACTGAAACATGTATCATGTGGGTCTTTTGAAATGAATGGTCAGACAATACCTGTCAAAGACACATGTAAATACTTAGGTCATGTAATTACTCACGAGCTGCGAGATGAACTCGATATTAAGAGGCAACGTAAAAAGCTGTATGTACAGGGTAACATGCTAGTAAGGAAATTTGCAGTAGCGGATTATAATGGGGGCAGAGGGGGCATTTGCCCCCGGCCCCAAGATGCTGACCGACCCCAAGAAACTATGTAAACGCTATAATCTACCGTTGAAATAATTGGTCGACCGTGAGAAGAAAAAAAATTCTAGATTCCGCTTCTACAAAACCTAGTTTAGTATCCCATTTATGTGAACAAAGTATACATTTTCTGTAATCACATCTTTGTTTTTGTTTCTTTTTCTGTTGATCGATCCCAGTCAGCTGATCACATCACTCATGTATGATGTATCAGGTATCAGGCCCCCGGCCCTAACAATGCTTAATCCGGCCCTGGAAATTTGGTATGTGTTCAGAATTAGTTAAAACTTATCTTTTTAGAACTTACTGTACTACAGTGTGTACATCCTATCTGTGGTGGAACTATACAAAACTGCTATGAATAAACTCTCTGTTGCTTATGATAATATTTTTCGTATGCTATGTAGGGAACCAAAATGGTGCAGTACCAGTTTTATGTTTACTACGCGTAACCTACCTACCAGCCAAATGTTAATCCGGAAGAACATATATAATTTCATTACTACGGTCCAAAACAGCTCTAATGTGTTATTGTGCAATGTCCTGTCTTCAGATACTGTGTACCTCTCACCTATATGGCAGTCTTGGTTCAGACAACTGCTGGTTTACAATACTTTATTTTTGTAATGTAGTAAAGATTATATATGCATATTAAGTTGTGTTATAATAAGATTGTATTTGTATATTGGGTTAAATGGCTATGCTGGCCTTATTTTTGTACTTGTATGTTAGGTTTAAGTGGCTATGTTGGCCTTATTTTTGTATTAAGTTCAGTGTATAATACGTAATATTGTACTTGTATGTTAGGTTAAGTGGCTATGGATTGCGAATGATCCGCAACCAGGGGTATGTTAAGACCAATTCACTTAGGGCACGTGCCCCTTGTATAGTTTTTTATGAGAAGCGCATCGAAATTTTTTAAACCAAAGAAAGATAATTTGGTTAAAAAAGGCTTGTTTGTTTTCGTACGAGGATATCTGTTATTACTAAATAAAATGTTTTACAATATTTAAGATACTTTCCATTGTGTCATTCTTTCGAGGTCAGATATTTTGAAATATAAATTCATATACCAAAATATTTCACATGATCGTTACTGGATGTAAACCCAGCGTGCTATCCACTCCGCGACCAGCTCCTCCAAAACTTGGAAAACGAGGTGTGTTCAAAAAGTTCCCGGATGGTTATGCTGCGCGCGCATCACATGACGCACATGCACGTCATGTGATGCATGTTGTAGTGTGACTGAGTCTGTGTCTAAAGGTGGTTACCGCTTGTTTATATCATATTTTGTTCTCAATATTTACTGTTTTGTGAAGTCATTGTGTGTCTTGTCGCATTTTGTGCATTTGAATAATGGCTGCTGTCGCGCACTTCCATTGCGATGACTGCTGTTTTGTTTTAACGTCATACCCGTACACCCAGTCTCATCACCCGTAACGACGTTTCTGAGAAAATTTTCATCAAGATTGGAAGGTTGAAGTAGGTCTTAAGACACAACAACACGTTGCTCTTTTGCTCGGCAGTCAAGAATCGTGGCACAAATTTGGCTGACACACAACGCATCCCCAAATTCTCTCTGAGTATCGTGTGGCATGATCCATTGAAATGTCCATTTTGTCTGCGACTTCTCTGACTGTCAGTCTACGGTTCCCTCGAATCATTTCACGAACACGAGCAACAGTGTCATGAGTTCTTGACGTGGAAGGTCGTCCCACCCTTGCATCGTCCTCGTCAACGTTCGGCCTTCAGAAGCAGTCTTGCCCAGCTTAACGCAAAATTTTATGTACACACGTTGTTCTTCAACAGTACCCATTATTCAAATGCACAAAATGCGACAAAACATACAAAATGACTTCACAAAACAGTAAATATCGAGAGAACAAAATACGATATCAACAAGTGGTAACCATCTTTGGAGACAGAATGAGTCACACTACAACATGCATCACATGACGCGCGTGCAGCATAACCAGTTGTGAACTTTTTGAACACACATCGTGTATATATATATATATATATATATATATATATATATATATACTGTCATGTATTTCATTTGAGGTTGAGGAAGTGAAGGGCCCCGCAACTAACCCGGGGCCCGGGGTCCCGCGCTAGCTTAACACGCCTCTGTCCTCAACAAAGATGTTTTGTTTGTTGTATAATTAATAATTTAAAGTATGGTTTCTACAAAATCATATCCGAACTCAGCTTCCCATAATTCATCAGCATTTTTATTAAACTCTTTTATTTTCATAATTTCTCTGATTTTTTTCATTAAGCTTCAGTTATTTTCTCCTACGTATACAAATGACCTTTTTTAGTTAATGATGTCTCGTGTAATAACAATATACATAAAATTGTCAGCTAATTAATCAAACAGTATGCCAGTATGCTAGGTTAAGTGCCTATGTTGGTCTTATTTTTGTATTAAGTTCAGTGTATAATAGGTAAGATTGTACTTGTATGTTAGGTTAAGTGGCTATGAATTGTGAATGATCCGCAATAAAGATATTTTATTTGTTTGTTATTTCAAAAATGAAAATTATTGAACAGAATATACTAAAATAAATCGTGGATAAAAAATTACAAAATGCCTAAAGGATTAATGGATTATTCACATACAGTATATAGGAAAAAATAGAAATCTTAAAAGAAAGTAACGAGTAACGAATAATGACAAAATGGAGTGAAAAGTAATGGGGTTACCAATTTCGTTACAATATAAATAAAATAACAGTGTTACTGTTACAAAATAAGTAACGGCGTTACGTAACGCCGTTACTACCAACATTGACGATTTCCAAGTCTGGAGTCCATATAGTTACCGATATCGTTATCGTCACGTCACCAGTGGAACCAATTCCCACACCGGATGGGCGTACCTTATTTTATGGCCTTGGAGCAGTCGTCCGTGTGCTTCCGGAAGGAGTACAATATAACTTTAATATAATTTCCATATAATCATAGATAAATGCACACTTTTGATGTTTGCATCACCTATGTGAAAAAACTATATAGGGCTATGGGTTGAATGCCTGATACCCTCATCCGTTGGAAATTTCCAGCAGACTTCAGTGGAGAGTTAACAACAAAAGCCCTATGTTTTTCCGTTAGAGAGTTATGTATAGGGTGTCCCAAAAGTCCCTATCTATTTTGTTGAAATAGGCTGAATTTCAAATAAATGTTACACTGACCTGAATAGATGTATCTCTATACAAATTACAAGTATCACACCATTAAAATCTTTAATTAGTAGTTTCCACATGTGCTCCATCTGTATCTCTGCAAATCTCAAAGCGGTCAGCTGCATTGCGGAACACATTTCCAAGCATTTCAGGGGTTATTTTCTCAACTGCTTGCCTAATGCGATCTCGCAGATCTGGTAAATCTCGAATATTTCTGCGATAGACCTCTGATTTAATAAAACCCCAAGCAAAGAAATCTAATGGGGTCAACTCCGGAGATCGCGCTGCCCAAGGCCTATTTCCCCCACGTCCAATCCAACGATTTGGAAAACGCTCGTTTAGGTAAGTCTGAGCAATTCTGGCATAATGACATGGTGCCCCATCCTGCTGAAAGACTACATTGTCGAGAATACCATCTTCAAGAAGTTGAGGTTCTAGAAAATTTTGAAGCATATCAAAGTAAACAGGCCCTGTCACTGTAGCCTCTGCAAAGAAAAAGGGCCCGTAAATCTTAGACTTCGTTATTCCAAGCCACACGTTGACTTTAGGTGAGTTTCTTTCCCATTCAGTGAACTCAGTTGGCTTTTCATTAGCCCAGATGCGACAATTATGTCGATTGATTTTACCACAGGTGTGAAAAGTCGCCTCATCGCTAAACAAAATGTGGTCCATTAAATTATTATTTTGGATTTGTTCGACCAGTTCCGCACACACTGCTGCTCTTTTTGGAAAATCTTCCTCGTGTAAGCTGTTTAACAGCTGAATGTGATAACACTTCTTCTTCAGCGTCGAACGCAAGATTATGTGAACAGTTGTTTTGGGTATAGTCAATCTGTGGGATGCTTGGCGAACTGACATTCTTTGATCGTCTTCGAACATTATGCGAACAGATTCAATGTTTTGTTGCACTGTTCTTGGGCGTCCACTTCTTCTTTCATCATGCACAGATCCAGTCCTTTTGAATTTGTTCACCAATTCACGAATTGCTTTATCTGTCGGTCCAGGCTTATGAAACCTTCTTGAGAATCGGTCTCTAATTTCACACATTTCATTCCTCTGATGTGACATGTTACTTTAATAGGCCTGTTCAAAAATCAACTTTTTCTTATTTTCATAGGTTTCTGTACATTTTCCCATGCTTTTTGACCTGAAAAAGCCGAAAATCACAACTATTTTGACCTAGGATGTTGGGAAGCATTGCCGCCTGGAGCTTTAAATTTTCTGCCTTGAAATCGGCCAAAGCGCCAATTCCGGGGTCCCTTGAATTATGTTTTGCACTTTAACTTTTGATCTAAACAAGATAGAGCAACAAATTAGGTATCAAATGAAAGAGCATAAAATTAATAAATAATAATAATAATAATAATAATAATAATAATAAATAATAATAATTAATAATAATAATAATAATAATAATAATAAATAATAATTAATAATAATAATAATAATATAATTATCTATCATTTTTCAGGAAACAACAGAAACTCAATCAGAATCTAGAAAACCATCTACAAGTTACAACTTCACAATGGCATTAAGCAAGGAGCTGAGGGAGCTCCGTGGGCGCACAGTTGATATCTCAGAACCTCCACGTACTGTCCACAGGCAGGTGTCAACTGGGCCATCTACCAGATCTCTCACTGAAACTTTCCTGGTTGGATACCGTTCAGCTTTTATCAGTGGTTCCCAGCTTCCCACCAACAGACAGGCGTTCCAGTATTTCCTTAATCTTCAGAATTTACCGGAAAATGCAGGGAGGCCCATGGTTCAAGACCTTGCATATGAAACAGTTGAATCTATCATCCCATTCTGGCAGATGGCTAGGATCAAGACAATGACCAAGTACAACGCAATGAAGCTCTTCATGAAACTACATGAGAAACATCGTGCTCTGGTGAAAAGCAAAGGAAGAGCAAGTAACTCTGGAGGAAAAAGAGGAGCATTTGTGCTGGAATTAGACAGCCTGTTCGATATAGGAGCTCCAGATGCAATCCAGGAAATACAGAACAACAGACTGTTATCCAGAGAGAAGAAAGATGAGGATATCAGGTTCTACGAAGACCAAAAGACTGAGAGGAAAGGTCATATGTCTGGTCATGACAAGATTTTTGAGACAAGATCCCTGCAGCAAGCAGCGAGGAATGAAAGACTGCAGCATAGACAGAGCTGGGCAGTATTTAAATACATTTGTATTTAAATACGTATTTAAATACATTTGTGTATTTAGAACTGTATTTATAAATACATTGTTTTTCATGTATTTAAATATAGTATTTAAATACTTTAATGAGTATTTAAATACAATGTATTTAAATACTCAAAATATAAAAATGTAAATACTTTTACTGGTTTAATACACGTTCTGTACTAGCACAGTATGACGCGTCGACAGTGTAGTACAGCATGGTTCATGTTTCAACGTGTCAGTTCAATCAGTTGTGTGCCACTCTTAGTCGAAAGCGGTTGATTTCTTTATCGTGTGCGTGTCATGGCTTCAACAAGCAAATCCGGTGAATCAAACAGTGATATATCTGCAGATAACAATTTAGTGCACCCTCTGTTTGATGGAAAATACTTTAAAATTAAATCTAAAGACGGTAATAAGGTAAAGTGCACTAAAGTAGAAATTTATCAAAACATGAATTAGTGAATGCATGTTAAAATTTGTATGTATTTAAAATGTATTTACAAATGTATTTAAATACAATTGATGTATTTTGTATTTAGTATCTAAATACATTCGTAAAATGTATTTAGTATTTAGTATTTAAATACATTTCTCCCATGTATTTAGTATTTAGTATTTAAATACATTCAATGTATTTATTGCCCAGCTCTGAGCATAGACAAGAACAAGGTAAAACTAATTACTTTGAACGTCACAAAAAGTTTTAAGTTTTACTCCATTGCGATATTTAGCATGTACTTAACAATTACTGTCTTAACATGTTGTACTATTTTACAGCTGCAGCAGAACAAGAGGCAGTTGTTCATGTGGATGACATTACCTGGGTGACTCAACTGACAACGACGCTAACACAGAGGACATGGATTACCATCAGCCTCGTCCTGGATGTTCTCACCATCAAGACACTGTGACTAGTGTGACTTTGACGTTTCCAAGGAAGGTCATGGAATGTGATGTCATCTGCAATACAGCTGATCGTCTTGGTTTATCAGACAATCAAGTTACTGCCATGGTTTCTGCCACCTTGAAAGCTGGAGGGGCTGATCTGGATAACTTCGTCATCTCAACCTCAACAACACGTCGCAACAGAATGCTGTCCAGGTATAATATCAGCCAGAGTCACATGTCCAAGTTTTGTGAAAACCCCCACAGTACGCTGCCTTACACTGGGATGGAAAGTTGCTCAAAGATGTCTTGGGCAGTGAACCTGGAAGTACCTCAGAGACTTTAGCTGTGCTAGTGTCTGGTCCACCTTCATACACTGAAGGAAAGTTATTGGGAGTACCTGTCATCGACAATTCTTCTGGCACAGCTCAGGCTGAGGCTTCAATGGATTTACTGGAGACATGGGAACTTACGGATAATGTTACTGCCCTTGTTTTTGACACTACATCCAGTAACAGTGGAGTTCACAGAGGAGCTGCCAAACTGCTAGAGAAAATGCTGAACAAAGAGGTGTTTTATCTGGCCTGTCGACATCACATCCTGGAAATCCTAGTAGGAGCAGTTTGGGAGAAGCTGTTTGGGAAGGTGAAGGGGCCAGATAATCCCTGGTTTGAGCATCTGAAAGATGTTTGGACGGACTTGTCCAAGGAAAACCCAAAGATGCTGGCTATCAACAGCAAATGGCTGAAGGAAAAGAAGAAGAACAGTGAAGAAATACTCCAAGACATTCTAACAGCAGAAAGGCTTCCAAGAGCTGACTACATCGAAATGGCTGAACTGACAGTCATTGTTCTTGGAGGAACGCCTCCTCGAGGTATTCACTGGAGTCGACCAGGCGCCATTCATCAGGCCAGATGGATGGCCAGAAACCTGTACTCCATGAAAATGCTGATGTTTGAAGATCAACTTGAGTACGACGAAGACACTGTATCAAAGCTGGAAAGACTCAACACCTTCCTTGCGCTGTTCTACACTCCTGTATGGATGATGTCAATGTCTGCTGCAGATGCTTCCGTGAATGATCTAAGTCTAATCCAGGACATGTTGAAGTACAAGAAAACTGACCCAGAGCTTGCTGATGCAGTACTTAATAAGATGGAAAACCACAAATGGTACCTGACGCAGGAAGTCGTGCCATTTGCCCTGTTCAGCAGTAGATTGAGTGACACATTGAAGCACGACATTGCTGCCCAGTTACATGCCACTGAGAAGCCAGACAGCTTCAGAACAGGAAAGCCTCTATTCCAGAGAGTCACAGCTAAGACCACCCTGGTTGATCTCATTGGCCCAGAATCACATTTCCTGCTGGACACACTGAACATTGGATCCGAGTGGCTTCTGGAACCTGTCACGTCTTGGCCACAGAATGAGGACTACAGAAAAGCGTTGGACTATGTTAAGAATCTGAAAGCGGTGAATGACATTGCTGAACGTGGTGTCAAGATGATGAGCGACTTTGCAAATGTCATAACAACAGATGCCAAGCAAAGGGACTATCTCCTTCAAGCTGTGGAGTTCAACAGACGCCGCTTTGACAGCTTCAAGAAACAAACTCTCAACAACTGACTGTGTAAATGTCATTATGAAATTAATCATCATGTAATGCTTTCACTTCTTGATCGATTAGACTTGTGACAAAATGTTAATCTCAAATTTGTGTCATGAATAAGGCGCCTTGTCTGCCTTGAGTGTGAGAAAACGAATTTTGTGATATTTCTGAAATCTTTGTATGTACCAATGTGCCATTTCTTGTTCCAAGTCTATCATAATTGTATAAGTTAGAAAGAGGATTAAAAACACTTTAATTTGGTGCCTATTTTGTTGCTCTATCTTGTTTAGATAAAAAGTTATAGTGCAAAACATGATTCAAGGGACCCCGGAACTGGTGCTTTTGGCCGATTTCAAGGCAGAAAACTTAAAGCTCCATGCGGCAATGCTTCCCAACAACCTAGGTCAAAATGGTTGTGATTTTCGGCCTTTTCAGGTCAAAAAGCATGGGAAAAAGTACAGAAACCTATGAAAATAAGAAAAAGTTGATTTTTGAACAGGGCTAATATTACTATCATAACGCATTCATGCACATCCATCACCAATGATATGGATCTGAAAAAATGAATTAAAAATTTAAAAATAATTAAAATAGAAATCCAATGCATGTATTTGTCTAGAAAGGTGCATGCAATCATGTCATTAAAACATTCATTTGAAATTCAGCCTATTTCAACAAAATAGATAGGGACTTTTGGGACACCCTGTATATGTAGGCCTTCAAAGGAGCTCTTTGTTTATTTGCCTTCGGTATTTGCGCGCTGCTTAATGGTAAAGAAAGAAATTGCCTTACCTTTATGGAAAACTGATGAGTGGGTAGTTGGGAGGTAACGAAAATGGTTCACTGAGTAGGTAGGTAGTTAATCTAACAATCATTAAATTCCTTTTATGTCAATAACTGGGTGGAAGAAACCAATTGGTTGCTCACCAGAGTTATTCTCCACACTAGTATTTATATACTGTGTGGGAGGAGCGTGCTCGGTAATGGAGATACATTACCGCTAAACCAACCGAGGAAAAAACCAAGACAACGCTGGTACAAGAAGCCCCGCGAAGAGGAGAACAAAGGGAGAACGAAAACGAAGAACGGGGCGAGAGGACGTACCAGCAAAGTACGCTCTCGAATGAGACAACCGGAGAAGGGAGAGACTGCAATAACAAAAAGTAAGTGACTAATTGAGTTTTAACACCAAACAGTTAAGAACATTAAATTAAGCTGGGTCAAACAAGTTAGGCCTACATTGTGACCTAAGACCCAGCATCAACTCATAGCTTAACAAAGGTGAAGGTAGATTGCCCTAACCTAATCTTGTGAGGAATCCTACTGTGGACCTCAATTTATCTGCCCGCTCTGGACCATTTCCGGAATCTCTAGGCTGACCCCTCTAGGCTAGACTTGATCTACTCTATAGTTAGACTGGAGAAATAAGGGGTGGGTTAATTGTGGACCAATTCATACAGAGCATTTTTCGCAACCTTATTATTTTGTCGGGCCTCGTTTCTGTTTCGATGTAGGGCCGTGGTACGATGGAGCTACACAATGAGTTGACTCGATGTAACTAATATAGGCAGTCACTATTTAAACGCCTGAAGGAACAGACCTATCCTTCTTATAGTTATTAAGTTTTATATCAAGAGGATTTCACTCAGAACTTATACGAAGACAAAGCACATCTTCCTTGCTTAAAGCATTGCTGTAACATAAGCAGCTCCGAGTGAGCCGCTATAATATAATCTTTGTATTTTTATATCTGCTGATTTCGCAAAGGTCGTTGACTCTTTTCTCGATGTAATTTTCATGAGTTGGCAGTGGAAAAGTTTGAACACGAGATCATAAATTTTATTTTCTTGTCGTTATGCAGGCCCGATGCCTACATATGGGTTCTATGTACGTATGGCAACTATTTCATTCCTAGTAGGCTATGTCGCCAATCCCAAGGCAATTTTGTAGATATTTAATTCAATTAATTAATAATTTATATTTAATTAAGAAGTAAAGGTACCACATACGATACCATGTTGTTAGCATGTATAGTTTTTCCATAACCTAAATTATATGTAACTTTCGTATATATGTAATGAATATGACTTTCAGTATGTTTTTCCTCTTAATAAAAATATTAATTGGTAATGAATATTGAAATACTATGTGTTTCTGTTGACTTCTATAAGGTAAACTGAGGAGTACTCAGATAGGAAAGGAAGGAATAATATTATGTTTATCATGAAGAGATAAGTAAGGTCCCCTTGAGTAAGGAACAGTTGGAAGGAGATAAATAACAGTGCTTATTAAAATCAACTAAGAAATTGGTACGGGGAAGTCACATCTTTAGAAGATATTGGTAAAGGTAAGTTCTTAACAGTAAATAGGTATGGGCAGGTCATGTCTTTCATGACAAGGATAGAGAGCATAGTGTAATGGTAGGAGCCTAGTGGAGGTGTAAGAGGGCGAGGCAGACTCACAAGATGCAGGGATAAACTTAATTTACTTGAACAGCGAGGCATTTAGTTTCAGAGCTTTTGAACGTACTAAATCACTATGTGATAAAACTATTATTTATTCATGTTGACTCGAAACTTGAATTGTGACTTGCTCTCAGTGACTCGTGACTTACTTGAGACTCAACAAAATGACTTGTAGACAAGTCTTATGTAATGCATGTATTATTGATTGATTGGTTTAGTGTGTGTCAACATTTGCGGTCATTAACACAGTTACACTAAAAAGGATGGATGAACTACATTCAGGAGCAGTTGTAAAGCGAGTTATGTGGTACGTACCATCAGAGCTGGGCAATAAATACATTGAATGTATTTAAATACTAAATACTAAATACATGGGAGAAATGTATTTAAATACTAAATACTAAATACATTTTACGAATGTATTTAGATACTAAATACAAAATACATCAATTGTATTTAAATACATTTGTAAATACATTTTAAATACATACAAATTTTAACATATGCATTCACTAATTCATGTTTTGATAAATTTCTACTTTAGTGCACTTTACCTTATTACCGTCTTTAGATTTAATTTTAAAGTATTTTCCATCAAACAGAGGGTGCACTAAATTGTTATCTGCAGATATATCACTGTTTGATTCACCGGATTTGCTTGTTGAAGCCATGACACGCACACGATAAAGAAATCAACCGCTTTCGACTAAGAGTGGCACACAACTGATTGAACTGACACGTTGAAACATGAACCATGCTGTACTACACTGTCGACGCGTCGTACTGTGCTAGTACAGAACGTGTATTAAACCAGTAAAAGTATTTACATTTTTATATTTTGAGTATTTAAATACATTGTATTTAAATACTCATTAAAGTATTTAAATACTATATTTAAATACATGAAAAACAATGTATTTATAAATACAGTTCTAAATACACAAATGTATTTAAATACGTATTTAAATACAAATGTATTTAAATACTGCCCAGCTCTGCGTACCATGGTTGTTAATAGCTACAAAATCAAAAATAACTATAAAAGCTCCCGACACCATTGCCAATTCCATGGCAATGAAGAAAATGGAGACCTGTTAGTACAAACTAATGATGATTAAAACGCCAAGGAATTAAATTGATGAAAACACTTATGATTGCTTTAAAAAGTGCAGAACTGAAAGAGAGGGGAATGAGGGGCAAAGAAAAGTATCCAAACTAAAAGGTAAAGACAGTGACTGAAACAGAGAGCACCGGTAACCTTATGTTAACAAAGAAGGTGCACTCTAAAACTAAATGGGAGATAGGCAGCGGAACAGCGTATCTGAGACACGAGACAGGAACAAACAGGAGCAGCATAAAAGTGGTGTTGGTGGGTAAAGACGCTGATGCCCAAACGCAACCTGGTAAAGACAACATGTTCCCGACGAGAGACTACAACAGGAGGGAAAGCGGAGGTATTTGGTCTGCAAAATATTTTTACGATAAATTAACTTTGAAGGCCTAGCCTACCTAGGCCCAGGTTTGACAAGCTCTATAACAGTAAGGAATTGGTGTCGAAATATGTAATGAGCATCAGTTGACAGGAAATGGCGAAAACTACAAATTTTTGAAACGCCAAAACCACTAATATATATTTTACTAATATACAATATATTCAACTAATACCCTATATATTTGTAAACCAAAATCACTCGTTAGTTAGGAAACTAATTATGAAGCTTTGAAAACGCATAAAAATAGCTATTTCGTTCACTTGCTTTGTTGGTACACAGCTGAATATTGACGAAGATTTAGTCCGGAGACGTATACTAACGCAACATACCTCTTAGGAATAATTTAAAGAACTTTAACTTAAATGACACTTATCAAATCACGTGTCTTGTTCGCAGGGCCGTTTCCTGGCATAAGCAGACTAAGCGGCCGCTTAGGGCCCCGCTGCTACTAGGGGGCCCCTAGACAGGCTCCCAGGTCATAGCTCAGTGGCCAAGAATAGGAATATAGCTGAAGTTATTATTAATGTTATTGTTATTATTATTATTATCCTTATTATTGTTATTATTATTATTATCCTTATTATTGTTATTATTATTATTATCCTTATTATTGTTATTATTATTATTATCCTTATTATTGTTATTATTATTATTATCCTTATTATTGTTATTATTATTATTATCCTTATTATTGTTATTATTATTATTATCCTTATTATTGTTATTATTATTATTATCCTTATTATTGTTATTATTATTATTATTATTATTGTCGTATTAATTAAAGTTTTTGTATGAGACAAATGTGATTGTTAGAAAATCTAGAAGAGGAAGAACCATTGTTGTCCCAAGGCGATACGATGACTAAGCTGATTGATGCAGCATTGCTTGTATATTATTAAGTTAAGGTGTGTATATATATCCATCTCATAATTGTAAGGTTAGTGAAAAATTAAATTAATTTAGAGCTAGCATTTTTGAGCTCTTGTGGCATCATTGTTTGGTCACACTGTTGGCATCATTTTGAGACGCTGCGCGTCTTTTCTACTCGTTTGTGGAAGGTCGTACGTAAAGGTGTGGTTTGATAGTGTTAGAAAATCAAGAAGAGGAAGAACCATTGTTGTCCCAAGGCGATACGATGACTAAGCTGATTGATGCAGCATTGCTTGTATTATATTAAGTTAAGGTGTGTATATATATCCATCTCATAATTGTAAGGTTAGTGAAAAATTAAATTAATTTAGAGCTAGCATTTTGAGCTCTTGTGGCATCATTGTTTGGTCACACTGTTGGCATCATTTTGAGACGCTGCGCGTCTTTCTACTCGTTTGTGGAAGGTCGTACGTAAAGGTGTGGTTTGATAGAGAGCTCTCTTGCAATTCAGTTTGGTTGTTTAGATACATGATTGTTGCATCGTGCAATAGTCCAGGTTGCGTTGTTGTTGCAAGGTTCATAAAGAAGACCACAAATAGTACCCTTTTGTTTACCTTTTAAGTTCATGTAATTTAAGGTCTAAGGTAGGCCCGCATCGAGTCAGCAACCCTGAGGTTACCCTGAGGTAGGACCTAATAGGATCTCAAATCCGTAAGTTTTAATTTAGCTTAACTTGGGCTTTAGGTAGAACTTGCCCTTTAGAATTTGGCCGTTCACGGCTCAGCTGGGATTTCGAACCCGACAAATAAATAAAATAACATGGTCCTTCAGAACCGGATTTCTACCCCAAGACTGAGTCAGTGACCATTTTTCGGCAAAGTTCTGATTGTGCAAATTGTATCCCAAGTTAGGCCTAGACGGGTTGAGTATTATTGAGTTAAGGTCCCAAGGTAAAGTTTGGTCGCCCAATTGCGAAACTTGGTCAGTCGTCTGTCGTTTTTTGGCCTACTTTTTTTCCGGTTTGGTTAATTTTGGGTTATTATTGAATTAAGGTCCCAGGGTAAAGTTTGGTCGCCCAATTGCGAAACTTGGCTAGTCGTCTGTCGTTTTTTGGCCTACATTTTTTCCGGTTTGGTTAATTTTGGGTCATTATTGAATTAAGGTCCTGGGGTGGAAAATTTGGTATTCCATACTGGTGTTTGGTTAGTACCCCACCCAGCAATTCAGTTTATTTGAAAGTAAAATTTGCATTTGATCAGTTTGGTTAAGTATTTCTGCCAATTCAGCTCATTTGGTATTGAGCCCAAGGGTTGTTTACATTGAAGATGAGTGCATCTGAATTGAACAAATTTATAAAAGGAGAAGTGCCTACAAAGGTCTAATTACAAAGGTCATTGCCACTATAGATTCTGCCATAGAGCAGAGAGGATTTACGCTTAGTGACTGCGCAGCTTGCCATATTAGAAACTAAAAAGGTTGCTCTAAATGAGGTAATGTTAAAATTGAGGCTCTTATAGAAGAGGATGAAATAGAAAATAACATAATTTACGTTGAAGAGATTATTGATGATATGACTAACGTAGGCCTCCGAGCAAAAGAGTTTAGCAGCTCAGTACAGTTAGAGACCAGGCTAATAATGAAACACAACACTCAACAAATGATGCTTGTGAAGTTAAGGTTAACAGATCTGTAGTTCAATTACCGAGGCTTGTACTCAAACATTTTCTGGGAGTATTCAGAATGGCAAGGATGGGCAGACAGTTTTCAATCAGCAGTTCATTCTAGTCAAGTGTTAAGTGCCGTGGAGAAGTTTAATTATTTGCGGTCCCTCTTGGAAGGGGAGGCAGCAAAGACTATAGCAGGATTAGCATTAACAGAGGCTAATTATAATGTGGCTTGGGATATATTAAAGAAACGGTTTGGTAAGCCAGAGATCTTAATTAAAAGCCACCTCCGTGCACTTTTAACTATAACCTCCTGTTAATAATCCTAATAGTGTCAAGGAGTTACGGCAGTTATATGATGAATTTGAAATTAGAACTAGGTCTCTGGACAACTTGGGGGTAGGAATGGAAAAGTATAGTATAATGTTGGTTCCTACACTGGAGTCTAAATTGCCTAGCTCAATTTTGCTTGAATTAAGTAGGGGACACTCTGCAGAACATGTGTACATCCCCCTTCAGCAGATGTTAAGTCTTTTAGGCACAGAATTAGCAAGACGAGAGGGAGTTGAGTTTGCACAGTGGGATGGTAAACAAGAGGACAAAGGCAGGCACAGCACCAAAGTTTCCACAAAAAGGAATAGCCAGGTACAGTGTCAGCTCTACATGCCTCCTCTGAGAATAAATTAAAGGGAATCAAGGAATGTATATTTTGCGAAGGCAACCACAAGTCATATAAATGTGAAGTGGCTGAGGCCTTACCTTTGAGGAGAGAAAGGACAGGGTAACTAAGTCCCAGCATGTTTTAAATGTTTTTTGAAAGGTCATAGAGCAAGGTTTTGTAAGTTTAAAATTTTGTGCAAAAATGTCATGGTAGGCATCAGCCATTATTGTGTGAAAACACTCTTAGTAGGCCTACCCCAGAAGTAGAGACATCAGTGGCACATGCCACTGCTATGCAAGGGAGTAAAATAAAGGGGGATTATTGCAAACAACTGCAGCCTTATTAATTGGGAATGAGGGAGA